>CM041635.1:8376320-8399902 GCA_023333625.1 Bothriochloa decipiens | reverse complement strand
ATTTACTAGCGCACACACAGCCGCGGCCCGTCTTCTGATGGGCCTTACACGTACAGTCCTCGTACACTCGGGAAGGGCCCGACGGCGGCCCCTGTTCGACGAGATCCCGGATCCCCCCATTCTTTTTTAATGCTCTCATCAATCACTCCCGCACGGCCCCACCGCCCAACTGCCTGGCTGTGCAGCGGGGCCCGCCTCCGGCCTCGTGGACCCCGCCGCCCGTCGATACTTCCGATGCCCGCGGCCGCGTCGCCGCCCCGGCGTGTATAAAGCGGCCCTCTCGCTCCGGCCAGGCCAAACTCTGCTCCAACTCCAACCTACCCAGCAGCGGCCAGCCACCTCCCCGTCGCTCTCACGCTCTTCGTGCCCGCCGCCTTCCCTTCCTCCCTCTCCTCCGGTCTGACGAACATGGCCTCCATCGCCGGATCGTCCGCCCTCTCCTTCGCCAGGCCCGTCAAGGTAATTATGCTCAGATCCGAGGCCGCCGCCAGCGCCGCCTGCTGTTCCTTGTCCGCCCGTTGGTCTCTCTAGTCTAGATCCAGCGTCACGCACGCACGGAAGGGGTTTGGGGTGTTTAATAAGGTTTCCTGTCTCTGATGCGAGCGCGTGATCTGGAGAGACCCTCGTCCCTCGGCGTAATTTGCGCTCGTGTTCAACTGAAGAACTAGTGAATCGGTACTGCGAGACCATGTGTTGGATTAACGGCTGGGAAAAGTTTTTTTTTTTTGCCGTTTTATATGGAAAGCTTACCTTTATGGGTTTCTGGCTTCTTTGAGCCGTTTCTAAAGGGGATTTGTGCAGATCTGCTCTCATGCAAAGTTGATGGTCTTTCACAAATGGGTTCCGTGTTGGGATCACTAAGAATTGTCTCTGCACGTACATGATGAATTTCATTTCTTTTATTTATGTAACCATAACCATACGTTGGTCTTACAGGCTTACTAGATCATGGTGTACTGCACATAGTGGTTGATGCGTACATCTTTGATTTTCACTCAGTAAAATTTCTAATAGAATTATTTAATCCGGATGGGTGTTCAATTGAAGGGGATTAGTGCTGGAACCTAGTACTATGTTTCATAGCTTTGATTTTGGTCACACAAGAGGTCAAATATTCATTCCTCTTCATGCTCCTTAATTCACTGTACTCCCTTGAATTGCAGGCGATCAACACAAACTCTTTAGCTTTCTCCACGGTGAGGAAGGGCAATGCGTTCCTCCGCCTGCAACCAATGACTATGAGATCTGTTTCCTGCGCTGTGAGTTTCATACTTGACCTTACAGTTCACAAATACATTTTTTACAATACACAAATACATTTGGTCAGTTTTTTTTTTATCATAACAAAGCTAGTGATATTCCTGAGTTATTGCTTCTGTGCATTATTATGACAAAGCTATTGCTTCCCAAAACTACCACGTCTGGATCTCAACTGAACTAGTAACCTATACTGACGGTTAGGAATCACCAAATATCCTTATTGTTTATAGAAGAAGGGCTGTGTTCTCTTCCCCTGCCTTTGTTCTAGAATTCAAGGAAAAATAAATTCGTTCTACTTACATTTGCTCCTAGTGGTGTTGCAGTGCTCTTGATCTAGCAAGATAACCATACTTCCTGTGACACCTTTTTTCAATATATATTCTCTTATATTGCAAACATAATAAGATTTCAAAATATGGACGGTGACAGGCCAAGAAGGATACCGTGGACAAGGTTTGTGAAATTGTGAAGAAGCAGCTTGCTCTTCCTGACAACACTGAAGTTAAAGGTGATTCCAAATTTGCTGAACTTGGCGCGGATTCACTGGACACGGTAAATCACAATGTTTCTTGCTGATGCCACCTATATAGTCACCTTTTAAATGGTTTTGTGATGGAAATGTATGGTTGTTAAATCTGTCAATTTATACTTAGCCTAATGCAACTACATTGTCCCATTTTTTTTTTCTTTTTCCTGAATAATTAGATAGACTGCAAACTGTATGTAACCTAGGACCTATCCACTTCATACTTAGGAACTCTGTTGCTTGAATATAACCACTGTACTCCACACTTACTCCTGCAGTACATTGTCTGTCTGTCTGTAATTTTGTATTCCCTTTAAGGGCTTGAGAAGCTCTTTGAAAGAATGTTATGCCTAGTATTCCCTTTAAGGACTATTTTTTTGAACAAATCCCTATAAGGGCTTGAGAAGCTCTTCAAAAGAATGTTATGCCCAGTATCACAGATAGTGCATACCCCCCTTCCTCCCTGGATGAATCAACTTCTAGATTTGTCATAACTCAAATCTTTCTTAAGTTTGACCAATTTTATACAAAAGGGTACTAACATCTCTGACAGGAACAAAAACATAACATGAAAATATTATTTCATTTTGTATCTAATCATACCAATTTGTGTCATGAATATCATACCTTTTCTATCAAATTCGTCCAAACTTGAATAAAAAATAGACTTAGGACAACTCTAGAAATGGATTTATTCAGGCCAGCGGTTTCAGTAAAGGTCCTTCCAATTTGTCACAGGTTGAGATTGTGATGGGCCTTGAGGAGCACTTTGATATCAGCGTGGAGGAGTCCAGCGCGCAGTCAATCGCAACCGTTGAAGACGCTGCTGACCTCATTGACAAGCTTGTTGCTGGGAAGGCATAGATCTGTATCTCCTCAAATATCAGTGTCCTACCACTCTATGCCTCTCCCTTGATCTAGATTTCTATGGTCTGAAGACTTGGTGATTTTCTCCGCACTGCTGTTGCTATGCCCGTGTGGTTATAATACGAGATGTTTTATTAAGCGGTTGAACATTACGGTGGTGTAATCTGTTATTGCGAAGGTGCATTGTTGTATGAATTGCACACTCCGGATTCTAGGATCATATTACAATTAAGCATTATTTGAAATGAAAAGATGAGCAACGCTGAGTACTTTTTTATACAGACCGACTACATGTTTGTTTAGATGGAAACATAGTTTACAACGTGGACGGCCACAATAAGCATGCACACCCATGACCCACCCTTACCGCACGATTTATAACTTCTAGGACATTTATCTAGTGAATAGAACTTGCTAAATCGAAAGTCATTCTACTCTTAATTTCCCTAAACAATGGCCCCAATCCAATCATCAACCGTTGCATACCCCAGGGTTACGGGAGATTGTCGGTTCGAGTCCTTTCAGCGTCCCCAGTTTGTGCCGCCAATAAAAGTTGCTTCCACCTGTCATAGTGTCATGCTAGATTGAAAAAAAAAGGCTTTGTTTGTACAAACCCACGGTCCTGACCCTCTAATTAATGACGACTTCCATTTCTGATTCTGATGGAATATACTACTAATTACTACCTCTTGTCAAAACATACCCTACAAATATGAAGACTGTTAGTAGAAATGTACAGATTACCCGCGATTAGAAAATTAAAAACACACCAGATAGATTGGTTACAGATCAAATCCATGTAAAACCTCGCGCACAAATAGGTGTATCCAAAGTCGCAGGCCGTGAAAAGTTCGCATAGGACTACAGAACGATCTCAAGGAGTTGTGATCTTACTCTTCGTTACAGCTAAGAAAAATGTATTTGAAAGATATAACAAATAGGGCGTTTGGTCTAATGGTATGATTCTCGCACGAGTTCGATTCATGTATTTGTTTTAATTAAATTTAAATTTGTTTTTTTATTTGAATGGAATCCGAATCAGTATATTAATCAAGCGACCCTCTTTTGTCTTAACTGAATTTTAGTTTTTCTATTATTTGAAATGAATCAGTATATTAATCAAGCGATAAGCGTATACACACGTGATGACCTTGCCGAGTTTTTTCCTTTTTGTGTTTCTCTACTACTTCTCACTTTTAAATAATATTTTCTCTATCTTTTTCTAAACTCACTATCAAATATGTTGGTGCATTGTAACAGAAACACAACTTATTATGTGGTCTCCTAGACGAGTCAAGATTTATAGAACAACTGTGTCATTTATTCTAACGCATTTTTTGGAACCGACTCTACCCCGTGGCTAGATGTGTGCTATATTCGAAACGTGGTCTTGCATTAGATTTGGATTGTGCTAGTTTTGGATCGGAAACTTGATTCTATATTGAATTTGGATTAGAAATGTGTGAATGTCAAGAGTAAAAGGTAGACAGGGGATACTATCATACTAGAGTGAAGTGAGATATTGTTAGATTCAGTACCACATCGGTAATAAACGCAATAAAGCACAACTTATAAGACGAAGACAATATTCATCTATTAGGCTAGGCCTAATATGTTGCGGGCTCCGGTTTCTAAAAGAAATTGAACAACAAATTTTGTCTCTAATCTAATAATAAAGATGAAATAATAAGTTGGCTGTGAAGCAATTGTCAATTGTTCTATATTTTACTATGTTTTCACATTTATTTTGTGTGAGCATTTTCCTTTAACTTGCCGATTGCAGAAAATAAAAAACCAAGCCTGCCGATTGAGAAAATATCTATGAGTTGCGTGCCAACAAAATTAGTTTGAAATTTCTAGTGAATACTACTCAAATTTATGACTTCAAAATACTTTATTAAGAAAAATATTCAAATTACTTTATTAAGAAAAATATTTTTGAGATACTAAACCATTAAATTATGCTACAATAATTGTATGCTTTTCTAGATGAAGGGAGTAGATTACAAGCTAACCACACGTGAGAACGTGACCTTGCTCGTTTTGGGCGTTTCTCTACTTCTCGTCTCCAATTTATCAATTTTGATTATCAGTTATGGTGTAATGTTCTTTTTTAATGAAGGAAGTAGATTACAAGCAAACCACACGTGAGATTACAAGCTACCTGTCGCTCTTGAATTTATCAATTATGCTTATCAGCTATGGCGCAGTGTTTTCCCCTCATAATAAAATAACATCATTCAACTTATTAATCACTGAAACCATCAGCCCAACACGGTAAGGAATTACGTCATGTGTACACCAATAGTACATCTGTCGGTTAGTCCGCTAGCTAGTATATTATTGCTATTATTAATCACCCAATCGACATATGCATACACGTTTGCTCATCGAATTAACAATCTATATATATTCCTACTACGTATATAGTAGAGATAATACGTATGTATTAAGCCTACAGTAACAACCGACAATCTGTTCCCCACCCAGCCACGAATGGATGTTCCGATCGACGACGTACGTCTCCGGTCAGATTATCGTCGTCCCATGGTACAGCAGCATCCAGAACGCAGAAGGGAAGACGGCGACGGGAGCCAGCCAGCCGAATCCGCCGACGATGACTGGATTACTGCGCGGAGGCGCTGGGCGACCTCTTGGAGCACTTGGCCTGCACGGCGAGCGTGGCGGTGGTGCCGGGGCATTTGACGTCGCCGCCGTAGACGTCGGCGGACACGGGCAGCGTGCAGGTGCGCTTGCCGAGGCAGGACTTCTCCACCACCTCCTTGGCGCGCTGCGCGTGGCAGCTGCCGATGGTGTAGTTGCCGCAGATACCCTCGGGGTTGCCGTAGCTGGCGAACACCACCTGCTGGATGAGCTTCTTGGGCGGGCACGTCAGCGTCGCCCGCGCCTTGAGGTCGTCGGCGTTCGCCGCCGTGATCTGGCTGTCCTTGCGCTCCCACGACTTGATGTGCGCCGGGTTCCGCTCCGAGATGTAGGTGCAGATGTTGTCGCGCTTCACCGTCAGGATCATGATGGCGTCCGGACGACCGAACTCCTCCTCGAACAGCACCAGCACGTTGTCCTTCGGCCGCAAGAAGGACCGGGGCACGTGGTACCTGGAAATATATCAGCATATATGCTTATATATAGTCGGTCAAAACTCAGAATCACAGCAAAAATTACTAGTAAGAGCTTAGAGCTTACAGCTGCTGCGATGACCGGCCGAGGGCGTGCTTGTAGGATATCCAGTAGCGACCGAGGCCCTTGCCGTTGACATACATCAGGCCCTTGCCCATGGTGCCCATATCCAGCACGATCGGGTCCTCTCCTGACGGCATGTCGAAGTGCCTCTGAGAAACAGACGCAGCAAGTTAACATAGAAGCGCGCGCGCGCACACACCAACGATTGGATGATGAGCTAGTTTAATTACCTTGTACCAGGTGAGCGGCTTGTCGTTAACGGCCGGCTTCCAGGTGACGCTGGCCATGCCCTTCTCGGTGTAGATCTCCTTCTTCTCGCCGACGAGGCCGACGATGTGGCCCCAGCCGTTATTCGTCAGGTCCAGCGTGCCCGCGTTCAGGCCCGTGATCTGCACCCTGTCGACGCCGGCCAGACGTTTCTCCAGGTAAGCGCCACTGTCCTGAAACAACCCATTATTGAACCATGTTTGGAGCCTGATCCCAACCAAGAACGATGCTCTCCCTATGCGGGCATATGCACAGATGAACCTGCATTCCCATCGACGATGCCAAGACGGCGACGTGGTTCACGCCCTTTTTCAGCTCCATGGGCTTCTCCAGCGTGAACGCCTTGTTCATCTTGGTCCCGTGCCCACATCCTACATACAGTGGAGTTCACTCAGCTTCTTTCTAGCTCCTCAACTATTGCTGCAGTCTGGAAACCAAGTCGTATTACCAACGAATTTGTCGTTGACAAACGCCACGCTGGCATGCCCATGGCTGTTGACCTCGAGCACCGTCTTGATGTCGCGGCGGATCGGCATGTCGTCTGGCTCCAACTTGAAGCTGTTGCACACACAGGCAGGCAGGAATGGGTCATCGACACTCAGAACACCAACACATAGATGACACCACCTATATACTAACTTGAAGCTCTGAAGCAAGCAAACACACCTGGAGGTGTACCAGACGTAGTCGGTCTTGTCCTTGGTGAGGTTGTAGAGATCGCCGGCCTGGCGCGTCCTGATCTTGGCCTGCATGTACTTGGGCACCTTCTCCTCGTCGAACATCTGCCACACGTTGTTCTGGTTCGTCTGGTCCGCGAAGTGGAATGTCCTCTGGTTGTGCTGCGCGTTCACGTGCTGGGTGCCGAAGACGACGGTCTTGCAGTCGGCGAGGATGCTGATGGAGTGGCGCGGCACGAAGTAGGTCTGGCCCCGGAACGTCAGCGTCACGTCGTCCTTGGTGTTGTGGTTGGAGAGGAACGCCACGCACACCTTCTGATCCGGTATCTCGAACACCCTCGCCTCGAACTGCTTGCCCAGCTTCTCCGTCGACGGCGTCCCCCAGAGCAGGGCCTTCTTGCACAGTTTCAGCGCCAGGTGCAGGTCCCTCAGATGGCCCCATTTAGGCTCCTTGTACAGACCTGAATATAGTCCATCAATCTTCATCAGAGTTGACAAAAGGAAAACCAGCAAAGCGATCGATCACAATCAGCTACTGCCAATGCCGTCGTGATCTCACCGAATTCATCGAGAGGTGCCTCGTCGTAGTATTTTGGCATCACAAAGGCAGCAGCTGTCCTTCCAAAGTTTGTTCCACCATGGTACTGCTCAGAGTTTCAGACAAGGATATGTAATGTAACCGTGAGTGCGGTTCAGAGACAGCAGTTACAGTCAAATCCTAAAGTGCAATGGGGCTTTCTGTTTGTTATTTCTTTTCATAGAGTACCATGTAATAGTTTGTCATAGTACCGCCCATGGCGAAGAAGCGCGCCACGGCAAACGCAACGTCCTCAGCAGAACGTTGGGATGGTGGGTCACCGAATACTCTGTACCTGTTTACATACACCAAGGAAATGATTGATTTGCGATGAAGGTTTCTGCGACGAAGTGATATGGACATTGATCTAGCTAGTTGAACAAACAATGGCAAGTTAATGGATTACTACTGCCAGAAGAAGGAACTTACTGTGCTGTCCAGTTCTCAGTCCACAAGAGGGGCAAGCTCTTGTTCGTTGGACCTGGCCATGTATCTCCACAGTTTCTCCCATTGCAGGTAGGAATCTACAGAAAAAGAGTCCAACATGTTATGCTGGTGTTGTTGTCTTTTTTTTTTTTTTGAAAGAAGTACAAACTTAGCTGAAAAGGCTATCATTTTGACGGTCTGAAGATGTAATATAACAACTACGGAACTTTGTTATTCTGAATTCTGAAACTCTGAAATGTCATCTGAATGCTAAGCCTATTAAGATTAACCCCAACTTTGTGAAGAGGGAAGCACAACACATATATTCGGTAAAAAAAAATGAAAGTTACCACATCACCAGGAGCTTTGGTCTGCTTGCACATGATCCATGGTATGCCGATGTTGGTGCTGATGGCCATCTGTGCCGCCCAGTTGATGTACTTGGTGCCCTCTTCTTTGAACGCTGCCTCCAAATGCTGATACTCATTCTCAATCTGGGAGGCAGATTTGGGCACACACATTTCATCAGAAATGAGCACATATAAGGACCACAGAATTGTTCATCAGGCCAGGCCAAAAAGGCTGAAAGGGTTATAGACATAGCCAGAGCCCCATAGACCAGAGCATTGTTCATCAGGCCAAAAAGAAACCTCAAATAGGAAGAGGCTGCTACAACAGTATACTCTGTCTAACCTGTGCTAGAATGATGGGGCCTCCTTGTGACGCAAAAAGGTTTGCATCCTTGAGCCTTTTGATTATGATCTTCACAAACGTCTCCATGTGCATCTGCGCAAACGAAATCAACAGGTCACAGATTGTCAACATCTGCTGGTGACTTCTGCATATAGCAAAAACGTCCTTCCATTTATTCTGCTGGAGTATTATCATGGCTCATATGTTTGCCTCATGCACAATTAGTTGTGTTTTGGTCATCAGATAGACAGTGATCACGAACCTTGTATGGCTCGTTGTTAGTCCGGAACACAATGCCAGGGACCTCCCTCAGCCAGTAGGGCAGCCCTCTGACCAAGAATTGGTACAGAACAAAAAGAAATGGAAAATGTAACTCAGAACAGAAGAAAATAGGATGACTTTGGAAGATCATAAGGGAAGAGCGAGATGTGGAAGGCACACGAACAAACCCATGGTTCCATTCTGCCTGGATGAAGGGCCCGAGCCGGACCATGGCGTACATGTCGTGCTCCTGGATCAGCTTGAAGAACTTCACCACGTCGTACTGCCCCTCGAAGTTGAACTGCAACGAGATCAAGGAACGCATTTGAGCTAGTACTCTCATTCTTGGCGCGGTTTCACACGCTCATCGATTGATCGGATCATATAGATCGAATCGAGAGATGTCATTACTACCTGTCCCTTCTCGGGCTCGTGGATGTTCCAGAAGACGTAGGTCTCGATGCAGTTGAGGCCGCCCTCCTTGGCCTTGGCGATGAGCTCGGGCCACATGTCCGGCGGGCTCCGCGGGTAGTGGATGGACCCGGAGAAGAAGATCTCCCGGCGGCCGTCGATCATGAGCGAGCGGCGGTCGTATCTCACCACGGTGCCGTTCTTGGTCAGCTGCCACGGCGCCGCCGCGGCGCCGGGGACGATCACCGCCAGCGCCAGCGCGGCGACGGCCACGACGAGCGTCGTTGCCGCCGCGGCGAGCCGCCGGACGCGGTGGGACATGTCGACATGCATGCGTCCGGGGGAGGGGGGACAGCGGACGAGGAGGGCGACGGCGAGAAGGGGAGAGAGACTAAGGGGGGCTAGGGGTTCGCGGCCCCTAGTAGTTGCGATCCTGAAATAGGAAGGGCGCGGGAAGGGTGGGGCCCGGAGGCCGCAGCGGGGGGCTGAGCGGCCGCCCGGGAACGCCGGGCGGGTTCCGGGAGACCGACGCGTGCGTGGGCGCGCGCGCGGGGGAACGCCTGCTGCTGCGACAGCACCGACCACCACCACTCCAGCCACGACACAGGCACGCAGGCAACGGTTGCCGCCGTGCGTCCCTGAGAGGGAAAGAATGGCAGCAAATTAAGAGAAACCATTTCGGTTACGGACGCCGTCACGCCAGCTCATAAAGTTGCGCTTTGTGGCGATGTAATTGCGGAATTACATATTGCCTTATCTTTGTTGCCATTTGACTGCTGTGCTAAATCATGGAAGTCTAATCCTCCTCACTGATTTTGCAACGATGACATTCTCCATATGAAGGCGACAGCACTTGCCATGCACGATGCTTGAAGATTAATTGATCCCTGCAATGCGACTTGGAAGAGGCCGCAAATTTTTGCTCTGTTGGCTTCAACTTATGTACAATGGTTTCACTTACAATAAATCAGGGCCAATGGGTTGCGTATATGCTACACACTGGCAAAATCAAAATTTTAATGTACATTTGCATGTTTTTGTGGCAATACTAACTAAGAGGTATATTCTACGACCTTAGCGAGTAGAATCTACAATCTTGTGATTTTGATTTACATGAACATCTCCAATCCAATTTAGAATCCACTTAACAATCATGGACAGTGGCATATGAAAGCTTACCTGACCTCTCAAATTTCATCTTCATACAATCATAGCACGGTCCCGGTCGTGGAAAAAAAAACAATCATAGTATTGCTTAATTGCTTACACCATCTGCGCCACCCCACACCGCCCCCCACCCCCCCCCCCCCCAAAAAAAAATTATTCGAGCTATGATAAACCTGAACAAATGTTTGCCTAGATTCGTAAAAAAGAATGACCTGTTTTCCAAAGGCAGCTTCCTTTCATAATTATTCTTAATTGCTTCGTGTGCCCCATCCACAGTTGTGGGGCATCTTTTTTACACCTAGAACACGGTCTTATTGCATATCTCTCTTTGATTAATTACTCCTTTGGTTATCTTTTCTCTTAATTCACGCTCCCACAGTCCCACCTCTCTACTTAACAGTTTTCTATCAATATTTATATATGTATATGTATTATTAGGAGAAATATTTTATAGCACCGAAACAACTGTCTGGAGCAGACATATTTTATCATAATTATTTAAAAACAACCTTTTCATTATGAGACAAATTATTCTAAGACAACTTATTCATCTTTTTTGATATATCGACATCTGAAATATCAATAAATGTAGATCAAGGCATATTTCAAGAATATGATTTTTTCAAAGGTATTATTGATATTAGTGCATTCTTAAAAAAACTCCTGAAAACCATGAGTCTTACTTAAGACAAAATTAAAATGGCTTGTTTTTTAGAGTGTCTCCACTAAGTACATCTGTTCTGAATTAAGGGTGACTTCAATGTTTGTACTAAAGAGGTGCACATAAGATGGATTGATGAAGAAATGAGATATGTCAATATATTTGAGCAATGCTGCAACTTGTTGCTTATTTGAGCACCAGGTGTAAAATAATAAAAAATAAATAAAGGGAACAAATGTAAGATGGATTTTTATTATATGTGAAGTCTGCTTTAGGGTATGTTTGGTCCAGTGTGGACTATTGAAAAATTGTTGTGAGCTATATACTATGGAAAAGTTATAAGTTCTTTTATCAATCAACTATGAAACCTACCACTCTTTATCTATCCTTGAAACGGCGATGAAACATCTCACCATTATCCATTTGGAAAATAGAAGTCGAGAGCATGGTCCAAGGTGCTAAGCGTCTTCTAGAAAATTAATTCTGATTAGCATTATGTTTTTTAGCCATAGAAAACACTTTAGAAGCTATAGTATATCCTATATCATGTTTATAAGTTGGAGTATTTGCTTGTAGAACACTATGTGATATATGTTCCAGCTTGCCCCTTGCTAAGAAAATAAAGATTGGAGTTTTTTTTTTTTTTGAGGGAAAATAAACTTTGGAGCCGCCAGATTTGAATGTAGTAAAAGAAAAAGGGCCCAGTTGCATTTGTTTGGGCCGTAGCTAGGCCGAATTGTGGACCCGCTTTCAGCACGGCCGGGTTTAGCGACGGAACAAGCCTTATGAGAACTGGCCCCACTCTCTGGTGGTCCCACGTTTCATACGCGCGGGCTGACTGAGCCAGCGGTAGCACCCGGTAGCCGTAACTGCCCCGGCGGCGTGGGCGCGACGAGGCGAGCAGATGCAGACCAAGCGGGTGGTTGGCGTGGCGTGGCGTGGCGCCGGCAATTCAAGGCCAATCGAACCCGTCGCTCGCGTTATCTTCCTCGACTTGTCATTTGTCGCCTCCTCCCATCCGCAGCAGCAGTCCTCACCATCAGTCAGCAGTCTCCCCCCACACGCCTCCGCACCTCCGCTCGGCGCCTCCGCGCACGCTTCCCCCACCGGCTCTCTCTCCCTCCGATCTCCAGGAACCCGCGGCTGAGGCGGCGGCGGGCGATGGCGGCTCCGGTGGTCGACGCCGAGTACCTGCGCCAGGTCGACAGGGCGCGCCGCCAGCTCCGCGCCCTCATCTCCAACAAGGGATGCGCCCCGATCATGCTCCGCCTCGCGTACGTGCGCCAACCGCCAACCACTCATCCTCGCGCGCTCGTATACTCTCCCCGGACCCCACTACTGCTGAATTTTATTTTTTCTCGCGGCCCTGTTGCCTCTGATTGGCGTGGGGAATTCATGGTCTGTTGAACCCTTGATGGTTTAGTGTGCCTAGTCTGTGGCGTGCTTGCTTGCTTGCTTGCTTGCTGCTCTCTCGTGCTTCACGGCTGAGCTCATTGGCCTGGTTCCGCAGTCGTGGCTTCGTCTGATTTGGTTTGGCTTTTTGGCGAGGCAATTTGTCGAGCACCTTGCGTTCGTCTGCGTGATGAATTGGAGTCGTTAATTTCACATCTGGATCCGTTCATTGATCATGTTAGAATTCCTAAGATAGGCTCAGTCAAATCACAACCATAGCCCAATCCGTTTACTACAGTAGTGCTGCCACGAACACAAACGTGTTTCTCAATTCCATAGAGAGATCGCGGAAAGCTCAGACAGGATAACTGTTCTAGCTCAATTAGGATTACCTTTACTTTACTCGTCTCATTATGTGGACTGTGGAACTCCTGAGAGTTTAGGGTGCCTCTGTATTCCTGTGTGAGTTTGGACTTAGGAGAAAGTATTTATTCACTAACAGAAGAAAGGATACGGTGCTCACTGAGTAACAGCTTATGCTGGAGGGCCATTCCAACTGATATGGCGACTAGTTTATATGCTGGAGTTCCCATTTTTTAAGATAGATTCACTGGGTTCCTCTTTATGCTGTTGATATGATAACCGGTTAAATCACACCAATTGGACCTCCATTTTGCATAGGATTCATCCAGGAATATATTCTGCTTAATATGGATCGAGATTACAGCATTCTTCCTGTCATTCAAACACTGAAGACTTGTTTACTCTCCCTTGCAGATGGCATGATGCTGGAACTTATGATGTGAAGACAAAAACCGGTGGAGCAAATGGTTCGATTAGATTTGAGGAAGAGTACACCCATGGTTCAAATTCTGGTTTAAAGATTGCTATCGATCTCCTTGGTATGCATTGTTTATACTCAATAGTCAATACGATACTGGATGCCTATGCAAGAGTATTATTATTATATCAACCTATAAACTAAGTATGATCTCTTTGAATGAGGATTTTGAATAAATCAATTTGTTTATTTCTGATAAACTGAAACTCCTTTTCTGTGGCTATGGGTTTTCTGCTATCTTGAATGTCAGATAACAAAATATTGGATTTTCATGTCAATTATTCTGGGATGATAAATTGAGAAAACTATATAGTATGCTTCTTAGGGAAGAAGTCCTCCCATAAACATCCACTTGGTCAGAGCTTATTAGTCTGTAGGTCTATGCCCTGTCATTCAGACATGCAGATTGATTATGTACTAATGGCAATGGTTACCTGTATTATACTATAAAGCCTTAAATGTAAAATCACAAGGTGTCCTAGTCAGAGCAAGTGCAGTTTATGTGAATGCTACTTTGTCTGTAAATCATAGTCCATGTGGAATGATGGTGATTTGTGTTTCTTGTTTCCTTCTGTATTTTTGTGCTGTTGTAAATGAAATCATTACTATTGCTTAATGCTTATTCAGCTCTTTTGTTTTCCTCTAGAGCCTATCAAAGCATCGAATCCCAAGATAACATATGCAGACCTTTATCAGGTAATTTGGGATGACCTTAAATTTGCTCTTCTGTCGGATGTCTGAGTTCCTTGACCCTGTTGTGATTGGGCATTTGTATCCTGTTGGGAAGGGTTGAAACTCTGAATTCAGTATAAATACTAACCTGCTAGGAATTTATGAACAGCTTGCTGGAGTGGTTGCAGTTGAAGTGACTGGGGGGCCAACTGTTGAGTTTGTTCCTGGCAGACGTGTATGTAAAAAAAAAATCACTTCATCTTTGGATTCATGTTTCCTGATGTTCACTCTTTAACTGGTTGAAATTAATCAGGATTCGTCAGTGTGCCCCCGTGAAGGGCGTCTGCCGGATGCTAAGAAAGGTATTTACTACCTTGGGCTCTACTAGTGTGGTTGTAATTGTAACATGTCATATGTCCTAACATTATTCATATTCTTTTAATGTGATTATTCTTGTGTAATTCATGTGTAAAACCTTCTTATTGCTTCTTAGCATCGAACTTTATGCATATCTGGGCTCCATGCTTGCTGCATGGATTTCTTACCTGAAATTTTATAACAACATAAATATCGTTTTCTATTAGTTAGGAGCTATTCCTGCCTTTCTCCATATAACTAGTACTCCCTTCGTCCCATTAAATATGCTCAGTCAAGCTGCGTCAACTTTGACCAAATTTATAGCAAAAAATATGAACATTTATGTCTCGAAATAAATTTATTAAAAAACTAGACTTAAAGATCTTTCCGATGATACTAATTACTTAACATAAATATTTATATATTTTAATATATAATTGCCGGCAGTTTGCAAACGTTGATTCCTCGGGAAGCGAGAATTGCATGTTTATTGGGACAGAGGGAGTATAATATATGCAGCATGGGTCTGTATCCAGCTTTGATAATTTTTATCCTGATGGTTTGTTGTTGTTCTGTACTTATTAATTGATCATATCTGGTGCTAATGTACATCTCTTGGTTTTTGGTTTCTTTGCGTGAACAGGTGCACCACATCTGAGGGACATCTTTTATCGGATGGGCTTATCGGACAAAGATATTGTAGCTCTATCAGGGGGGCATACTCTGGTAAGTTGTTATAGTATCTGAAGGAGTACTTGTTTGTTCATAAGCGCATCTTAATACCTTTGTTGTTTTAGGGAAGGGCTCATCCTGAGAGGTCTGGATTTGAAGGTGCCTGGACAAGCGAGCCTCATAAGTTTGATAACTCATACTTTCTGTAAGTTGAACACAAAAGTCAGCATTTCTACTTGGTTTGCTGGCTAGATTCCATACGAGAAAGAGTGTGTTGTCGATTAATTTATTATGTTACTGCAGTGAGCTGTTGAGTGAGGAATCTGAGGGGCTTTTAAAGCTCCCAACTGATAAGGCACTGTTATCAGATCCTGAGTTTAGGCGCTATGTGGAGCTTTATGCAAAGGTGAATATGACTTATAAGTTATCCTTGTGCACAGCGCACTTCACCTTGTTTGGTTATACAAGCTTCAGATCCTCTGATTCAGAACCATGTCTTTGCTCGTACCGCAGGATGAAGATACCTTCTTCAAGGACTACGCTGAATCACACAAGAAACTGTCTGAGCTTGGCTTCACGCCCCGCAGCGCTGCATCAGCCAAATCAGACCTCCCAACCAGTGCTGTACTTGCACAGAGTGCCTTCGGGGTAGCGGTTGCTGCAGCCGTAGTTATCGCTGGCTACTTGTACGAGGCTTCCAGGAAGGCCAGGTAGATTGCAAAGTTCTTCGCCACATGGGGTATTGCTTTGCTTAGCAAGTATGAAGATCGAATAACAGGATCATAGAAATGACGTACTCTGAAATTGTTCTGAAACCCTTACGAACAGCACATTCCCTTCATGTTTACACTGTACTCATGAGTCACAATGATGATGGCATGGCCTATGGGGGAATCTCCTGGATTCAAAAATAAAAAATGGGCGCACGGCCTACTATTGAAATCTGAGTATCTGCATTCTGTGTAATCTGTGCATCGGGTGCGCTTCAAACTTCTGTTGAAATTGACAGTGATGTGGTGGCATACAGATTTCTGTGTTTGAGGCAGTGGTTTGAATTACCATGATGGAAATGGTTTTAAGTAATCTCCATGACCACGTCAGAAGGAGTGTACTTGCGAGATTATTTTTATAGCAGATAGTGTTTTTTTTATGGGTATAGCAGATAGAGTTGGTGGTGAAGCAGACGAGTACATGCGGGTTTGTTGACACTCCTGAACGGAAATGACTTCGTCTTTTCGATTGTTGTTGAATTCTGCTTCCATCCTCTGAACTTCTAGGCGATGTTGAACCTATTATCTCTTTGCATTCTAAGCGCGAAGTAATCGGAACAAATCCACTTACTTTTGCGACTGGAACAAACTTTGAGAATTATTAAGCTCCGTTTGTTTGTTTACACAAGTCCAGGGAGGAAGAGGGAATCGAAAGAAAACGGGGGTGAGCGCAGGAGGATGCGGTGAGTGCATCATAGCGTTTGTCTGGACTCTGAACACGCTGCCCAGTGCCCTCGGATTTTAGCATTCCGCACCGAGCACCTGGCCGTTTCAGAGCTGCAAATTCAGAAACAGCAAATCCGCCGCAAACGGCCACGGGTGTGGCATCATCCGACAACGACAGCGACCAGTGCAGAGCATTTGGTACGCACGCACAGATTATATATTCCAGCAAGAAACCAAAGGCGGCGGATTGGATTAACATACCTGGAAGGAAGGAAGGATTCTGAAGCATAAACAAAGTACACAACCAAGCAAGACGTAAACTGTCATACCACGTTCCAGAAGGCTTCCCCGTGTTTAATTTAACACACTTGAGGTAGCGGTCGCATGATGCAAACTGAAAGGGAGTTGCTCAGCTGATAATACAAACTAATCTGGATTATTGTTCCGTCTTCCGTGTGTCGTGTATGATATCCGACGGAGGGATTATTGTTCCGGCCGCCGTAAACTAACCCCGAGCATGCGGAGTTGGTCGGGAACTCGGGAGTGAGTGCACCAACGACTCCCGACACGTGCGAATGAGGGCAACGTCCCGCGGCAGCACTGCAGCAGTATTCCTCCATTATAATTATAAACACATGATGACGCTGGAGTTCACCAACCTGATGGACCGTCTGTCTAGACATATCCGGCCGTGCCTACGTGGACGAACCTGAAATTGGCGGCGATGTATGCTAGCTGGCGGCAGTTCTCTAGACTCCTAGAGTATTGGGCTATACGTTCGTGGTTTGTGCAAATCCAGTTTGAAGGTTTTCGTCGCGCCGGCCAGCCGTGTTAGTTCCTCCTAACGAGGCAGACAGACAGGACCTGGCCAACGGTACGGCTTTTTTCTGTTTGTTTGTTTGACGAAGCTGGAGAGGCCGATTTGAAGCCCGTACAAAGTACAGAGATTTCGGTTTGTTGGATCACTCCCTCCGGAACGATCCGGTCCCAAGACTGAGCCTGAGATCGAATAGCTAGCGTTTGGTTTGCATTTGCATTGCCATATCATGCGCCATTCCGTCGATAATCAAGTCATTCCAATTGTTAACTCCCGAAAGGCAATCTCAAGAACCAATTCGGTCCTAGAAAAATCGATAGACGATCCACTATATTCTGTTGGTCCAGTTATATATGTACGTATCTAGCTTGGAACGGAGCACGCAGCACCTTGTTTTGGTGAGCGCGTCGAAGACTGACGAAGAGAGGGTCACGGCAGGCAGAAGATTTCCATGAAGCTGCTGGAACAAGAATTCCAGTTGCACCCACGACAATCAGCGCTGCCGCTGGCCTACCCAGCAAAGCATTTGCACGCGTGCAGATCAAATCAAAAGACTATAAACCACTAGCCAGCATAGCTTTATCTGCACGTTGTAACGTTGTTGGTTGTTGCACAGCCAAGACCTGAAGGAAAGACTAGTAGAATTAGCGCGTGGAATTAAGGAGGCCCCGGGTTCGGTGAAAACCCCGTAATATAACGAACGAAAAGAGAGAAAGGATTCGATCGCCGGATTGGACGCGCCTTTTTTTTAAAAAAAAAATATTGGGCGCTGACCAAAATCAACAGATGATCTGATGAACCTAGCTAGTCACGATAGTCTATAGTACAACGTGTGCCACAGTACGTTTTGCCAGGTTACAAACTCCAACTGAAAGTCCTCTGATTTTTTTTTTGTTATAATATGGCATAATGATTTATGACAGCCAAGCCACTGCATAGCAACGTTTATAACGCCTGCAACAGCACCATATCCGTGACAGCCTGACAGGGCAAATCAAAGCGATCGATCGACTAGTCGCTGGGGAGATCAGGTGGTATATCTATCAGCTCACGTATTTGTTACCCCGTGCTAAACGCGGCCGATAACTATCGATTTCATCTATAATAAAATAATATAATCGTGTGGTCGTCGTTAGCATTAGCAATAAGTTAAGTCGGGTCGGGTTGGGCCGTTCCGTCCCGTCCCGTCAACTCACAGGCCCAGGCCCAGCAACCCAACCCAACCCACCAACTTCCTTTCATCGCCATCTCATTTCTCCGCTGCCCGTGCCAACCAACCGCCTATAAAACCCCGCGCGGCCCGCGCCCACCCGCTGCCTTCTCCAATCCAATCGCAGAGCTCGCTCGCTCGCTCGCTCCCCTGCCCCGCCAGCCTCCGTCGCCCGCCGCTCCCGCTCCCGTTCCGGGTTCCGACATACAGCAAAGCGAAGCAGCGAGCAGAGACCGATCGCCGATGGGGCGGTCGCCGTGCTGCGAGAAGGCGCACACGAACAAGGGCGCGTGGACCAAGGAGGAGGACGACCGCCTGGTGGCCTACATCCGCGCTCACGGCGAAGGGTGCTGGCGGTCCCTGCCCAAGGCGGCGGGCCTGCTCCGGTGCGGCAAGAGCTGTCGCCTCCGATGGATCAACTACCTCCGGCCCGACCTCAAGCGCGGCAACTTCACCGCCGACGAGGACGACCTCATCATCAAGTTGCACAGCCTCCTCGGCAACAAGTACGTGCCTGTGCCGCCTCTGCTCCTGCTCTGTTTCGTGGCTCTGCCTCTCGCCGGTTGCCGTCGTCGGCGCGGCCAGCCACCCAGCTGCCAGCCAAATATACCGAGCCGATCGAACATCCGATTGATTGGTTGCCTCTGCGTGCGTGCAGGTGGTCGCTCATCGCGGCGCGGCTCCCGGGGCGGACGGACAACGAGATCAAGAACTACTGGAACACGCACGTCCGCCGGAAGCTGCTGGGCAGGGGCATCGACCCCGTCACGCACCGCCCCATCGCAGACGCCGGCGCTGGCGCGGTGACCAACATCTCGTTCCAGCCCAACAACCCCAGCGCCGCCGCCGCCGCACCTCAGCTGCAGCCGATCAAGGCCGAGGCGGCGACGGCCGTCAAGGCGCCCAGGTGCCCCGACCTCAACCTCGACCTCTGCATCAGCCCGCCGTGCCAACCGGAGGACGACGGCAACGACGACGAGGAGCTGGAGCTGGAGCTCAAGCCCGCCGTCGTCGTCAAGCGGCAGGTGCTGCAACTGCAAGGCGGCCGTGGCCACCGCGGGGAGCTATGCTTCGGCTGCAGCCTGGGCATCCAGAAGGGCGCGCCCGGGTGCAGCTGCAGCAGCAACAGCCGCCACTTCTTGGGGCTCAGAGCCGGCATGCTTGATTTCAGAGGCCTCGAGATGAAGTGAATGAAAAAGCCCACAGAAATGGGCAGATTCTTATCCTTTGTTGGTTGGTTCTTGGCTTGTTGGATTTGGGTAGCTAGTTGGTTAGCAGTTTTTAGTAGGAAGATAGTGCAGGATGATGAGGAGAGCCAAGACGTGCGAGAGGATTCCTGTCGCTACTCACTACCTCAGAGAGCACAGTGGTAGAGAACAAATCCTCCCTGCTCTCTTCTCTTCCATTTTGTGTAAAAAAGTTACCCTGGCTGCCTGAATGAATGTCAGGAATAATCACATATGTAATCTGATGCTAGCTAGTGGTTGGTACGTAGATTGTACATGTAAATTTTCAGCCTCAACGTCTGTTTTGTGGAGAACAGATAAACTACATACATACAAAGGGTCGATACAGAGTGCGCACTCTGTTTCTCTGAATTCCAGATCCTCTGTTGGTTACCCAATTGGCCATTGGTTTCCAAATTTGGCCATCGTCCAATCATGATCGCTAAAGACACTTGTGTTTATTGGCCATCACGAATTAGATGATCTTGGACCTGCTATACTACCCGGATCCTTTTGTCTTCTCTGCTAGGTAAAAGGAAAAGTGACCCTGACCCGTTGCTATTGGGCACCAGAGAAAAAGGAGGAAAGATCAACGGAACAGTTAGCGAGGTGAAGCTCCAGCAGCAGCAGGAGCGAGCGCGTCTCCTCTTTCTTTCGAGGTCACCATCGTTTCAGTGGCAAGTTGCCGGTGAGACTAGAGTGCTGCTGCTGCGATAAGGAAAAGCAGCGGCTTCGGGCGGCCGAACCGAACGGGGAACAGGCACAGGTCGCTGCTCGCGGCGAGCGGGCGGGCGGGCGGGACGAACAACGGGCTGAATAGCAGGATGCCACGCGCCTGCGTCGCTGCCAACGGCAAGCAGTCAGAGAGAGACGGATACATCAGCACGGGTGCATCGACACGGTGCCATGCTGCCATTTTTCTTTTGGGGTACAAGTACAATAATCAGTCCGGATTGGGGGAGCTCGTGGCGGCCGGCGGGGCCATGACGCCGGTCGAGGGTGGATGTGGATCGATCGGGCAGGCGGTTGGCCGTGGATCGGATGGGTCGACACATGTCGTCAGTTCAGATGGATTGCCGACATGACGCTGCACCTTGCTGTCCTAACTAGAACGACCATGCGTGCTTCTCGTTCCGTGACCTTTGGAGCTGGAGCAGGCGAAAACCGATCCTGCGATCCAATCCAAAGCCTGCATGCTTCTCTTCTTCTTCTGCTTGTTTTTTTTCTCGAATGCGTAAAAAACTTACACATCTTTGTATTTAAGTAAAAAAGTTTCTACAACCCGCGCTTTCGCGTGTTTTGGGAGTGAAGGTATTACATGAAGCGCTACTCCCGTACTTTACATCGTAAACGGATTACTAGTATGCGCGCACCGGTTTCGATCCAAAAATCGGTGGTGGCATCAAGCGCGACCGCCGCGTTGTTCGCGTCGTCCGCGCGATCGCAGTGGCCGTGCAGCGTCGGGGAAGAGCTCCCACATCGCTTCGGCATCACCGGGCTTGCCGGCGAACATGGCCTCAAGTTCCTGCGTGGCCTCCTCTGTAGTCCTTCCTTGTAGCTGCCCCATCGTCTAAATGATGAGATACTCACCACGCTTGGCCACCGGTCCTCTGCGCCATCGGCCTCCGCCACCCAACAGACCACCGGCGACAGGGTCGGAGCACTATTGGATGCTGGAGGGGTCGGTGATGGCGGGGCCGGAGCCACCATACCCTCACCGGTCCGCATGTAGCCGAGCGGGGGTAGCGGGCCTTCAAGGATGATGGCCCAGGCGACATTCGTCGAAGTGGACAAAGAACCGGCAGGCTCCACTAATCCGTGGTGTGAGTTCTGATTCGGGGGCGTGGCAGGTGCTCCAGCCATGGGGTGAGCGACCCACGGCCGCCAGACCCTGGACGGTCGGCCGGCAGACCCCTGCTCCCTCTTCCGCCGCTGACGACGGCGCTGGCGCGATCGGCGGCCACGTCCACCTCTCACAGGCTCGCAGATGTCGCGCCCAACGGCGTTGGCGCAGTCATTGCAACCCCGCTGTCCACGAGCGTCGTGCCTAGCACCGTCTCCATTGCCACCCCTCTGTCGAGCAACCCCCGTTGCCACAACGTCGACGCGCCTAGGCCTCTTGCAATCCCGCGTAATGTGGCCCAGGTTGTGGTAGCGGAGGCATCGCCAAGGTAGGTTGCAGGTGGCGACGCGATGTCCCACTGCCAGACACTTGAAGCAGCGGCCATCGGCGTGTGCCAGGAACGGCCGTGGCCCGCTATGCCCCCCGGCCGACAACCCATGGTGCTGCCGCGGCCGAGCCCGATGCATCCTTCCCGGACCCGAGCCCGGAGCCAAATCCGATCATGCGATTGGACTGCTCGACAGGCGGGGGAGGCGTGAGCGGTCCAGCAGCAATGGAGGGGTCGGGGGCGCACCCCTCCGGCGCCCTGACAGCTGTCGGTGGTGTGGCCGGCCCGGCTCCTGGCGGCGACAGTGTGGCAGCCCCGACGCAGGACTAGGGACCCGATCCGGGCCTAAGGGCCACGGCGGCGCCCCTAGCCGGACATGCAGGGGAATGGGGAGGGGAGGGGGCGCGGAGGGGCGGGCAGCCGGGGAGGAAAGGCCCGACGGGACGGCGGCGGCGCCCCCTCCAGCCGTCCTCGCGCGGCGGGCGTCGGCGCCTCGCCCTCCACCGAGCTGTGGGGATGCAGAGCCGGGGGAGCTGGGTGCGCTGTGCCAGCTCTCGGGCCCGCGCCCGTGCCCACGGCATGCGGCGGCGGGGACCCGCCGGTCCTGAGGGGCTGTCGTGGCCGCGGGGGAGAGAAGATGAGGACGGTCTGAGGCGGGGGGGAGGTGCATCTGGGCGGGGAGGTGGGCGGGTAGGTGTGGCCGGGCGCCGGCGCTGGGTGGGCGGCCGGTGCCGCCGCCAGCGGCGGCGGTGTGTAGGGGGCCAGGAGCGGCTAGGTCAGGAGGGGGGGAGCTGAAAAGTGCACTTACCGTCATGAAATATAGAAATGGAAACCCGGATCCTTACTTGCTCATTAGTTCTTCTTATTTCTTCTTTGATAATAAACATATATATAAACCGATCCTGCAATCCAATCCAAAGCCTGCAAGCTCTCTTCTTCTTTGATAAATAAACACACGGTATTCGTTCTTCTTGTGAAATGACATATCTTGAATGTTGTCTTTCGATTGTTGCTTGGGCTGTAGCATATTATATATAAAAATTTGTCTAGCTTCAATCATAATATCTAGAACATACAGTAAATGCTCCTAGATTTGCTCTAACTAAAAAATAGCTTTGAGAATTGATATATTAATATATTTATTAAAAATCTGTATATGTGCCATTACTGGTTCCATATCAAAAATAACCTTTTAAAAATATATCGTTTCATTTAAGATGGTATATCTTTATATTATTTAAACCAAATGAAGAAGATTTACCTAATCAACATAAATAGAATTTATAGTTTCGGATCGGGCAAGTATAATACAAATTGAAGGTGCTGCTCCAGGAAAAATAAAAACTAACAGAAATCAGACGCACGGGCACACGACAAGTCGACAACGATTCCACGTTGATCGTCAACTTGGTGAGCTAGAGCTACTGAGCATTAAAAAAAGAGGAAAAAAAGAGGGAGAGAAACACTTCATACGTCCTGTGTGCTACTGACTACTGAACCCCGGAATTGTGGGTGGTGGTTTCCACTTCCGTTCGCTCACGGGGATTCCACTACACTGAACCTGTCCGGTCCTGGCCAAATTGGTGAGCAACTTTCACCTCTAGGTTATTGGCTAAACCCCCGTAGCTAATCCTAGTTTATGCAGCGGTGGTTGCCGATTTCTGCTGCTACGAACCCCCGCCGCTGTTTCTTTCCCCTTCTTTTCACTGGCGCCACTGGTGCCTTCCGTTTTCAATACCCATAGGCATTGCCTAGTGTGGAATGCTTGCGGCTGCTGCTGGAATCATATCAGGC
>CM041635.1:8340071-8354256 GCA_023333625.1 Bothriochloa decipiens | reverse complement strand
CAAGGACCTAGTTTGCCGACGACTGGCTTGTGGTGAAGTAGGCAGAGGACATTGGGTTGATTGCTGCAGTCCAGGCTCAAACAGCTGCGGCTCTGGCCTGAAATTAGCCGTGCCCATCCTGGGCCTCTTGACCAGGGGTGTTTCATTATCATCTTCACCTGTGTCATCATGACAAGCAGAAACATATTGTTGGCGATTGTCCCTTGATGATCCATCAGGCTCCGAGTCCGCATGAGCTGATTGGGTGCCCTGATACAAAAGATCAATAATTTACAGCAGTAAGGAGTTAATGGAGAAGAAAGGAATGCATAACCTGTTGATAAGTGAGATGGATAGGAGAATGATAACCTGTTGGGAGGGAGAGGTTTCTTTGTCGTTTTTCCTAGTGAAGAATGCATCTATGAGGGCACTGTACCCATCATCCTCAATGGCATTCCAGTTGTAATCGAAAGTGTTGAGGAGTTCCTTGAGTACTGGGGTGGCCTGCTTCTTAGAGATACCGAGCTCCTTCATTTTTTCCAAGGCCTTCCTGGCCCTTTCCGTGTTGTTGCCACACATGTAGGTGTTGATGGCAGAGATGACAAACAGGGATGATGGCGGTTGCTCCCAGTCAGATTGCAGCCTGTGGAGGGCAACATGAGCAAGAAAATGGTCAATCACTTAACTGGGCAAAATAAACTAATCTAGTTGCAAAGCACATGACATTGGAATGGTAGCATTTTATAATATGATGAAAGATAACACATTCACATACATGGTAACTGACACTAGTGGAAGGGTGGAATGTGAGCAGTCAAGTGTGGCTGGGTGGACACTAGTAACTGACACTAGTGGAGCACTACGGGAGAAATAAAATAGCACATTCAGAAAAAATTTGCACATTCAGAAAGTAGCAGCACACAGGCCCTATTCATATTCAGAAAATAGCAGCAAAATAACAGAAGATAGTATCTCATAAGATCCTGTCTACTTTCAGCAAATAACAGAAAATTCTGCACATTCAGAATGTAGCAGCTCCCTGTCCTGAAGATAATAGGAGCTGCCAAAAGAAGATTCAGTCTCTCTGTTTTCAGCAAAATAACAGATAGGATCAATTTCCAGGAAAGATAGGATAAAATTTCCCTAGCAGATCAATTTCCTGGACAGATAGGATAAAAATTCACTAATAGATAGCATCAGGTTCCCTACAAGATAGGATCAAGTTCACTAACAGATGGAAACTGAACTGAAATGAGTACCGACACTTAACTGAAATGAGTACTGACACTTAACTGAAATGAGCACTGAAACATAACTAAAATGAGTACTGGCACTTAACTGAAATGACCACTATCCAGTTTTTAGAAATTTATAATAGTACTGATGCATGGAACTCAATAGGCTTTCAGAACATTGCAACAGAAGATACAAAGGACACTGAACGAATTACTAAAGCAAAAGGGCATACATTATCAGAGAAAAATCTTACTGAAATGGGCGTACATCATCAGAGAAAAATCTTACTGAAATCAGGAATTTCAGTAAATAATAACAAGTAGAGAGAATAGTTCAATCCGCTAGAACACAGATGTTAGCCCAAATTACGCTAGACCTACTGCATCAGCATAGAAAATAGAAATCTGTGAAGTACTAAACGAATATCAATAACATCAGAAAGCTGGTACGCATCCGCGTCTGCATCCTGGCACCGATGCCTCTTCTCGGGTGATGAATTAAAGCTGGTACGTGGTGAGGGAGGTGGAGGAAGCGAGTGTTACCTCGCTGTAGAAGCAGGAGGCGGCGAACGATCTGGAGAAGGAAGACGCAGGGCGATCTAGAGCAGGAAGATACGAGCGTCACGGCGGCGCCTCGCTCCCTCCCGCCGGAGAGGCGGAGGCGACGAGGAGCGCTGGGGTTTTCTCTCTCCCTCTGGCGTTTGCTGGGGTTTCTCCTCACACCAACAACGGGGCGAGTTGGCGACGACGAGAAGAAAAAAAAGGAGAGGCGTTTACCATGGACTTTTTTTATTAATAAATTTATTTTTAAAAAAAATAACAAAACTAGTCTCCGTTTTCAAAAAATTGCAGGAATAGGCCACCAGTCGCCCGTTGGAAGGGCGACCAGGCCCAGGTCGCCCGGCCAAAGGGCGACCAGGCCCAGTTCGCCCAGGCAATGGGCGACCAGGCCCAGTTCGCCCAGGCAATGGGCGACCAGGCCACGTCGCTCGGCCATAGGGCGACCAGGCTCACGTCGCCCAGCCGAGGGGCGACCTGGTTTTTTGGGTTTTTTTTAAAATAATATTTATTTATTTGGAAATTTCAGGAAAAATTTCGGTTTTTTAAATAATAATTATTTATTCGGAAATTTCAGAAAAAATATGGAAGTCGGAGAAATAGCAAAAATAATACGCAGTCATGCAATGGGCGTGCGAAAGCGCCGTTGTCGTGTGTTCGCCCAAACTTAATAGATGAAAAGATACAACAGTGAAACATTAATTAAATTCTAAAAACTAAAATAGTATCAGTACAATATCATAGAAAACAACATCGGCGGCAAATCATACAAAACTAATATCGTCCACGCTTAGGTGCAACACCCCTAATCGTGCCAGGCTTTGGTGCTCTGCGGCCCGCTCGCACATGGCTGGCTGAGTAAGTAAGCGGCGAAGGAGGAACTATAACACGTGCAGGACGGCCTCCAGCAGCAGGTGGTGTCGCGTACTCGTCCTGTGAGGGCTGTGTCTGTGGTGGTGCTTCACGTAGCTGCGATGACGCAAGTACGTCCGCCGGCTCCTGCTGCAGGTAACTCTCAAGGTCGAAGGGTGTCGGGGATCGCTGACGAAAAGTGTCAGCGTGCTCAGAGATGTCCGATCCCTCGTAGTCGTAACGGGTCGTCCCTAAATATATAAGACCAACGTTATGATAACGCTGATGGTAAAACTAATATATAACGTGTCGAACTCTTAAAAGTAGGTCATACCTGGAACCATGGGTACAGCGTGTGAAGAGGAACCTCCGAAATCAAACTGATGCCGCGAACCGTCAAAGTGCATACCTGACCATGCAGAGTGAATGTAATGTTACGAATAAAGCAGTATTAGATAATATAATTAAATTTCACCACTATATCGTACCTGTAGGCATGTGAGCAGGCTGCGAAGATGATCCAATGATATCGAACTCCGGACGCCAACCGGCAGAGTACGTAGGTGGACCTGAATAATGAAACTTATAAGTAACGAACAAGTTAGCATTACTACATACGAAGAAAATATAACTTACTCACCTGTTTGGTACGTAGGCCGCGGAGGTAGTGGCGCCGTCGGTCCGTCAGGCCTGTGTGTCACCTGTGAAGGTCGAGGGACGACATCCGGCTGTCGCCCGCAGGGCCGGCACGATGTCAACTTGACAATGTTTGCAGCAGAGTCGTACATCCTCTGGACCGCAGTGGTAAGCTCGTGGCTGGTCATCTGAATGCCCTCCCTCAACCGGTGCAAGAGCGATCCACCATCCACAGTGATACGGTGACCCATGTCGGCCTATTAACAAAACGAGAACATTGAAATAATTACGATAAGAAAAATATTAAACGAAGTGGGTTGAAGTTCATAAAGATCGTACCGCCAACGACAACGCCTGATCTCTGTGCACAGGGTACGTGTCCATCAACCTGGGGACATGGGTCCGTGGCTCCGCTGGTGTATACGTGACTCTGATCCGTGTGCGAGGAATATACCAACGTAAGTAGTCCCCATAAGCCTGCAAGGAAAACGGTCTGGGCTCGTAGGTCACATCATGTGGTGCGTTGGCCCACTCGTCGACCCACGGCTGTATACGGGAGGACCAAGTAACGCCTGCCGGTAGACCCCTCCGCACGTAACTATGGATTTCAAAACATATTAGTTATCTTTCTATATATATTAAATACTCAATCAGAACGAATTAATTGTCTTATACTTACCCGTGCACGGAAAGAGGAACAATATGGGCAACCGAAAGTGGGAACGTCTGGTTACGACCAAACTGCCGCATCACTCTGTGAGGAGCGTAGTCCTCGACAAAGATGTCGAAAACGACAGCCTTACGTGTCATCCAATACTCCTGATCCCTCGTGCAGAACGACGACAACCCATTAGGCGCTCGTACGATAATCTCCTCCATGCTGTAAGGTGTCCAGCGGACGCCGTCTGCCCTAATCCGGTCGAACGCCGCCATGTACTCAGGATAGGCTCTGTGAACCTGAATGTTTGCCCAAGTAGGCTGTATAGAAAATAATAGTAAGGTGCAATTTATTCAAAAATAAATAGAAACAGGTTCAACCGCGATATAGAAGACTTACCCGTCGCCGGACCCACAACGAACCCATCGTAGGGCCGTCCTCCTCCGTCTCCCCGTACAACCCTGCTCCGTAAGTCGAGAAATCCATGACTGGTCGTCCAATACTAAACCGCTCGTACGACCAGAGTTGAAGTAATAGTGGACAACCAGAGAGGATAGCTGACGGGTCGGTCTTTGTGCACGTATCACAAAGACCTCGGTACGTGGCTGCCAAGATAGCGGACGCCCAACTATACTGCGGCACGGCGTCGAGCGGTGCGTCCGCTATCTCGCGCGCGAAGTGGATCAAGTGCTTCGCGACAGAGTTCCCATGCGACGATGTGAACATTATCCAACCAAACAACCACAACAGATAGGCCTCCAAGTGCCTCGACACAGTGGCCTCATCCGCCGCAGGGTGGATATACTCGGCCTGAATTAGAAAACAGAAGTTCAAATTTCATTTAACATACATATGAATATTTGATGTTAATGAACTATATCACAGTGTTATCTATTTACCTGAAACTGCAAGAGCCAGGTCTTCGTAGGCCCGTGATGCTGGTTTTCAGCAAGAGTTTGATACTCTGGAGCGTCTGGTCGACGCACAACACCCTCGAAATGGACTAGAAGGTCCTCACGCCAAGTGGCCTCCACGTCTGGACGGCTGACGGCCTGCCCAGCAGTGGTGACACCAAGTAAGTAGGAGACGTCCTCGAGTGTGGGAGTCATCTCCCCGCAAGGAAAGTGGAACGTGTGCGTCTCAGGCCTCCAGCGGTCCACCAATACCGCAAGTAAGGAACGGTCAAAGTTAAACCGTGTCACCGCATCGGCCGGGGCCTCAACAGCACTAGCCTGCACAAGCCTACACAGAGGCAGTAGACCAGCTGCTCGTAGCCTGTAGCAAATACAACATTTATATATAAATATATATTACCAAATCGTCTGTATGAGTAAAACAAATAAGTGAACGTGTTATTGTGCACACCTGGGTATCCATCGCTCGTCCAGCCGCCACAACTCCTGAGATACCCTAGGCCGTAGAACAGGTAGCTCAGCAGCTGTCACAGCACTCAAGTAGGACCGGTGGCGCTGGTCCAACTGTGCGTCCAACAACTCCAAGTGTCCCTCATCCATCGCCATACCTAAAATATCTTAATAATGTAAAAAAATAATGCACAAATATAATTAATACTATGAAACACTAAATCAAAAAAGCAGACATACTATTATTTTTAAAGAGCATTTTCGCCTTGATTCCGGAATCCACGACGTGCACGAGGGCGCCGGCCGTCTTGCGGATTCCCTGAAGGTCCTGCTTCTGCAGCTCCCTCTGTGGTGGTTGCACGCGTGCACTTTTTGTAAGTATGTCCTGTGCCATTGCACTTGGTACACCGATGCTCCAGTCTTCCCACTTCTGAGTCATCCATATCATTTCTAATGCGCCGTGTCTTACGACGACCAGGCTTCTGTCTTAATTTGTCCTTATCGGGTCCCCGCAGGTAGTTACTTCCAGGATTGTTTGTAAAACTATCAAATATTGCGAAACCATAAATCTCTGCATTCCAGGTTGTCATGACTACCTCCTTCGTAAAATAATGTGAGACATACGGCTTCGGGGACAAATTAGTAAGTGAACAAGCTGCTATAACATGTGAGCACGGCCTGTGTAGAAGTTTCGGTTTCATGCACGAACAGCTGCATGAGTTATAACGAATAACACACTCTTGTGCAATTCTCTCTCGATTGCCACCACGACGGCCCCGATCCCTACACAGAACTTCAAAGTGATTCTCTGCTGTGCCCATAGGACGTGCACGATGCAAGCTTGCCTTCTCCACCTTTTTTTTCATGTAATTTGTCATGAATGTTGAAAAAATCAATGTATTATCTGACATCGTATTAAAAGCAACCATATATCTTTCACGAAAGTACTTGCATGTTCCATGCAAAATACCCTCTACGATTGCTACAAAAGGTAATCCTCTCATGCCTCGAATGACCCAATTGTACACCTCCGCCAAATTTGTTGTCATTATTCCAAACCTGACCCCATCTGTGTCATATAATAATGACCACTTCTCCTTTGGCTCGTACTCAATCCAATCTGAGAAGCACCTGATTGATGACCCCGACCTCCGAACCACGTTCCTCAAGGCATCCGTTGGAAGGCCTAAAAGAGGAACAGACATATCATTCGGGTCTTGATTCGTACGAGTCGCTAACTCTGCTGTTTGCTTTGTTGTTAATTCATCAAGACGTGCCCACATTGCATTGAATTTTCTTTGTTGGTTCTGATTGCACAACCTCTTAAACATATTCATAAGGTGTTTATTTTTGAAATGGCTGAAAAAATTTGCACCCAAGTGCCTCATGCACCATCTTGATTGTATGTCCGACCATCGAGGAGGAAGATCACGCTCCACTGAACCATATTGCATATCCGTTATCGCCTTCAACAAACCGGCATGTCGGTCATGTATGACACAAACATTAGGTCGCCCTTGCACCACTGCTAACTTCACACGCTCCAGAAACCAATACCAACTATCTGTGTTCTCACTTTCCACAAAAGCAAAAGCAACTGGTAGTACTTGATTATTCCCATCAACACCAATAGCAGTTAGAATCTGGCCTTTATACTTTCCTGTTAGAAATGTACCATCCATGCATAAAACAGGTCTGCAATGACGAAATGCCATTATACATTGACCTAGTGCAAAAAAGGCTCGACGAAGTATTAACTTTCCGGCCTCTTTTGGATCAGACACATCCATGATATCATAATATGTACCAATATTTCTTTGTCTGATGGTTTCTAACAATCTTGGTAGGTTCTCATAAGATGCTTCGTACGAACCGAATCTCTTCTCAATGACCTTCTGTTTCGCTCGCCACGCCTTCGAATAGCTGATGGTGTATTTAAAATCTTCCTCTATAGAAGTCACTATAGATTTCGGCTCATACCTTAAATTATCAACAATTCGATTATACATGTACTCTGCAATGAAGCTCGATGTAAGAGCAGTATTGGACTTCTCTAATTCTTGTAACTCACATGTATGTTCTGTTACTATAGAGCACTTCCAAATTGTACTCCATTTTTGCTCATAAGCATGTACCCTAAATGGACAGTCCGAGAACACACATTTAACATCATATACTTTCTTGTTAGACTTAACAACTACAAAAGACCGCTTCATTGACAGAGACCAGTACTTCACGGCACTCATCACTTCATCTTTGCCTTTGTACATACCTCCCTCTACTACTTCATTCTCATGATATTCCCACGGCACAGAATTTTCTTCGTTGATCATCAAATTCTTCGAACTGTTACTCTTCCATTCCAGTGGGACAGGAATTTCATTCTCATCTTCAGATGACTCAGTTTCAGATATATTCTCATTCTCCATATCTTCCATCGCCATCTCTTCAACTATATGTTCTATGCGCTCTCCTTCGTCCGCTTCACCCGTCGGTACTATAGATGACAGGTGATGATCACTCTCTTCATTATCTTCCTCATTATCATTGTGATTGTCATGGCTCGGACCTCCTTCTTCTTCTACAACGTGTACCTCATGAACCTCCTTCGTATATGCCTGAGCAAGAAGGACTAGAGGCCACCCACGTTCTACAGCTTTGTTGACGTATTTTCTCCATGTTGATGTTGCATTAAGCGGTACTAACTCCCAAAAAGTGCCCTCCCGAGCACGACTAACCATACCCATGACCTTAACGTCATGTTGGTTGCTGTCAAGCCCAAATATTCGCATCAACCAATTCTGCACACCACTAATTGTTCTTTCATTTGCCCTAGACACCCATCTAGTTACTGAGGCAAATCCTGACAGATCAACCCCGTGTACACCTTGAATAATTTCTTCTTCTCCATAATAAATTTGAAATCCTAACTTCTCCGACATCTGTATAATCTAAAAATTTCAGCTAAAATAGCTTTTCACTAATATATTACTAATATTATTTCAACTATAACTATTTAATTTAACAATATATATAAAATAAAAATATAAGTAATACTACCGAAATATAATATTAATCGCTTAACAGAAATAAAATATTATCTAACAATTAATATAACACATATTAAATAATTATATATAAAATTATTTTTTTACTTACCGAAAATTTTCCTCTTCCTCTCTTCTCCTTCTTCCTCCTCTTCTTCTTCTTCTTCTCTTCTCTTCTCCTCTCCTCTCCTCTCCTCTTCTCCTCTCCTCTCCTCTCCTCTCCTCTCCTCTCCTTCTGTTCTGTTCTCGCAGCCGGCAGCGGCCGGCCGCGGCCGGCCGCGTTACATATATAGTGGCGGCCAAGTCGCCCACTGGCCGGGCGACATGGGCCCAGTCGCCCACTGCCCGGGCGACATGGGCCACGTCGCCCATCGGCCGGGCGACGTGAGGCCCGCCATGCCACGTGCACGGTCAAGTCGCCCACTGGTCGGGCGACATGGGCCACGTCGCCCGGCCGATGGGCGACGTGGGACCCGCCATGCCACGTGCCCAGCCAAGTCGCCCACTGATCGGGCCACCTGGCCCAGATAGCCCGCCGGTCGGGCGACAAGCCCATCTTCGCCCTTCCAACGGGCGACTGGTGGCCTACACCTGCAATTTTTTGAAAACGGAGACTAGTTTTGTTATTTTTTTTAAAAATAAATTTATTAATAAAAAAAATTCCGTTTACCATCACATCGTGAATTGGGCCGGCCCACTCCTCCTGGACTGGGCCAAAGGACCAAATGAAGCCCAACAAGACGGCCCATATCCGACGGGGTCGCAAGCATACAAGTAGGAATCCCCGACGCCGAGCTCCTTCCATCATTCTCCCTTTTCCTCCCCCGTGCCTCCCACCACTAAACCCTAGATCTCTCTTTCTCGAGGACCAGGGAGGATGCCGCCGTCTTCGGCTCTGAGCAAGCGCGGCGGCGACGGAGGGGACGGCATACTAGCCGCCATCTCGCGGTCGCAGGTGGCGGCGCACGGGCGCGAGGCGGCGACCATGGCGAAGAAGCTGCTGCGGAGCACGGGGAAGGCAGCGTGGATCGCGGGGACCACCTTCCTGGTGCTCGTGGTGCCGCTCATCATCGAGATGGACCGGGAGCAGCAGCTCAACGACCTCGAGCTGCAGCAGCAGACGCTCCTGGGTGGCCCGCCGCCGCCCGCAGCTGCCAAGTAGATAAGATCCTCCATGGATCGACCCTTTTGTTCCTCTCCCTCTCTCTAGGTGTCTATTATATTACTATCAAGTTCATTGAGAGAAGTTTTAGAGGTAGGGAGGGATGTAGTATCGAGTCGACCTGTTGTCGGTCGGTCGTAATTAAAGGAGTAAAAACTTGTTTGGTTTATGTTCATTCTCGATGCAACACTTTTAGTTTCCCTTATGAATTGAAACGGATTGATGAGATAAGTCGTGCTCGGTCGCTGCTGCTTGCGATCCTCTGCCTTTGTTTGCACGCTGCAGCTTGTTCTTGTTATATCTGCCTGTCAATTGCTGCCTGTGTTAGTGATTTAATTGAATAAATGTGATATTCGATCTGGATGATGAAGTTAGCGAAGCAATTTGCGTTTGTTATGTTGTGCAATTGTGCTCCTCGACGGCACTGTTTTTCTGGCCTCAAGGCTGAGGGAAGCTGCGGTTTCTTCTTTCTGAGTTCTGATGATTGATGAATCTGGCATGCTATCCTGCTGAATTGATTCCTTTTCACTCAGAAGATCATGCCATCCTGCAGAATTCATTCCTTTTCATACAAAACCTCTTCTTCGGATTATGAGATGAATTGAGATGCTCATTGATGCAACAAAATTAGTGTATTCATCTACATGGAATTGAATTAGGTTCGACACCAAATCAGCCTTGATATTTTGAAATTGGACATAATTCAAATTTGGTTATTTGGATGGCTATACATTTTGCATTTGGAATCCTGGAGACGAAGAGAAGGGCTCCACCAAGAACCGACATTGGCTCTCTATGGTTGTATTGGGATTAAGTGCATGCGGTACACTATAGTGTTGCAAGTTTGTGGGTCAAATTCCAATTCTGAATATTGCTTGGTATTGTGGCCTTGTGGGGTCAAATTCCAAGTCTGAATTCGTAACCATCCCCAAGCAGCTGCATTTAGGGCTTGCCAATACCAATTCCAAATTCAGGGGTTTAAATATGTACAATTCTACATCCAAACAGGGTTAAGGCATTTTCACCAACCTTAGCCACGGTTTCCTGTTGCATCAACAATTCATCAACATGTAAATAAAATCTCGTGAGCATGTTTACAGACTACGAATCTTTTATAATGTCCTATCCATCCACTCAAGCATGAAATAATTTATAATGTCCTCTCCATCCACCTCAAGCATGAAATAATCTACAGACTAGACATCTTATAAGTTGTAATGTCCTATCCATACACAAACAATCGTCGGAGACAATTGGTGAAAATGCGAGCAAAATGTAAATATTCACATCTATAGTAACACCACGTGCCTATCAAGTTACTTCATCGAATCAGGCATAAGTGAAAATAATCATTGAGGACTTGCCCAGAAAAAAAAAAGTTACTCACATAGTACCAGTTTCAGTCACCAGGCATATGAGCATATATTGCGTTATGCATCAAATCAGGGCTCAGCCACAAATGCACCGATACACATATGTTCCTATAATGATAATAACTAGGCAAGCAGTAGTTGGACATAGTTTCTCTCTGTGGCCACCCTGAAGTTTGATCAATAGCCCACCAGACGTTGGTCTGTGCGATGAGGAAGGCTGCTCCGAGCCCCCAAACCTCTGCAACCGCAGCCAGCCTGCAAATTTTGCGTATACAGCAACCACGGAATGCTATGTGTGATTCATTGCCACAATTTGTGCAAACATTTTCATCTACCAGAAGAAACAGAGTAAAGTGCCTTGTTACCACTTGTGATGCAAAAGGCAGCATCCTCTCTGGTGGCATGCCAGTGCATAAACCTATCCCCCAAAAAATAAGACGATCAGTCCATGTGATGAACTTCAGAACTGTCTCAGTAGTCACAATTGCAACAATCTCACCATACAGAACAGCTCCGATGAATGCATCTCCTGCACCAGTTGTATCAGTGAGCTCATCAGGTGGTATAACTTCGGCTGTACCTAACAGTAACCTGCCACTTATGGACCCCACTCCATCTGCACTTATTCTCAAATTAGCCTGAAAAACAAGGACAGCAGCAGAAACAAATCTGTTACATAACTTACTATTCAAAATTGTTCAAAATAATCAGCTATGAATTTAAAACAGACAGCTGCTTGATAGGGCTCCGGGCAATGTGTTAGTCTACAAACAAATCTTTTTATGCCCGTGTTGCCACTTACTTCAGATTAACATTTTGTTATAAACCAAACAACTTCAGTTTATTTGCAGTGTTTTAGGCTTTCTTTATACATATTACTGTACTGCAGCTCCGACCCTGTATTCAAGTCTTCACTAAGATGATAAACTAAAGGAATAAAGACCTATGGGAAAGAATGACCATCCCATCCCATGTTACATATAAGATATCATACCTTGGAAGTAATACAATTTGGTGTTGTAGTACTCCGATCAACTTTCTTTTCTAGAGATTCCAACAGTGCTTCTATGTCTATTTTGTCTGCCTCAGAAGCATCTGCAAGGTATGCAAGGGGAAACAGCACTGAAGCCATTGCCGGTAGAATGCATAATAGCAGATAGCCATGCATTATCGTAAATGCTTGGCTAACATTGGCAAGCAAAGATAGAGCAAACATACCTATTGTGCTTCTTTCAAGCATTAAGCAACCTTTCTCCCCTAGAGTTACAACAACAAATTTGATCTTCGGTAATCTTAAAAGCATGGAAACTAAAGCAATTGGTGTTGATGAGGCTCCTGTCCAGGCCTACAAAATTATATTAGGTGGAAAGAGTAAAACCCCGCAAGGTACCAACAAATTAAACCTGCTTAACACAGGCCATCGGTTTGAAACATCAGCGATGGAAATTTGGTTGTCAATCACCAAATACAACTTTGGTAATCCAAGTGCATATAACCATGCAAAGCTTAACCAATGATGCAACTGCTCTTCTAAGTTGATGGCAAAGCCTTATACATACCAATATACTTAAGAAGATGATAGTTACATGACATACAGATAGATTAAAGACTACTGTAAAGCAGAGATCAAGCAGGTTTGCATTCCGAATAAATGACACTGGACCTAATGTCACAGAAAGAAGCAAATAAAGAAAGTAAATTCTTGCCTAAGCCATGGTAAATTTAAGCATCTCCATTATAATATGTAGAATTTGGTCAAGAATAACAATTTGCTAGAAAACTTGACAACAGCCAATTGGAAGTGTATTGGGTACAATTTAGCAGTTATGCTCTTTTGCAATAGAACAACTTACCTGAGGAAACTTTGCAGAACATACAACATAGTTTGCAAAATTAAGAAGCTCATCCAATCCATCCCTCTTTTTTTCGGCATCGATTAAAATAGGGATTTTTCTTTGACTTGCCTGCACTGGATTGTCCCATAAACAAAGATCAGTCTCAGTAGCCATGCAGCACAGTGAAAAGGAGAAATAGCCAGATTCAGTTTTTGTATGACACAATACTGTGGAAGTCACAGATGTGAAAGTGGACAGAACTATAACTTTGCTATTTGGAGCCACATCTGACATGGCTATATGCAAACACAACTGTAGGGATTTATTTTATGTAGAATGAGATGTTGTGCAGGAAAAAAAAATATTACCTCTTCTGCAACGATCAAAGCAGTCTCATGCAACCGCACATCAAAATAGACCATGTCTGCACCATCTAAAGCAGCAGACAAGTTTTCCTTCGTGAGCTCCTCTGGCAACAGTGGGGGATAACCAGGGGTGTGTATACAAGTACGAGTTTTCCTGATTGATGGAATGGGAGTACTCTGGATAAGAAGCAACATTCACAAGAATATGCAGGAGCTGTTTGAAGTAAAATGCCACTGAGTTTGTCTGTCAGAACTCACGTTTGGTTATCAACAATGATGTAGGTGAAGGGAGAATTCCCATCCTCAGAGACCTGAAAAGGGAGGCATCACATTGTTATGGTTGTATTATTGTATTAATGAGTGCTGTAAGCAATTCTACAAGGTGACATGATGCATACGAGCATGTAGGATGTGTCGATGCCGTCATCTTGCAGCTCCTTGAGGACGCTTCTTCCTTGAGCATCGTTAGCTACCTGGATTGGAAGCAAGACCGTTGACAGACTTAGCTATTGAGAGGGAAGGGAAGTAGTATATTATATAAGGAAGGGAAAGAAGAAACACTAGTGACCTTGGAAATGATCCTGGGGCGGAGACCGAGGCGTGCAGCTGCAGTGAGGGCGTTGCCGGTGTTGCCCCCTCCCTGCACCTTGAGGGCGAGGCTGCGGATCTTGTCATCGGGGTTGGGGAAGGAGGCGACCGTGGCCAGGTAGTCCACGGACGCGGCGCCGCAGCCCAGCTGCAGACAACAAAAGCGACGGCGGTGGCGCGGGGGGCAGTAAGCAGTGAACGGATAATAAGCGAGCAAGGAGGAGAAGAATCGAATCAGAACTTGTGAAAGGACGGGATGGAGCACTGGCGTCCACGTACCACGATGGGATTATTGGGGCTGTCCGAGGTGGAGGCGGAGGCCATGGCGACGGCGACTGGCGGGCGGTGATGGGGAAGAGGACGAGTGTGGAGTGGAGGAACGGGCAGCTGCGGCGGCAACAAGAATGACGCCATTTTTGGTGTTTTCTGTTGCTGCTGACTCGTCGTCGTCGTTTTCTGTTAATTGAATTAAACTTACTAGTAGGAATAGGAATACAATAATCGAGAGAGGCTGAGAGGGTGGATAAGGTTGC
>CM041635.1:8290028-8326494 GCA_023333625.1 Bothriochloa decipiens | reverse complement strand
ATAGGAATACAATAATCGAGAGAGGCTGAGAGGGTGGATAAGGTTGCGGTTGGTGGTGATGGAACGGCCATGGGAGAAATTGGGGAAAGTTTCTTCATCGAGTCGATGACGATGCAGCGGCCATGGTATCTCGATCATCAATTGTGTTTCTTTAGCTCATCTGTTTGCACCGTAGTGATATAGATCGGGGTCATCGGGCATATCAATCATAGCATGGTGTTTTTCTCTCACATCAAAGCATCGACAGCCGATTTTATCCGTCATAGAAACCATCAGCCGAACGAACAAGGAAGAAGGGATTAGATATGCGATCAACATTTGCAAACCAACTCAAGCAAGCCATGCAAAAACAAAAAAAATGCAACAAAAAATTGGGGTAAGTTTCTTCATCGAGAAGGGTGTTGGCTTCAAGATCGGCGTGTTCCTCTACTTCTCCGTGCAATGGTGGTCCATGGTGTGGCTCATCCGATTGCCAATAATGAAAAAAGTCCCTTACAAGAACAGGGATTTGAATACATCTTTTTCCTTTTCTCAAGTGTGTCATTTGAAGGAAGCCAATGTAATACCTCTATCATAATAAGTGAAACAAAACATGTTCCTCTTAAAATATTTTTGCGAGAACAGAAAATTCAACAAAGAAAGGGGGTTGTTTTCTTAATTGATGGAAAGTGTTTTTTACCCCCTCCCCTCTTCTATCCCTTACTCCATCCATCATAAAATTTAGTTAAGTTTCACATTGTTGTAGCAAAATTAGCAATACTTTCCAAATAAGTATTATGAAAATATATTCAACAATTCATGTGATGGTTCTACTTATGCACCATAAGTATTAATAGTTTCCTAGATATATTTGGTCAAAATTTAGAATATTTGATTTTTTAAGGTGATAATAACACTTATTTTGAGACAGAATGAGTACATAACTAGTTTTAATGAAAGGGGATTCTTTTCCTCAATTTGGCGCCACGTCCTCAGCACTGCACCAGCGGCGTCCACATTCTCATCACGATACCCTAGGTGTCTGCGTCCTGAGCACCACGCCCCTAGACTCAACGCCATGCCCTGTGGGCTACATCCCTGGCAGGTTGTGTTGGAATTGATATCTCCACCAGTTGGCCCAACGGCCAACTGGACCCTTGACCTACACCCTGATCAGGGGTGCCCAGCCCAATGCTTGGTTGGTGGGCCCCTGTCGCACAGTGCCTATAAGAAGATGTGAAGGGACCACTGGCTCGAGTAACGAGGTTCACCGCCGCCAGCGCCCCCCACATAGAAACCCTAATCCGATCTAGAGGAGGCGCTGCCAGCGACGAGAAGCACCACCGGCGTCGCCACTGCACCACCGCTTCACCACCCGTCGCTGCCCTAGCGCAGACCATGGCTGACCTCCTCTGCCAAGACCGAAGGTATGGTCTTCCTCCTCTCTCTCTAGTTCTCCTCTCCCTCTGCTACGTGCACCATGATGGTGCACAATGAAGTTCTACTCGTTTATTCTATATGCAAATGAAACTACCCTCTGATCTACATCTAGAATGATCCTAGAATCCTATCAATGGTATCGGAGCCGGGTTAGGTCTAGATCTTGTACTCGGGGAACGAACACCGATCCAATTTGGATCAGGGGGGAAAGAAAGGGGCAAGAACACCATGAAACCGAACTGCTGTTGAACCCGAAAATCCCAACCCTGTCATACCCAACCTATGTGAACACAACGACCGATCCAGTGCGGATCGAAGGTAGGGGAAGAACCGAACTGCGCAATAAACACCGAACCCTAACCCTACCTATCACCAAGAACGACCGATCCAACGAATCAGGGAGGAACCGAATCCTATGAAACCCTAGATCCCGACGGATCAAGGAAGAACACAAACCACTAAAACCCTAGAAAAGTCGAATCCTGAACTCGAAATCTAACCCTAGCAAGGGGCAGGAAAAGACGTACCTGGATTCTCTGCTGTTGACGCCGCCGACCGGAGTCGACACCAGCGAGGTCCATCATGGGCGAACGAGCACCACCCGCGAGGCCGCTCGACGGCGGCACCCTCATCCAAAGGCGAGCGCACTCGCCGGCGAGGGGGCCCGCGACGGCGCATCTTCTCCTTCTCTGAACACGATGCTGACCGCTAATGGTGCGCCGTCGTCCTGTTGCTCGCGATGAAGAGAGAAGATCGCGGAGCGAGGAGAGAAAGAAGATAGAGGGAGGTGGGAACGAATGGAGCTAGGATTTCAGGCAGCTGGCAATGGGAACAGGTTTTTTACCCTCTGAACTCAGCGCCTGACCGTCCGATCGTCTCCGATGTCAATTGAACGGCCGTGATGCTTCGTCGTCACTGAGCCGCTTTCGGCCCAGGCAGACGGGCACGCGGCTCTTACGCGGGCCGCAACAGAGGCGGTGCCGAATGGTCTACCTCGGCCCATGAACGAACAGTAACTTTTACGAATTAATTTTGAATTTTCATAATCAATAAAAAAAAGGAAATGGGCCGCCTAACTGGGCCGACGCCGTCGGCCGCCGTCTTGGGCCGCGCCACGCGCGCGTTTGCGTTAGGCCGTGGGCTGTTTTATCCAATAGGCCGAAAAGTCGGATTTTGGCCTGAATGAATAGTGAATCTTATTCATTTTCTAGAAATTTATTTACTATGAATTTTCGATGAATTTGAATCAAATTTTGATACGAATTTTTTCTGTGCAAATTTTATCCAACAATAGTTTTGTTCAGAAAACAATATTGAACAATTATTTCTGAACATTGAATTATTGAATTTTATTCAAGTTTTCCACTGCATATTTAGATATTGTTATTTTCATTATTAAATTCGAGCAAACGGGAGAATTTAATTTTAAAAATTGAATATGTATAGATTATTATAATATTGTTATTATTCTGACCAACGTCGATTAATGGTAATATGGTATTGATGGATTTAATTTAAAGAACAGTTATAGTTATTTAGAAAAATATTAAAAAGTTTATCCTCGAATGGATGAATAGATGGTTATTCAGAAAATGTTGAAAGGCCCATTTTCCAATTAAATTAGATCAAGTGAGAAATCTTTTTGATTGAAAGAAATAATTATATGAATTATGATATTGTTATTTTCTGACCAATATTGATGATAACAATATTATAAGATTATGATTTTTAATCTGATGAATTTTGCATCTTAAAGACCAAATTTTTAGAGAATAGAAAAGGTCAAGAAATGCTCATGAAATAGAAGAATGTTTTTCGTGTTTCCACTGCAACAATGATGATTATCCTCTAATTAAATTTGAATCAATGGGAGAACTTATTTTGAGGAGAAGTTGTATGTTTTCAAGATGATTGAGCTATATGAAAGAATTGATGTAGAAGAATAAAGTTTTTATTCTATTTCTGCCCAACGGTGATTTAGAATATAGAAAGAAAGATTAAAAATTTAATGTGTATGTCTTTAACCAGACCAACGTAGGGTTATTTTTATGCTCATTGTTGATTTTTGTTGTTGAATATTTTTCAGACAAAGACCTCCATGCTTTCATTTTTGAAGACAGAATGAAAATGAGCTGGTTACTTATAACTCAGAAGATGAAAAGTGCAAGTTTGCATTAAATAAAACCATCATATAAGGGGCACTGTTCTCTTTAAAGGATGAATTGAAAGAAAAGGATGATTCAGGTGCATTGATCTAAGAAAAGAAGATAGAATAAATGAGATTTTAGTTTAAGAAATAACCTTTATGTGAAATAAGAGTGTAGTTTAACAAATATATTTTATGTACTGTTTCTATGAACCATGATAAGAGATGTAATATATCATGTAACTTTTAATTTTAATCATCATGATATGAAATGTAATGAGTTATACACATGTTTAATTTGACCAACGTCGGATTAAGCATGGTTAAAGAATATTTGAATTCATTTCTGAATTTAAAATGATTGAATATGCCCTGAGAGCCAATTCTAGCTTTGATATCCCTTTTATGGGGAAGTATCCCGCATGGAGGGGAGATTTTGACAGAACTTATCGACAGAACTTATCCTGCATGCGGGAGAAGAAAGTTACATATGAACCAAATGACAAGAATAACATGCAAGCGTGACTTGCAAAAGTACTGATTGACTCTATTTAGTTCATGAAGTGTAATGAGGAAAGTGTGTACTCCCGAAAAGATTTAAGAAATAATTTTATTTGCATGGCATAGTCATGTGGATGAAGTAAGTAATGAAAGCTTCCTCATCTAGAAGAGTTTTGAATAGTTTTGAAATTATGGCAGAAAAGTTCTTGTCACATTTCGAGGGGGAGATTTGTGAGATCAATTAAGAAATAGAAAATCAAGAAAGATACTCTCCTATACTTTTGACAATGTAATGCACGATGTGCATTATGAACAAGAGATAAATGTGATATGAAGATGAATATGATATGAAGAAGAGTGATCTATAAAAGATGAATGTGATTGTTGAGAGAGTACAACAGTCACAATTATAATATCCCTAAGTAAAGAAATAGCTAGATTCCTAAATCTTTTATGGTTCCAATAGGAAGATAGTACAGTGAGAGATACTAAAACGGTGCTCAAAGTGTCGTAAGAAGTTATGACAGATTAAACCCAAAAAAATAAGAAATTTGAAGATACACCACCCTTACAAAGGATGGAGTAATCTGGGGGAGCATGGTATGTAGATACCTAAAGAATTGAATAGAAGTGGGATTGAATGCCCACTACTATGTTTTGAAAGCGATAAATTGCTCAATCCCTATTGATGTTATAAGATATATACAACACTTATTGTTAGCTCTTCTAGAAGATGAATAAGTAATTAAGGATCTTGTGATACAGGAGCCTATAGAATAATTGCCTTTTGGCAGTGAAGAGCAACAATATCCCCATATGAAAGAAGTGCCACAAGGCCCTAGTAGGTCTCAAAGAATGAGAAAATTAATTGTTTTGGTGACTATGAAGTCATTATTGATAAAAAATTCAAATGAAAGTGATCCATCTCTTTTGTAGAAGCCATGAGAGACATTCACTCGTCCAAATGGCAGGAAACAAAGGTAGATGAAATGAAATCGATAAATACCAACGATGTTCGGGATTTAGAAGAAATTCCTAATGAAGCCAAAATAGTAGGCTGTAATGGGTCTACAAGACGTAACGTGGCTCTAGAGGGAATGATAAAAGATATATAGTGCAACTTGTGATGAAAGATTCACTCAAAAAGAATGAACGAATTACAATGAAATGTTAGTGGCACATTACGATTTAGAGTTACATCAGATGAATGTGAAGATGACATTCCTTAATGGGAATTTATATGAATAGTTTACATGGCATAACCTAAAGGTTTTGTCATGGAAGGAAAAGAACATAAGGAAGGTTGCCTCAAGAAACCATCTGAGAATTAGAACAGATCTCTAGAAATAGAATTTAAAGTTGATGAATTAAAGAAAGTTTGGGTTTTGAAGAGAATGTAGAGGACAATTGTATTTATGCAAAGTTTATGAATGGGAAATAAATTTCCTAATCCTATATGTGGATGATATCTTACTTGCTAGTAGTGATGACAATCTACTATTGGAGAGAAAAGAAGTTTTGTCTTCAAGTTTGAATAAGAAGAATCTCAGTGAAGAATCATTTGAGTTGAAACTCATTGAAAGAGAAGAAGATGGGTATTAGAACTATCATAAAGGCATACTTAGAAAAGATTTTAAAGAAATAAAGTATGCATACAAAGGAAACCTATGCCTGTTCTTATAGTCAAGGGTAATGGATGTCCTATATGTTTCAGCTGTTGGAAGCTTAATGAATGCTTATAAGTTAGAAGTTACCTTGACATAGTTGATATATCCGGGATATTTTGGCAGAAGTACAATCCAGGTATAGATCACTGGAATGGAATAAAGAATGCATTGAAAAGATTTATAGTCTCATATTGAATAAGAAAGATCAAGTACTCCTAAATAGTTGTGGGTACAAATATGAAAGTTCAGCGAGATGTGTAGTGAAATCCAAAATCACTAACACTTGTTGTCGGAGCTTTATTGAGGAAAAGCTCTAAAGAAACAATTGTGAAATCATGAATGATGTAAAGTTATACAACGGAATATCGTGAGGCGTAGAGGACAGACGAAATGGTTAAGAGAACATATACCCGGAATAGATAATGGTTGACAACAGCAATAACCATTTAAATAAGTATCTTACTCCTATGACAACGGGTCAAGTGTGCTGCCAAACACATTGACATGAATGTATTCGTTGTAAAGGAGAAAGTCCGGAATTATTTTTAAAGATATTGAACATATGAGAAAGAACTTACGTATCCGCTTACTAAAGGCTTACCACCCAGTGTGTTCAGAGGACACACAGTCGACATGAGTTTATGGTATAGCCTATGATTTTCGAACAATAAAGGGCCCAGAAGAGAGTTTTGTTCCGAAATAGAGAAGTGTGTTGTGGCTGTTAGTCTAATGGCACTAATTGCTGTGACGATGAGACACGCTCAATATGCTGATCTGTAATGGAATGAGACAGAAGTAAGAAAGATGAGAATTGAAGGTTGAAAGCAAGAAATTAAAGAATGATGAGAATGATGAGAGATCAAGGGGGAGAATGTTGGAATTGATCTCTCCACAAGTTGGCCCAACGGCCAACTGGACGCTTGACCTACACCCTGATCGGGGGTGCCTAGCCCAATGCTTGGCTGGTGAGCCCCTGTCGCACAGTGCCTATAAGAAGATGTGAAGGGACCACTGGCTCGAGTAACGAGGTCCGCCGCCGCCAGCGCCCCCCACATAGAAACCCTAATCCGATGTAGAGGAGGCGCTGCCAGCGACGGGAAGCACCACCGGCGTCGCCACTGCACCACCGCTTCACCACCCGTCGCTGCCCTAGCGCAGACCATGGCTGACCTCCTCTGCCAAGACGGAAGGTATGGTCTTCCTCACCTCTCTCTCTAGTTCTCCTCTCCCTCTGCTACGTGCACCATGATGGTGCACAATGAAGTTCTACTCGTTTATTCTATATGCAAATGAAACTACCCTCTGATCTACATCTAGAACGATCCTAGAATCCTATCAGGTTGCACCCTCGACGATTGTGCCCTAGCGGTCATGTCCCCATCAATCATGCCCTCGACGATGTGCTCCCTCCCCCTCCCCGAGTGGGGGCAAATCAGGCCTTCGTTGATATTTAGGCCGTAGATGCTGTAAAATTTTGAGCTTCAGCCTACTTTAATCTTATGTCTCGACAGAGCTTCACTTATGAACCTGTTTTCAAAATGACTTTTTGGCAAAAATAATAATAATAAATAGCAACAACTTGTGAAGGTTACATAAAGCTATATTTTCCAATATGACCTTGTTTAAAAGGATATGTTTTATAAAATCTATATGTCCAAGGCATCACATCACATCACTTAAGTTGACCTTGGCAGATGAGATGGCTTGGCACCACATCACATGCCTGCACCATCGGGTCATGCCACTTCATGTGGATGCTTGGCTTGCTGCAAGGCCAAGGCTGGGCAGTGGACTGCGTTAGAAGCATCCATACACGATTAGTTTTATGGAGGAATCATGGATCGGATTATCTAGCTGAGCGTCGATCGCGTGCATTGGAAGCCGAGAGCTTGATTGAGCTTTGCGCGCGCGTGCAATGGGAGAAACGAAAGGAAGCACGAAAGCAGAGTAACGCATCTCGTCGTCAGTTGTTGGCCTGTTGACGGAAACGGAAGCAATGCGCCGCCAGTTTCAGTTCATCAGAATCAGATGCATTGCACGGTGTCGTTGTCCCGATTGTTCGTTTGGTTGTCGTTGTCGGCGTCACAGAAACAGGCATGGACGATCTACTAGTACTACAAGTCCTTGTCGTCTTTGTGCGGCGAGAGCGGGGTAGTAGTACGTAGTACGAGTAGATGATGACGATGGGTGTAGATAGAGCCTACTCGTACGACACATTGATCACTGATCAGCAGGCGGACAACGGAGGAAGCAGAGGAAGAGGAGCAGGAGACAGTGACACGCACGCACATTAAATTGAGCAAGTGATAAAGCCTGAGCCGCACCTCATCATCATAGTCATAGCGCAAGGGCAGAGCAGACTGGCTGGCTCCTGCTGAAATAGAATTCAAGGCCGTCCTGCTTGGTAGGTGAGGGTGGTGGTCAACATCGAATGCCCTCACTCACACACACGCAGAGTCATGTTGCCTTCTCTCATCTTGAACTGAGCTGAGGTGACTTGGAGAGGCCCTCTTCTACGTCCCTCTTTTTCCTTCTCCCGTTCCGGCCGGTCCCCCTTGTTGGATTTTAGTCGCCAGTCACCGCCTCCTGCTCCATTCCATTCCTTGTCCAGTAGTGCAGGCGTGCAACACATGCAGCTCTCGGCGGCGGACAGCAGGAAGAAGAAGCGGCGGCGGCGGTGGTGGAGGGAGCTGCCAGCAGCATGCTCCATGTCCTCGAGATCTGCCGCCGGCGCCGCTCAAGGTCAGTGTCAGTGCCAGTGCCAGTGCTGCTGCTCTAGCCCCGGCGGCGGCAGCCTCGTGGCAACAGCAAACCCGTGCGCATTCAGCTCTCCCTGCTCCAGCGGCGCCTCCTGCGCGCCGGCCGTCCGTGTCGGCGCCCAGCAGCACAAGCTGACGCTGCTGTTCCTTGCACTCGCGCTTCTCCTCGTCCTCCCTCCTTCTCCGGCTCCATTTCTCGTGGCAGTGGCGTCGGTGTCGCCCCGGAGGATGGCGAGGATCCAGAGCCATCTGGACAGGATCAACAAGACCCCCGTGCGCTCCATCCGGGTAAGAATATGCAAACGGCCGGATTAAATTTGCACTTATTAGCAGGGTGCCGCCGATCAATCGGTTCGAACAACGATCCGTCAATGCAATGCAATGCAACAACCGTGTTTTTGTTTCTGTCTGCCTGCCTCTTGGTTGATGATCATGCATGACTGATGGAACCGACATACTGTGGATTGGTGTTGTTTGTTTCAGAGCGCGGACGGCGACACCATCGACTGCGTGGCGGCGCACGAGCAGCACGGTCTGGACCACCCGCTCCTCAGCACGCACACCGTCCAGACGGAGCCGCCCGAGGCGCCCATGCCGAAGGGCAGCGGCGCGGCTGGCGGTGCTGCTGCGACGGCGACGAGGAACGGAAGCAGAAGCAGAAGCAGCAGGAACAAGGACGGCAGGCGAGGCGCGTGGCAGACGTGGCACCACGGCGGGCACTGCCCCAGGGGCACGGTGGCCATCCGTCGGACCACCGCCGAGGACGTGCTGCGCGCCCGGTCCATCTCCCGCTTCGGCCGCAAGAGGCGGCACGTCAGGACCGTCGCGCCGGACGTCATCTCCGGCAATGGCCACGAGGTGAGCCACTGATTATACTGCTGCTGATAGTCGTAGCTACTACGCGTCCAGCTAGAGTACCAAGTAATATTTAGAACTCTCTCATCAAAATGAAGCCAAGTACATTTAGGATTGATCGGTGACTCTGGTTTGAACACAACGTGTTTGAACTCGATGGTACCACACACACGGTACGGTGGCATGTCATGCCCACTGTCCGAATTGAATTGAAGCGGGTGCTGATGGATCGGAATCCGATGGAGGAGGAGGAGGAGGAGGAGGAGGAGGGAGCAAACCAGGCAGTCATGATGAGCGAGTGAGGCCGCGGCGGCGGGGTGGGTGGCGCGCAATAAGTAGGCAACGCAGAGGAGTCCAGGAAAAAGGACGACGCCTGCTGTTTTTCTGCGTGCAGCTAGCTACTGCAGCGAGGGAGACGGAGAGCCGAGAGCCACCCATTCATTCAATTCAATTCAATTCACATCGGTCGCGGTCCATGGCTTCTTCTTTCTACTATGCCGTCGTTGGTGTTGCTTGGACGTACGTACTCCCTCTACGATCGGGCCGGGGCCGGTGAGTGGCGTGGTCTCGACTCAAAGCGAGTGATCAGTGCACCTTTTAAGCGACGATGGAGCCGGCCGGGCCATATGCATCATCAATCATGCATGCGAATGCGATGCGATGGTCCATGCATGCAATGCACTGCACCAACCATGCTCACCCGGACCGCCGGTAAAAGTGCATGGATTGCTGATGAGCGCTTCCATACGTTGCGTACGTAGATCGATCGTCTGTCTTTGGTTGGTTAGCCATAGTAATGTTTCAGGACAAAAATCTCCAGCCACACTGCTCACAGAAAACCAGCCCCAACAGGCCGTTAACTCGATCGTCGGTCCGTGTAGTGTGGTATACGTATGAATTATGATGCATATTTGTAACAAGCAGATCACCTTAATTGCTACTAATAACACTGTCTATATATATATATATATATATATATATATAATGTTGATGTATTTGCATACGCTGTACTCCGTATGTATGTATGTATGTATGTATGCAGCACGCGATCGCGTACACGGCGCCATCGCAGCAGCAGGTGTACGGCGCCAAGGCCACCATCAACGTGTGGGATCCGGCCATCCAGGAGTCCAACGGATTCAGCCTCTCCCAGCTCTGGATCCTCTCCGGCTCCTTCAACGGCTCCGACCTCAACAGCATCGAAGCAGGATGGCAGGTCCATACCAATCATCCCAATCCCCTTTTCCATGGCCATGACATGCCCCTAGCTTTATTTTCCCGTCCATGCCTCTCATTTCTCAACTAGCTAGTGGTCCAACTGACGCTGACATCGATGAACGCCGGCGAGTACATGATACATATAAACTAACACTACAGTAGTGTATATAATACTGATGAAAGCAAGTACCATGTTCTACTATAGTAGATTAATACAGTTACGTTCTTAATCTCCATGTATATTATCCTATACCTAGCTTAGAGCTTAAGTAGTATGGTCAACCATGGATGGAGGCCATTGCAGCATGCAAGCACATGGCCTTCTTAAATGCTTGGATCCATCAGTCGCTCAGAGATCAAGATCCCCGTCGATTATTGTTGACTCTACACAGCATCTCCAACCTCCGCCTGTGCTCATCGATCGAGCTTCTCATTTGCTTGCTCGAGGTCAACCCATTCCCATGTGTGTCCAGTGCCTGCCTGGCCCTGTTGCCTCTGTTTGCATGGTTGTTTGTCCAGCCCACAAACTTTTACTTTTTGAGCTAGACCAGAAGCCACACATCTCGGTGTCGCGGTCTGGTCGAGGCGTCAGAATATATGAGACTCAGCCTACCTGAGTCCAAAACCGATCAGGGCCACCAACGTTGACGGCTGACCCAAACGGCCATCAGCATTAGTGAACAACACATGGCCCTAACTCATTTCCACGACGAAAAAAGTCTTTTTACTCAAAAACTTATTAGCCCGGCTTATCATGGTACAGTGCTTTTCTCACAACAAAACCACATTAGCCGGTTTTTTAGTTGCACGAACCATCAGCGAAATAGCCCTAATAGTGTTGTTGCTGCTATTAGTGCTAAGCAAGGCTACCTATCTAGTCTAGCTAAGGAAATAAGAAAGAGTAGTGTGCATGGAGTACTTCACTCGGCAACAACCAGATAGTATGATTAGGCGGGGTAGCTAGCTTCGTTGTTCATGATAATTGCCCACATGCTTATTTGTGCATGATTTATTCTCAAGCACGCTAGCACCTCCTGCTTGCTGCTGTAAAACCTTTTTGGTTGGGGGCTTGCATTGGGAGGGTCACGCAATGCAAAAACGTTTGACATATTACCTTAGTCTAAAGAAACCCAATAATTTTAGGTTTGGATTAACTTAAACTAAACAAAATTTATAGAAAATATTATCAGTATGTGTATCTCTAAATAGGGTTATTATAAAATATATTGTATGATTAATCTAATGATACTTATTACATAACATAAATATTTGTATTTTCAAATATTTGTCAAAATTTAAGACTAATTAATTGACTCATAAAAAAGAAGCTAGAATTATAATTTTTTCAGGACGAATGAAGTACATAGATAAAATTGTATGGCTTCCATCCGTCCATTTGGTTAATTTGATTTGATTAGAAGGAAAGTCAAGTTTTACAAATTTTGGTCAAAGATATATACAAGTTTAGGGCAAAAAAACCTGCATTAATAGATTCATGTTCAAACAGTTTTAAGATGATATCAATATTTTAGCAATTGATTACATACTATAAGAGAAATTGCAGGTCAAAATATATTTGTATGACTTCTCATGTGGTAAAATGCGTCTATCATTTATAGACAAAGGAATAAGTACACATAAATGCTTCCATCCTTAAAAAAAAGCAATTCTAATTTTGTCCTTAGAGCAACTCTTAGAGCCTTTCCATATCCTTCGTAATTGATAGGAATAGAAATTTGAGTGGAAAAAAGTTCCAATAACTTTTTAAAATTAGATCACCAAATATTATTATTATTATTATCTATTCTGGATTTTTTTTAACTAAGGATGACAGTGGAGCTAGTTTACACAGGGCACAGAGAAATTGTTGAAGTGTGGAAAGATATAAATTGCATTTTTGGTATACTGTGTAATTTAATATTGCTATTTTTGTAAACTTGATCCAACTCAAAATGTTTGATTTTGGTACTACATTGAAATTATATTATTTCAGGATAAAGGAAGTAGTAACAGTTAACTAGTAGTAACTGTTAGTATGTTCATATGACTATAATAACTATTACTTCTATATTTATATATATATGAATCTGAAGCTTTGCACGATTTTTCTAGTCAGGTCAGCCCTGAGCTGTACGGGGACAGCAGGCCGAGGCTCTTCACGTACTGGACAGTGAGAATAATCCACCTGCTGCTCCATATTCTATTATTTGTCCATTTCATTTTCAATTCATAAGCATTTGATTTGCATTGCGTGCATGGACCTATCAGAGCGACGCGTACGAGGCTACCGGTTGCTACAACGCGCTGTGCCCGGGGTTCGTGCAGACGAGCTCGCGCATCGCCATCGGCGCGTCCATCTCGCCGGTGTCGTCGCCGGGCGGCGCGCAGTACGACATGACGCTGCTGATCTGGAAGGACCCGAAGCTGGGCAACTGGTGGCTCAGCTACGGGGACCAGCTGGTGGGGTACTGGCCGGCGCAGCTGTTCACGCACCTGTCGGACCACGCCACCATGGTGGAGTGGGGCGGCGAGGTGGTGGACACGAGGCCCGGCGGGGTGCACACGGCCACGCAGATGGGGTCCGGCCGCTTCGCCGGCGACGGGTTCGGCCGCGCCAGCTACTTCCGCAACCTGGAGACGGTGGACGCCGACAACAGCCTCGCCGAGGTGGCGCTGGACGCCATCCAGACGCTGGCCGAGAACCCCAGCTGCTACGACATACGCAAGGCCTACGACGACGGCCAGCAATCGTGGGGAACCCACCTCTACTACGGTGGCCCGGGACGCAACCCGGCGTGCCCCTGATGCATGGTGTGACGTGCTCTCTTAATATATGTGTGTAGCTTGCTTATATATGCATGAATTGGCTGAAGGCATCACTAAGCTAGGAGAATTAATGTATCCGTCATATGGCTCTTAAGCTAGCAAGCAAAGCAAGCCAGTCCAGTCCAACAAGGCGGATCGTGCATGGATGCTTCGGTTGAGTACGCGTGGCCAGATTTTGACGTACGTTCGCACGTGCCTCGCTAGTATTTCAAGCTTTCGCTAATTCTACCTGTAAGGACTTGCAAGCTGTAATTAACTGTTGATTTATCTGTTCTTTCGATCGATCCTAAGGATGATTCGAAAATTGATTTTCTCCAAACATTTTTTTTCGAGACCAGGCCTATAGTCCGTATTTCATTGAGCATAAGAGATTGGTCAATAGACCTACACATATTCGATATAAAAGGTTTCGCGGGTAATCCGTGGATTACTATTGAAATCCTCGACACAAACACAAAGCAAGAAACATGAAGGGTGGAGACCCTCCATGAGACACCCCAGCAGCTAAACCTAATACAAGATAAACTCAACGCAATGGTACCCAGCAACGAAGAAGAGCCGTAGATGATAGCAGCGGCAAAGTATCCGCTAGTAACTCCTGGCGACAAAGCATCCACGCCTAAGCACACAAAAGACCATCAACATGGATAGGGCCAACCCGCGCGCGGCAACAATACTCCTCCGAGTCACTGAGGGCGCCTCAGGACCACGAGCGAGGAGGATCTCCATGAAGACCAAGGTGTGCGACGTCGGCAAGTCATCCTCCATGACACCAATGGCAAAGCATCCACCCAAACAAGCCATCGACGTGACAACGCTACTCCTTCGAGTCACTGAGGGTCGTCCTCAGGACCACGGGCGAGGAGGAACTCCATGAGGACTACTCCCCCGAGTCACTGAGGGCCTCAGGACCGTGGGCAAGGAGAACCTCAGAGACACGCAGCGACGGTGACTCATCCTTCACAAAATTGGCGGCAAAGAATCCGCCCAAGCACAACATCGCGGCAAAGCATCCGCGGAAGACTACAGCTACTAAATTCACTAGCTGGACATACCGACGAGGAGAAACGTGGAGCATGATTAGGGGCAACGCAGCGACCATGTTGACCACACGGGAGGAGCGACGGGCAGTAGGAGATTCTTCAATGGCACCTTCACGAAGGAAGTGACGCCCGAGACGCCATCACCGCTGGCCTTAGAGACATCTAAGACGAGGCTTTTGCCCAGAATCGCCACTGGCCCAGCGAAGACTAGGTGCAGATGACGACGCCTTCAAGAAGGTGATGATGCAAACGCGCCACCATCGTCGGCCAAGCAAGGAGCCTGGCGAAGTTTTCACCCCTGCTTGTCGTGTTGTCAGTTCGCCAGAGGGACGAGCCGCCCTGCCGACACCGGCAAGCCCGTGGCCGGCCACCAGGAATGGGGGACCTGCAGGTTCTGACCTCGGAAGCCAGAGAAAGGGCGCCAAGGCGAGGCAGGTGTCCGTGCCGCTCGCGCCCAAGCCTCGAGCAACGCCGGTGAGGCGCCCGGCCCTGACCTGGAGCCGAACCCCCAAACCCCGGCAGACCCCACAAGGCCGTGGCAAGGGCCCCACCGGCCGACGCCGCCGCGCGTGAGAAGGGGATGGCGGGGCGGTGGTTGGGCCGGTCGACACCAGATCAAGGACCAGAGGGCCCGGATTTGGCTGGACATGGCCACTCCAACCGCTGGCGCGGAGTTCCTTCCATGGCCGTCCCTAAAGACACACGGGGGAGAGGGGCGGCGTTGGGCGGCACAACTGCCAGATCCTGCCCGCAGGGCGTGGATCCGGCCAGCCGGCAGCTCCCCAGGCCGTCGAGGTCACCGGAGGTGGTGATGGAGAGGGGCCGGAGTAGTTGGGGGTGGGAGGAGAGGAGGCGAATGGCGGCGGTGCCCCTTGTTGAGGATGACCGGCGCTGGCCGCCGCCACCACCGCGTGCAGGAGGGCGGCTACGGCGACCGAAGGGGCTCGAAGGGGGCTTCCGGCGGCGGCGCAGCGGGTACCCCCGAGTCGCCCGTCGGGGGACGCTCGGGGGAAGACGAGCATTTTCCTCAAAGGGGAGAAAACTCTGGAAAACGTTCCTGCATTGCTCCGCGCCGCTGGGTGCTAAGCATGTAACGTCCCGCCTCCTCGAGGCCGGGCCCGCTTACATCTGGCCGCTTATCTAGGACATAGACTTGCCTCACAGACCAACACTAGTCTTTTCTGCGCACTTTGTCCTCACTCGTGCGCACCCAGAAGACTTTTTGGTCGGTCACCCATCCCTAAATTGCTCTAGGCCAAGCACGCTTAACCTCAGAGTTCTTTAGTGATGAGCTTTCGAAAAAGAAGTTGCAACTTGTTGGTATGAGTATCCTATTAATCCTATTAAGCCCTGGGCCGGGGTGTTACATACTCACCCCCTTAGGAGACCGACGTCCTCGTCGGTCAACCCCAGGCCAGGAACGTCCCCTCTTGGCCACGTTCGTGTGTCCAGTGCCAGCGCATGTGTCATGCTGTGCGACCACTCCGGATCCACACCAGCCATGCACACCATGCCTGCGCAACTGACACACGCGCCCGTGAAACCGCAAGGGTCGGCTCTGATACCATTTGTAACGTCCCGCCTCCTCGAGGCAGGGCCCGCTTACATCTGGCCGCTTATCTAGGACATAGACTGCCCTCACAGACCAACACTAGTCTTTTCTGCGCACTTTGTCCTCACTCGTACGCACCCGGAAGACTTTTCGGTCGGTCACCCATCCCTAAATTGCTCTAGACCAAGCACGCTTAACCTCAGAGTTCTTTAGTGATGAGCTTTCGAAAAAGAAGTTGCAACTTGTTGGTATGAGTATCCTATTAATCCTATTAAGCCCTGGGCCGAGGTGTTACAAAGCAGCTCTGGAAAACCTCGGCGCCGTCGAGGGTAAAATTCTTCTTTTGGCTGACGATGCATGACAGATGCTGGACCGGCCATCGGCGATTGAGGCACGGTTTGCAAGGCTATGCGAGCTGTGTCTTTTGTCAGCAACATGATGAGACCATCGACCACATAGTTCTGGGTTGTGTCTTTTCTCCAAACATAGACTCCATGAATGGATCCTGGGGCTTCTTGATCCATGGCCATATGGAGATGTAGTGATGGCGGGCAGAGGGAGAATAAAAACAACTCGTGCCAAGTGTTTTGCATGCTGAATTGTAGCTGCTCCGATGCAAGGCCAGAAGGTGGATTGGTTGAAGAGCTTAAGTTCTGGATAAATATTAGCGAGTTTGTTTGGAATCATTTGGGCAGGGCTGGGAATGGAGCTTCCTATGTTTTGGCTGCTTTAGCTTTAGGTTATTGGTGCATGAAGGAGAGGCGCATATCACAAGATCCATCCCGAATGATGTCTTTGTTATCATTAGTGATGATTTGTTAGTTGAGTAATGGATCAGCCAAGTTTGAAAAAAAATATAAATCAGCCAATTTTGAAAAGAATATAGACCACGGATTCATCGGAAGCACCCCCTGGCCCACCCAAAAAAAGTAGATACTGTAGTATTCAAGCAACCACAACCTTCAGCCGTTCATAAAACTGACAGCCGAGTTCCAAAATATAATGCTGTCCATCTCTTTTTTTTTTTTTACTAATGCTGCCCATTTCTCTGCTAATCTTCTAGCAACAGCGCTCGGCAAGTAAAAAGTCCATCTGACATCTCTCAACTATTACATAAATCCGGTTTGCCTCCCTTAGTTGAAAGCTACGTAGATAACAGGACAAATCCTTGTAGACCACAATGCAACATGAATCACTGTGCAACCCGTTGTGCAAAGTGCAAACAATGTTTTTCAGCAACCATCGAGACATGCACGGGAAATTCCACTGACCAACAGTGCCCTCTCCTTTTTTTAATAAAGTGTTGGGGAGCTTTGTTCCACAAGCTAAAAAACATAAAAGTGATTAACTACTCCCTCCATTTTAAATTATAGGTTATTGTAAAATTTTTAGAGAGTCAATGTATTTTAAGTTTGACTAAAATTAGAAAAAAAACTATAAAAATTTATGATATAAAATAGGTATACTTGAAAATATAATTAATAAAGAAAAAGAATCTAATCTTACGTTTAAAAGGAACCAAATGATATTGTCGCCGCGTCTAATCGGACTGCCTCCTCGCCTAAACGTCCGCTGATCACGCCCCCCCGCGCGCGCTTCGTCCCGCTGACCGGGAACCGCCACTCGCCACGCCCCGCTCTCTCTCCGTGAAACCGCTGCTCGCACGATTCGCCCCGTCCCAAGCCCCGCCCCCAGCACGCTCTCTCTCTCGATCGATCGCGCGGAACAGCCGTATGTCCGCGTGACCCAGTGGCGGAGGCGGCTCCTCCTCGTCCTCGCCCACGCCATCCTCGCCGCCTTTCTCGGGGTGGACGCTCTCCTCTCGCTCGGCGGAGCAGCGACCCGGCGGCGGAGGCAGAGCAGCGTCCCTGCCCCATACCGCACGGCGCACCTACTCCCACGCCGACGCCGCCAGATCCTGCATGACGGGTGCTATCACCACGCGAACGAGGCACTGGCGGGCGCTGGCTCCGCGCCAAGTGAAGCTTCAGGCCCCGGCATGGCGGCGCAGAGGAGGCACCAGCGTCGGGCGAGGAGGCGCAACCGCGGATAAGGAAGACGGCGACCACCGGCTGGGCAAGGAAGAGAAGCAAGCGCCGGCGAGGAGGTGGGCCGCCGAGTGAAGAGGCACAGCCGTGGACGAGGAGGTGTGGCCAGGAGCGAAAAGGAGCAGGGAGATCCCAGTGTTGGTGTTGAATAGGGGCACATCCTCCCTCACAGTTCAGACCCATGGATGGATTGAAGTGTCTCCTCGTGAAAAACCTATAGCGCTGAAAGCTTTGATCTTCTTTTCAGATGAATGAAACATGGCTTAATTTTCTTGCCTTCTGGTAGCTGCAATCAAACCCAACATTGAATTGGCTAACCTCCATGTTGGTATTGATTGTTGTTGTCAGGTTAGTTGCATGTTGCTCTAAAGCTACATTGTCATTGGGAACTGATGGGTGTTTGTGGATCAACATTGTGCTTTGCAACGGGAAGGTAACAAATACATAAACGAGTCTCTCTCCTATTGCCGTCTAAGTGTTTGTGGCTTTGCTTCAATGGGCATTGGTTTCAGTAATTTTCCCTTTGTTGTACTTGTTGCCTATAGGGGCTGATCATTGGAGGCAGGAGGTATGATCTTGTTGGGCCTATCCTTGCACTCGCCACTCGGTCATTTTTGGATTCATGCTGCTGCTACTTCTATAGATCAGCTTCGTCCTTGGGCTGTAGATCAGGTGGTACAGCCCTTGGATCCCTGTTGCATTGATTCTTTAAATATTTGAGCACTCGCAGGAGCAACCAGCAGATGTTGCGGCTCAGATTAAGGAAGCTGCTAAAAACTTCATAGTGTTGTAAAATAAAAGGAGTGACTTCTAGCCCTGGTTGTTACCATTTTGTTTCACTATGTTATGGCTAATGACCAAAAGACAAATTCACTGGTGCACAGTGTATAGCAGCACAAAGAAAGTATTTGAGGAGAGGTCTGAATCATGCTTAGGCGTTTACAAAGCATGTCAAGCCTGCGTGTCCTGGTTTCGAGTGAGGTCCAGCTAGCTTGGATGGGGTGGTCAGGTGCACATCTGTCCTCTCGACGATTCAAAGTGGGCAGCTTCCGTCAATCCTTACCAGTGCCTGAGGTAAATATCCTTATGAAGTTAATATTCATCTCATAATCTTGATTACAGCAAGGCACGAGGTAGCAACTCAATCCAGATTGGTGATATGAATATGTGGGCCATTTGTAATACAGGAATATAAGAACTGAACTTTAGTGGGAATCTTATACTATTTTCTGTGGGCGGAATGTAATACAGCAACTCAATCCCCCGGTTCTGATTTAGTGATAAATGTATTTTACTTTGTACAATATTACAAGGATTTTAATGGCTTATTAACTGCTCTTGTGGACATCATGTAGTTGTATGTTTATTCCTTGATCCAAGCTAGTAAAGAGACTCCAGGGCTCAATAAAGAAGCTGGCCCTTAGCCTCTGCGTAGAAGGTTCTTTCAGCACACCTAGCATCAATTGCTCATCTCTTTTGTTGTCATCTATGAAATTTCTTTGTCCTCATCTAAGTCTGTTTTGGTACCTACTGGATCCAGTGATCTTGTCTTATAGGTACTGAGTGCTCTGAACACATGCTCTACCTAGATAAGGGGATTCAAGGGTCCATTCTATGATGCTAAGAAGGTGGAGGGCGAGCCTAAGGTGAAGCAGTCGTCCATACAATTCACTATCATTTTTGTTTGTTCAATCTGCTAATGCCAGTAAGGTTTCTCATAGGTGGATTCCTGACTTGTGCAGTATATAAAACTATTTTGACCATATGAAATATTTTGGTTACCCATGCCTGTAATCAAAGTCATTATGCACACAAGATATTTTTTGTATGTGTTATTAGCTACAAAACATATAGGTTTCTATGGATTTTGAAACCCGTAGCAACGCACGGACACTCACCCAGTGATACTTAATTGGCATTATAAATGCTATTATCTTATTATATAAATTTATTCAAAATTAAGATTATTTAACTCTTCAAGTTTTTTAGAATGACTTAAAATTTAGGATAGAGGGGGTAATTACTAAAAACAAGAAGGAAAATTTTATGAATACAAATACTCAAAATCTGGAACGATGCCATCGTGACTTCATGTATTTCCTAAAATCATGCTCTAGATTATGGTGCCTATCAGAAAAAACATATAGCACGTTTTTTTTAAGAAAAATACGAAACCAGTTTCACATTTTTTCTAAGTTAAAATACTATTTCTACAACTTTTTGGTAAAGTTTCATTGAGCTCACTAAAGTATTGTGAAAGTTGGATTTTCCTCCCTCATAGCTGGCATGGCGTGCAACCAGGTAAAACCGCTTTCAAAACCCCTGAGAAAGATAATTGGACTGTTTCAAACAAAAGTCTAAAATTCGGTTTTTGATGAACTTGTGCAATAGTTGAGAGGGAAGTCAGATGGGCTTCTAGCCACATTTCAAGACTGTCTTTGACGGCCCAGTGGCCTTTTGGAACTTCGGAAGGAATGGAACATGAAGTCCATTCTCATTTCTCAATTTCTCCTCTCGCAGTGGCAGCTGAGCTCTAGCAAAACGGACAGCAAATTTCGAAGTACTTTAGCAATAATCGACATGGAAAAAGAGGCACTGAAACTGACCTAGATGCCCACCTCATTTGACCTTAACTTTCAAACATTTTTTTTTTCATCTGTATTCCTTTGTCTGTAGACGTCTAGTTGTTATCTATGGTCTTCTTGGGAGATTATTATACTGGAACCGCAAAGATAGACCCTGGTTTGGGAACGTCATCGAGCATGTCACATCCTATACTCGGATGGACTCAAGTGCCAATGTGAACTCGGAGTTGCCACTAATATTTACTCCTTCGGTCACAAATAATTGCTCTTTTTTCTATAGAGTCAACCATTTTAAAACTCTTATTGCAAATTAGTTTTCTGGACGATGATGTTTCACTTTTTTTTCTTCCAAAAAGTAGTTTCATAGCCATAAAACTCTAATGTGTATTAGAGAAATGAGGAGGCGTATTTATTTATAGTATAGACTCAATAACCATTAGATTTTAGTTTATGGTCTAATTAGTTGGATCATCACTAACAAAAAATGTCCTTCTTAATTAAAATTACATTAAAACTCTGATGGTAGAGAAGAGTCAAAAATAGAATTTTGTACTCTTATTCTTATTTTTTGATATTTTATATGGGAAATAAACACATGGAAAAAAGGGAAAAGGAAAGAAAAAACAACGGTGCGAACGTCCAGAAGAAAAAGGAAACGAAAAAGACAGAGATAATGGACGTCCGTGGAAACACATACGACAGAAAAAAAAAAGGAAATAACCTTTGCAGATGGACAGAACAAAAAGGAACAGAAAAAAGGCGAAAAAAAAAACAAACACGACGTCCGCAAGAGTCGTGCATGACGGGGGAAAACAAAAACTGGTGAATACGGAGCTTGGGGCAATATGAGGAATTTTAAAACGGTTGAAAAAACACTTTATTCTTTAATAGTATATTTATTATTATTTATTTATTATCATTAGTGTTTAATATTATTATTAGGTATAGAATAGATATAGATATTCTAAAAACTATAGTGGTGAAAAATGTGTACTATTTTCAAGAGGTAGTGCTAGTCGTCCAAGCAATTACTCTTGCAATGTATGTGTAAGAAACTTATGATTTTTTAATTTGGCACCGGAATTTTGCCACAAACCTGGTTGATAAAATGCACTAACAAACCAAGGTCACACTTAACTCTCATCCAAGAGTGCTCAAGTCACAATACCTAGTTTTAAATTTGAACTATTCTAGTTTCACCGTTTTAGGTTGAAAATCAGATCACAACGATTTCTGATACATTGAATTAGTTGTGTGTAGATATCTGGAGTACCAAGGTACTATAACTTTTTTGGGGGTGTGAGGTCTGACACAATAGATCTATACACATTACCCAGGCTATCTCCACGTCTTTATCTCCATTTAATTTTAATTCTCTATTAATCATCTATGTAAATGGTCTTCTTCCTACGTAATACTTCTTTCATCCTAAACCATAAGATTTATTTATATTTTCATATTTATAGATTTTACTATACATCTAGATAAAACATATGACTATGTGCGTAGCAAAATTTGTATATAAATATAAAAGGGTTAAAGCGTCTTATAATTTAGAATGAAGTGAGTACTCTATTTTTTTTCTTTGTATAAGAATTAAGGAAGAATTATATATTAGGTTTATAAATAATGAAGAATTGTATTTTGGGTTTATTATAAATCTCTCCCTAATATATAATTGTGAAAATTTCTTCACCAAAGTTCTGTCCGCCAGGCCAGGCCATCATCATAATAAAAAAATAATGTCCGTCAACCAATAATATCTATACCCATATACTTAATTGCCAAAATTTCGGTCCGCCCTTTTCATCCAGCAAATTTCTGTCCGTCTTTAGCCTCTCTCGATGATTAGGACTCTGTAGTTACGGTGCAAATTCAAATCCAAATCGACTTACTCATGTCTCCTACCTTAATAAGGCAAGGACTCATCATATATCGAATAAAAAAAACCATGTTTCTTCTTTCCTATATGAGGAAATCGACAGCCAGGTGCAATGTGATCAAATCATAATAATCAAGTAGAAAAAAAAAACGCTGACCACCGGCCATCGTGCTGACGTCCTGCTCGCGCTCGCGGCCGCGCCCTGCTCACGCTCGCAGCCGACGCTGCCGCGCCTGCTCGCTCTTGAGCGGGCTGCCGCCGCCGCACCTTGCTTCATGCTGGAGCGGACCGAAGCCGTTGCGTCCTGCTCCGCGTTGCCGCTGTTTGCCGGTGCCTGCTCCGCACTCGTGGCGTACATCCGCCGCCGCCAACGGGCACAGCCACGGAGTAAAAAGATGAGGAATCATGGAGATGCCTACCGGAAAGTATGGGCCTCTACGTCTCTTCGGGAAGCACTAAAGGCTCAACGTGATGAGGGTGAGCATTTAGGTTTCTTTTTTTCTTTGGATGTTTTTTTTCCAGGCCGATGCATTTGTTTAGATGAGTTTTTTTTTATCTAAGTAAATAGCAAACTCCTCTACAAAAAACTAAGTCAATTGCAAATAAATAAAAAAATATTGTAATGTAAACAAAGATTTCAATTTTATTGATGTGGTTTTAATTAGAAACAAAAGTTGTTTTTATTAAAACCTAGATTAGTTGATAGTTCAAGTAATTAAAACGTGAGCTGATTTCTAATAGATATCTCTCTTTAGATACATCATTGATGTGGCTATGTAAAAAAATAGAGATATATTTTCATTATAATTATCAACAAATAAACGATTTCTTAACAAGTTGCAACTAATACTGTCATATTTTAGAATTATATGTTATAGCTACACAAAGAATGTCGCAAACTAGATAGTTGCATTGTTGTTGTTATATTATATTATTGTTGATATTCATTTATGTTATGAATGTTTAGTATCATTTTATTGTTCTGTCGTAACGTACGGGTATACTTTGCTAGAAGGAAGAAAGCGAGGAAAAAAGGGAAAGCATTTGCCGGCCACTTTCTGCCCGCTTGGGGTCCCCGTCTTCGTCGTCTTGTAGCAGCAGTGAGTGCGGGAGTATTGGCCGACCGGCGGCGAGGCTCCCCTCTCCCCTTCTCCTCCTCTCCTCTGCACACCAACACGTATATGCTTGTTCTCCGCCGCCTCCGCCTCCCGCTGCGACGCCCTCTTCCCGTCTCCTCCTCCTCCACCTTCCGCTGCCCCTCCGCCTCCCCGTCGACCTCTAGCTCCATCTCCTCCTGGTCGTCGGCAGGCGAAGGCAGAAGGTCTATGGCGTCATCTCCTTCTCCCGCCTCCGCCGCGGTCGTTGCCGAGGGCTCGGCGGCGCGCCGCTTCTGGATCGCTGCCTCCACGCGGGAGGCCGCCTTCGCCGCATACACGCCCTTCATCCTCTCCCTCGCCGCCGGCAACCTGCGGCTCGACGTCTTCCGCCACTACATCGCGCAGGACGCGCACTTCCTCCACGCCTTCGCTCGCGCGTAAGTCCAGTCTCCCTCCTGCTTCCTGATTCCGCTTGATTTTGTTCGCCTAACCACTCCCGGAACTGGACCGGATCTGATCTGATTCGAACTTTCCTCCCGTGGCGCAATCAATCAGCTACGAAATGGCGGAGGACTGCGCTGACGATGATGACGACAGGGCCACCATCGCCGACCTCAGGAAGGCCATCCTCCAAGAGCTCAACCTCCACTCCTCCGTTCTGAAGGTCATTTCCTCCCCACCACCCACGGAAATGAATGGATGAGTTGCTTGCGGTTGCAGGCCAAGCCTCACCGCTGAGCCTAACATCCTACCCATATGTTCATCCCTTTAGTTTCATCAGTATTAGTAGTTCCCTTCTTGTAGCTTTGACACTAACATATATGATATATCTTGATTGTGTATCTTAACTATTCCTGATTGTGCTATGCTATGCAACTTTAACCTGCTTGCTCTTGTCTTAAATTAATTATTAATCCATATCTGAGTAGTCCACTATGCCAACTGTGCACCTATTTTACAGAATCGCACTTTGAAATCCTGCATCTATACCAGAAATGCTTACAAGCAAACATAGTGTTTTTTTTTTAAAATATTGTAATTCGTTTTAGTGTAGATGTATAAGATAGTCCAATCAGTTCAATATTGTCTGTCCTGTCTGGTGGTATAATTTATGATTGAATTATTTTCCTTCTTAGGACTTGTTTCATTTCCTTGACCATTTGATTTGTCGGAGGGAGAAGTTGATCGTAGTCCATGCATTCCTCCCCAAACGAATTATTCCACATACTGTTTTTCTTTTTTAGTCTTCACTTCTTTCCAGTACCTTTGTCTTCCATACTATGGATACTTGTAAGCCTAACCTGCTTACTACTGAATAGATATCTATTAGCACGTTGACACTATTGAATTCAAAATCTTGCTAATTGTTGTCTGTTGTTATTAAGGGTATTTCAGTTTTCAGATATTTCACTGCATAAGAGGTCTTTTTATGTCACTTGAGTCCCTGTACCATGCTAGCAAACATACTCATGTGTTGCAACGGGACATTGGTCATGCTTTTCAATTATTTGGGAATCAAACTATGTACTGTTTACCTGTTCCTAGATGTGTGCTGCTCTAACTCATGGGTACAGGAGATTTAGAGATTTATCGTTGATCACGTCTTTTAGAGATTTATCATTGATCATGTCTTGTGTTCGAACTCGTTGATCGGATTCCGCACTGCATGAGAGAGTGGCTGGTCATGAAAATGGTTCGTATTCCAATTCGCTTTGGAATCAGACTCCGCACCGTGCTTAGAAACACTACTCTAAATCGTACAGACATGAAGAGAGAATTGATCCATTGTCTCCTATTAGATGGTTGTGAGTGTTAGACACATTTTGTTTCTGTAGGGTGTCTTCTTTGTGCTGTGTGTTGGCATAGTGTTCATTTATACGTGACTGGACAATAAACCGCTCTAGATTCCTGTTTGTAGTTTTTTTTATGAAAGATTTAGCAGGAGCTCTGCCCTTCAATTAAGATAGGGGAAAATATAGTTGTTTATGTCTGAGCAAAAACCAAGGACAACACGCCAATTGGGGTTTGGGAGGGTGGGCCGGGGGGGGGGGGGTGTTTGCAGGAAACGGAAAAGCTCTCTCCAAAGAATAATCCCGTCTAGCCAAACACTTTCTTTCTTTGCTCGATGTCGTCTTTGATCCTCGATGCTACCTGCAGCACTGTTTCTGAGATGTTGAAAATGTGCATATTTCTTTCTTTCCATAGGTTTCAGGAGGTATATATTATTATGCTATTGAATCGTCTCTGATCTGTTAGGGGCACATTGTGTTTGTAGTTTAATTAGTTGGCTGACCTATTCAACCATGTTCCAATATGACAAGTTTTGTTCATATAATTAAAACTGCAACGATAACTTAGTGGGGGGATCCTTCTTTCTTAGGGAAGGGTCAAACTTTCAAAGGCTTGTGATGTTGCCTTTTACTTTGTATTTTTTGCATTTATTTAATTGTTGTTATTTATTTTTATAAATTCTCCTTCAATTTTTTTTAAGAAAAACAGATATTCTGGAACACACATCAAAAAACAGGCGTGGGAATTATGTGTGATGGGAAAAACCGGTAAAAGAATTTGAAGTATGGTGCTGGAATACACATGAAAATACAGGGGTGGGGGGAAGGTATGTGTGATGGGAAAACCGGTAAAAAGAATAGTAGTATGGAGGTGAAAGAAAAGTCGGAAAGGGAAAACAAGAGGAAGTGGATGGAGAAAAATCAAGTGGAACATGGTCACAGAAAAATCAAGAGGAAGGCAGGGAGAATCCGGAGGAATGTGGTAAAAAAAGTCCAGGTCATGTACAGGACAGGTAAAGGTGCGAGGATCCTTTGGGAAGAAAAAAAGACAGATGGAATAATCATTTCGCTCATGATTTTTCCCCCCTAAAATGAGAGAACTTGAGCAAACACTTATAATATATCCTGGTCATGCATTTTTATATGGAAGTATTTAACTATGTCGTATTCAGTTAATGAAGGTAGATTTAAGGCCCAGCATCTACGACTAAAATGCTTACCAGCTGATGTATTATATAAGTTGCTAGAGATATATCTATTGTCCTTAAAACTGAACTTCATCTATCCTCTCTGATTTAATAACTGCTAACTAATCCTCTTCCCAACTTATTTTTTTAATACTCAGTCGGGTACCCCCCCCCCCGCCCCCCCCCTGTCTATTCGATTTGCAGGAGTGGGGAATTGATCCTACCAAAGAGATACCTCCAAGCGTAGCTACAACCAAGTACACTGATTTCCTACTTGCAACTGCGGCTGGAAAAGTTGATGGCACAAAATGTTCTGACAAAATGGTTACTCCATTTGAGAAGACTAAAATTGCTGCATACACTGTTGGGGCCATGACTCCATGCATGAGGCTTTATGCATATCTAGGCAAAGAACTCATGGCTTTCCTTAAACAAGATGAAAATCACCCATACAAGAAATGGATTAACACATATGCATCCAGTGATTTTGAGGTATAGGATTATCATCTTTCTATACATCGGTGCTCCTACATTTTACTGTAGTACTGGTTTGTGCTTCAATGCAATTGGTTCATGTGCTGAATCATCCCTCGTTTTACCCTCGCTTCCACAGGAAAATGCACTCCAAATAGAAGAATTGTTTGACAAACTAAGTGTCTCATTAACTGGTGAGGAGCTTGAGATTATTGGCAAGCTATACCAGCAAGCTATGAAACTGGAAGTGGAGTTTTTTTCTGCTCAGCTTGTAGACCAACCTGTTGTAGCTCCACTTTCAAGATACTGTGATCCAAAATATAAACTCGTGATCTTTTCTGATTTTGATTTGACATGCACTGTTGTTGATTCATCTGCCATTTTGGCGGAGATTGCAATTTTGTCATTCCAAAAGGCAAGTCAAAGTGGGATTGATAATAACCTTGACCTTACAAAATCGGGAGACTTGAGAAATTCGTGGAACATGCTCTCTAAGCAATACATGGAAGAGTATGAGGAATGCATGGAAAGACTACTTCCTCCAGAAGAATGTATGTGCATCATGGCCTCTGTGTTTCCTTATATTCTATTGGTTTGTGATCTTGCAATACTACATAAGCAATACTAGAATGATTTAATGATTTTTTTTATTTTATTACAGCAAAGTCACTAGATTATGATAAACTGTATAAAGGCCTGGAGGTGCTAGCTGATTTTGAGAAGCTTGCAAATTCTAGGGTTGTTGACTCTGGTGTCCTGAGGGGAATGAATGTAGAAGACATCAGGAAAGCTGGGGAGCGGCTTATTCTTCAAGGTGGCTGTAAAAATTTCTTTCAGAAGATTGTAAAAACCAAGGAGAACCTCAATTTGGATATCCATATTCTTTCCTATTGCTGGTGTGCAGAACTTATAAGATCCACCTTCTCATCAGGTATCCTTTGCCTCTGATGAGTGATGACACCACGATTAAGCTAATTTGCTAGCCTGTGTTGTTTCTATAAACTAACAATCAACATCTCAGATTTGTTTTGAATAGACCATTCTTAACTGACAGTTACTTTCCTTTCCATTGTCATGCCTTCATACAGCTGGTTGTCTAGATGGTTTGAACATACATTCGAATGAGTTTGCCTTTGAGGAATCTGTTTCAACTGGTGAGATTGACAGAAAGATGCAGTCTCCACTAGATAAAGTTGAAAAGTTCAAGAGCATCAGAAGTGACGTGGACAGTACAGTGCCATTCCTGTCTGTTTATATTGGAGACTCAGTTGGAGATTTTCTCTGCTTATTGGAGGCAGATATTGGTATTGTCATTGGGTCAAGCACAATCTTGCGTAGAGTGGGCAAACAGTTTGGTGTTTCTTTTGTCCCATTGTTCCCTGGTCTAGTAGAGAAGCAGAGGCAACTGACGGAGGAAGATGCATCCGTGTTCAAGGCACAATCTGGAGTCCTTTATACGGTTTCTAGCTGGTCAGAAATACACGCCTTCATACTGGGAAGTGATTTCAGCTGATGGATGTGCTGCTTCTTTTCTCCATTTTTTCCCCTTGAGAAGCAAACACTTTTGCTGGTTGAATCCCAAATGTGGTCATTTTATGAAAGCCACATGTCAATTCTGGCTACCACTATGTATGAATGAATACCAATACAAGTTTGTGGTGTGGAATGGGTCAAGTTTGTACCCGTGAACTGTGATCAATGTTTCATTGATTCGTCCTTATTCAATTTGAGACTAATTTCTGGGCGTGGTTGCTGGCATTATACTACAGCAACCACAGTATAAATATAGTGGTATATATCCCAAGTCCAAGTGTAACGACGACTGCATATATGTAGAGATGTTTGTTTTAAATTGGCAATAAATTAAATGTGATGATATTGCTGCGCGCTTGCTTGTTGCTACATGGCCTTTATTTAGAGATATGTGTGTATGAAGTATGCTTACTCTGAATGACAGTACAGCTCGTTTTTATTCCGATTCTCAGCAGGAACCGTACGTGCGTACTAGTACTAGTGCGCAATGCATGCTACTGGATGTATGATGTATTGTATATCGGAGTACAAATACTGATGATGAACTGTGCCTGGGGTTTCTGATGGGTGCATAATATATGATATGAATGGTGTCGTCTGTTTCGTATGCTATTCTCGTGTATCAGTTGAAGGTGGCAGCTGCAGCGGCAGCGTCGACGGCGAGGATGGTGCTGAGGTTGAGCGGGTGCATGTACTCCTGGGGTCCGTCCATGAACTGGCTGACGATGATGCGGTTGGCCTTCTCCGTGGGGTGGAAGTTGTCCCAGAAGGCGTAGAGGTTGCGGTCCGGGCAGACGCTGGAGGCGGCGGTGCAGAGCCCCAGGCCGTTGTAGGGTCCCTGTCCGCAGCACGCGATCTTGGAGGTGACGAAGCCGTACGCCGCCGGGTCGGAGATGAAGTCCATGTGCATCCGGTACGCGTTGACGGCGACGAAGACGTCGGCGCCGAGCTCGGCGTTGACGCCCTTGATCATCTCCACGAGCTGCGGGTTGTAGAGTGCGGCGGCGCGCTGCAGCTCGGCGTTGCACTCGCCGGCGCGGCTGCCCCGCAGCGCCAGCTCCGCGGGCGCGCACCCGATCGGCCCGGACCCCGTGACAAGCACCCGGCGCGCGCCCAGGGAGTAGAGCTGGCGCAGGATCTTGGCGTACTCGGACACGATGTAGCGCACGTAGTCCGGCAGCGACATCTCCCGGGACCGCGCGGAGAAGGGCACCAGGTAGTAGTTGTTGACGAAGTCGTTGCCGCCCAGGGTGATGAGCACGAGCGCGCCCCGGACGAGGCGCGCCGTGGCGTCGCCGCCGATGAGCCGGCTCACCCGCGTCTGGTACTGCTGGAAGTACCGGAGCTGCTTCTGGATGCAGATGATGTTGGCGAACTGGATGCCCGTGTCGTTGAGGATGCCGACGCCCGCGGAGGCGAAGTTGCCGCCCACCAGCAGCTTGCGCCCGTCCAGGTGCGGGCTCAGGTACGGCAGCGTCGGCTCCGCGCCCAGGTACTCGCTGATGATGTCCGGCACGTTCTTGCCGTTGGAGAAGCGCCCCGTCGCGCGGTGCGTCGGGTAGTCCAGCCCGTACGGCGGCGAGTCGGCGCGCGCCGTGGTCAGCAGGTAGTTGTTGTTACCGCTGTCCACCAGCGAGTCGCCGAAGACGAAGAAGGCGCGAGGCGGGGTCGGGGCGATCGTGGCCGGACACACCTGCAGCTGCTGCAGGAGGGCGAGAAGGAAGCACGCGGTGGCTGCAACGAGCGTGCCGCGGTTACCTGCTGCTGCGACTGAAACCATTCTGTGATAATGACTGCTGCGGGACGCCTAGGAAGAAATGCAGACAGAAAGATGGTAAATACTACGATGCTGATGGAGCTGCTGCACTGCATTGCATAGCACGGCGAGGGTCCCTATTTATAGGGCATTGGAGTAGCCAGTCTAGTGATCCATCGATCTGTCCATGCAGGGTGGCATGGCAACAGCAGCCGCGACCCTGGTCGGCTCTCGGGGATGTTCAAACGCACTGGCAGAGTCTTGTGATTGCAAACGCTACCTGAAGAAGAAAAGGAGTACAATGATCCTCCGCCTGTAACCACGGCTGCGTACACGCCGCCGTGTCCTTGCGTAACAAACCCTACACCAAGTCACCAACGCATTTTTCAGGCCATTCATTTTCTAGCTTCGGCAGTGGTGGTAACTGGTAAGTTTACTCCAGAAATGACAGGCAGCAACACAGGCTCAGTCAATCCCCAAAAGTGACTGGGAGTTTCAGCTACCTCCTCTTGCTCCACCATCCCCACGGCACATACCCCACATCGTAGTACTCCATGCTTTGCAATATATACAATACTATGTGATTGGAGCGGGGGGAAAAAGACAAGGAATTGCCAAGGACACAAGATTTTCGAGTTTGTTCCTTTTCTTTCTAGCAATGTGCATACAATGGTCAAATTGAATGATTTAATCGGGGTACCAAACAAAAATAAAATGTATAAAGGACACCAGTTTTTTTTTTTTTTCACATGCAGGCATAATGTACCTGCAGCAATTAAAAACTCAATACAGGCTGCCCAAGTCTCTAGAGCCTCAAATGCAGACTTGCAGAACATGCTTAAACTTGTCATGAGTTGTTAATGTTGATATCCAGGTCCGACAGCATGGTAGCTAGCTCTCTCTTGCGATATAACTTCACAGTATCTACAACACAAGAATAGGGCATGCCAGTATTAGCAACCAACAGTTTTGTACAAAAAAAACATCATTTCGACAATAGCAAAACAGGGTGCTGTGATTTTAGTAACAAACTAGGGAAACATGAATGTCCAGTATCTGCTGCCTTTGCAGCATGCTCTGGCAGATGCTAACTGCTTAGGAAACACATATAATTCTTGCAGACTCAGCCCCCACCTTGTAATGCACATGCAGATATACAAAGCAAACATTGAAGATGGATGTCCTATTTGCTTTCCATTATAGTCCTAGAGATGGCCATTGACTTTCATTATCTTTCTAGTGTTATGCATAGAAGAAATTTAAGATGGATGACCCTTTGCTTTACTTATCTTCCTAGTGTTAGAAGAATATGTATGATTGGCTGAGCCGAATTGCAGCAATTGGCCTCTCAGGGCAAAGCTACGTTGACTTAATATACACAGTTGCACCAGGGTAAAGGAAAAAAGTGCTAGTAGATTCAATATTACCATGTGGTACTTCTACAATTGCACATATTTCATATTTGAGGAAAATTGTATAGATTTCTTAATATACACAGTTGCACAGTGGAGTATGCACCAGCCACCAGGGTCATTTCTAACTAGCTTCACCCCTGCTCATGTAGCAGGAATAGCTTAGAGCAGGAAAAATATTATAGGGTTACATAAACTCTCATCTAATCTACAGGTGGACATCATTATTTGCCACATTGTGTGTATTATATGCAATATATAACTGTAAGGTTGACCAGTATTCAACAAAGAGCAATGTATAATACCTGTACAGCCACCAACATGCTTTCCACCTGGAATAGAACAAAACAATAATTTGAAGAATGAGTAAAAAATGTAGATCAAAATAAGATGCATGCGCGAATTAATTCCCATGCACACATGTATTGGTGCTGGCACTTAGGGGCACCAACTGCAAAATCCCTACTTGACAAAAATCATTGAGTGGTTTTCCTACTGAGTCATCAACAAAAGAAAAAAGCTAGGCTAGACAGTAAAATTTACAGTGAGAAAGAGAAAGTTGGCATACCGATGAAAACATTAGGAACAGTAGTCTGTCCAGTCAGCCTCTCTAATACCTTTTGTAGTTGTGGTCCTTGTGCACCTGAAAGGGATTAGCTGTCAGTTGCATAAGAATATCAACATGAAAATTGATAGTTACTACTGTTTCTCGGTTGAAAATGGAATAACAACCAAAAAATCACAACCCTTCAGGTCATGCGACTTAGTAAAATACAAAAACACAAGCATAGTGAGGGTATATTTAGATATGCTGGCATCTTTTTTTTAAAAAAAACAAGATATGCTGACATGGCCAGCTTCACTAGCACACTCAAAACACATAGGAATAAAAACAGTATGCTGAAGTCACTTGTGCTTGTGAGCATGCCAAATGCATTATGTCTGTTACGAGTAAAACAAGTATATGCAATAGTTCAAGCTACTGTTCAACTGGTAGTGCTTTTGCATGTTATGGGATTTGTAGCTGATGGTGATGAAGAAGAAAAAGAAAATCAAATGCAACTATGAACATGTGGGTTCTGAAAGACGATATAACTGAGGAGAGGAGCCTGAAAAAAAAAATACTTGTATATGACATTCACACACATTCCATGAGGCACAAAATAGTGCACAACTACCATACATTTATATCATACGGGGAAAAAATGGGCAATGGCCATAGGCCCATAGCACATTTGGCCAACTGGAGATGACTAGCAGCGTCAAATACACGGGTGTTGACATTGTCCATGGTAGGACAAGGAGAATCACAAGCCACAAGACATCGATGCTCATATCTGATGGGATGTTGTGCTTTCACAGGTTCAGGCTAGGTAAATTTTAACCTACACCTGCTATAGAGCTTTGGCAATAAGGATTGTCAATTCTCGATGGTGTTGGGTGTGCAAGAACGTCTTTTCATGTATGTATATACTTGATCAAACATTTATAACGGTCTCAAACAGTCAACCCGAACTGGCGTCAACCCGAACTGGCCAGGGGTGCAGGTAAAGAAACCATACAGTTTGAACAGCAGAAAAGATCTCCATCTCAAAAGTCACAAAAAAAAAGAGTTTGCAAAAAAAAAGTCACAAAAAATGATTCAGTAACATTGCCACCTGATTGCCCACGGACATGGGGTATCACACAGTCGGACAATCAATGGTAATGATAAATGATTTCATATATGAAAGTCCTTTAGGTTAATTCTGAATTTAAGAGCGATACTCAGTTCAGTTCCAGACAGAATATTACTTTGAAAGGAAGGACATGAAGGGGAAAAGGGGACGAACCGAGATGGTCGAGCTCGATGACGTGGGGCTGCACACCGATCCGCTTGAAGAGCGCCTTCACCTCCATGGAATATCTGCCGACGTTGAGCACGGCACGGAATCAGTCAATCAGACGAGGCGAGGGCAAATCGATCGAAGCTAATGAATCAATCAATGCTAGGTTTGGTTCAGTTGGGGCTATCAATCTTACGAGCACCATGACTTGGAGTAGATGACGACGGGGTTATCGGCCACCGTCTTCTTGACGGAATCCTCCATCCGCGAACCGAAGGAAGAGTCCGGCGATGGAGACGAGGAGGAGGCCCTGGCGGCGACGGCCCTGGCGCGACGTGCGGCGAGGGACGACGGGCGGGGACGAGATAGCAAACAGGGGAGAGAAAGCGGAAGGCCAAGGGTGGACGTGGGAAGGCGGCAGAGGGCCATGCCCGACTGTGGCGGCGGCATCTGAGCCCGACGATGGCGGTGGCGGAATCTCTCTCTCGAGTCCTCTCGGCTGTGTCTTCTCCGACCACAACACGAGTCCACGAACACGACCCGGCTCTGATTTTTTTAGCAAAAAAAAACCAAACCAACTCTGAGGCCTCGTTCGTTTCGGCCGGATCGAGGCCTGGAACGGCCCAATCCGGGCGGATTGCTGCGGCCTGTTTTGATGCAGATGTGGGCTCAAATGTGTGTTCGTTTCAGCCTGGCATGGAACCAAAACAGACCCGGCTTGGTTTCTCTCCCACTGTCCACGGCCTGGATCCATTCCGCACCTCCCCACGTCCGGAACGGAGACGGGAGACGGGGCTCCTTCTCGCGCTGCGACTCGAGGACAAGGGCGACGACGGTGCGGCGCGAGGCGACCTATGGGCGGCACGAGGCGACGGTGACCGCAGCGACGGCGACCAGTTCCCAACGAAAGTCCGCGCTCTCCGCCGTTGTCTTGCTTGCCCTCTTCTCTTCCCATTGCTAGGGTTCTTGCGGGTTCAGGGTGAGTTCTTGGAATGCACAATCCTGGTGAGTTCTTGGAATCCGACCCGGATCTTCTCCATTTGTTTCTGCGGTCGTGATCTTAGGGTTAGTTCTTAGTTTGGTGTCCTCTCCCCGTCCATCACTTCCTGGATGCACCTCTCCACTACTCTGTCTTTTGCCTATCTCGATCTCGATCTACTACTAGTAGTAGTCTCAGTCATATTCGTGGGTAGTCCATGCCTCCACGATATTTGTATCAGCTAGGATTATGGGAGTATTGGCAGGAAAATTTGTGGCCCATCTCATGTCGTCTGATGGATCTTAGGATTGATTAACTGCTTGTTAGAATAAAAATGATAAAAGAATGTCTGAGATCTAATGCAGTTCAGTTCACTCTGAGATGCCACTCATTTTTTCACAGCTATGTTATCAATGATTGAATGTAGTTCTTTTCCCTATTTGTTTCAACTAAAGAACAAGGCTGCCAAGGTCAACTGATGAGATAACTGTATAGCTTATGTGACACTCAAAAATTTTCAATAGCTTATATACTAACTTGGTGTTTGTATATTAATTGGTGTACACTCCTAGTATTCAGTCCACTCTGATGTGTTCCACTGACCCAAAGTGCTTGTGCTCATTTTGTGATGGCAGCTATTGTGTCATATTGTATTTCAGGAGACAAGGCCTTGGCCTTGTTCCTTTTCTTAGTGGCATATATAGTATGATACTACTATCTTCTTTCTTCTACTACCTGTTTTGAGTTGCTGAAGTTTTGCTTAATTATAGTTCTACTATACAGGCTAAATAATAAAGAAATTTATTTTTGCTGTTACTTTTTGTTGCTGGTGGAAATTGTATGACGAGGCATATTCTGTTTTTTCCAATTTGGTAAATGCATTCTAGAAACTTTTAAGTGTGAACTAGCTGCTGCAACATTAGAGTCTTCCTGACTAATTATGTGGCATCCACCGGTTGCCAAATTCTCTTCCAATACTAAATTTACAGTTAAAGGAGAAAACACCCATGCCTGAGTGAACCATTTTTTTCCCAATGTTGTTTTTCTTCTATTATTTGACTACAGCCTTTTAGTCACTACAAAACTGAAAGAAGAAATACTTTCTAGTTCTATGCAACCCTTAGAGATGAGAATCTTTTGACAAATGGGAATTTAGCGTATATGTAGCGCTTAATGATTTAACTGCCAAAAGTGCCAAGTTTAGCCTTTTCCCTTCGGTCTTTGAGAATCATTACATTCTGTTTTTTCTTAACAAAAATACATTTTCCTATTACTTGTAGATCTCACCAGCACCACTTAGAGTAGGGGAAGGTGAACCTCCTCCTTCTTGGGATACAGTATCAACTCCTTCTTGGGATACAGTACCAACCCCAGAAGGTACTCCAACACTGCCTATATATCTATATGATATGGTTAATAATATTTAGCTTATATATGACTATATTTATATGCTTCAGTTCATACATGGTTAATAATATTTAGCTTATATATGGTTAATTAATGAAATGCATGCCTCACTTAAAACCATCAGTGACTGATGTGATTTCATACATGCCACAGGAAATGATTGTTAATTGGCAATGCAGATTGTATTTTCTCTTGTTTTGGTATCCTGATTATTTTTCTCAAATATCTTGATGTTCTGGTATTAGTTCAAACTCCATACTTGTTGATTCAGCATGCCTGTGCACTTGTTCTAATTCATGAAGATGCTAGTCTCCTTTTCAAATACCCACTACTCCTGATTATGAATCCAAATACTATTATCATGCCACTGAAACTGATGTTGAACTTTTTGTCTACCAGGTTGTGTAGAGGTCTAAGGTCTATGGTCTTCACATTTTTATCAACACAACTAGATAACCTACAACAACAACAACAACAACCAAGCCTGTCAGTCCCAAGCAAGTT
>CM041635.1:8244644-8280028 GCA_023333625.1 Bothriochloa decipiens | reverse complement strand
ATATATATATATATACACACACACACACCATGCTGCAGAGTGTGTGACGCATGATAGTTGGCACTCATGTACCTATGAAAAACTGTACTAGTAGTAGCTAATAAGATGGAGAGCTGGGAATTGCTGGGCTGGGAGGTTGAAGCACAGCCAGTGGTACACGATGGCACACCTGCAAATATGCTAAAAAGCAACAAGCTCAATCTCTCTCTCTCTCTCTCTCTCTCTCCCTCTCCCCCAACCTCACACAGAAGAAAGCCCTACCAACATCCACATAGTATACACGAATCAGAGCATGGGAAGTTATCTCATACATATCTGACGATATCGTGTCAATGATGCGGACGTGGGACGTTGGTTTCGTCGGTTACTTTCACGGGTTCTCGGTTGCTGCTGCTGTTGTCTCATGGACCCTCGTCCTGGGAAGGAGAAGCAAGACGAGACCGCAGAGGGAAAGAGAGGAGTGCAGGTGGGGTGGGCCAGCAGAAACGGGCCAAGGCCCAAGCGGAGGGTGGTGGGGCAGAGCCGCACAGGAAGGAGCTGGGCTGCTGAACGGGCTGGCGCAGCTTCTGGGCTGAGATCCACGGGGGAAAGAGGTAGTAGTGAATGGCTGGCCTTGGTCCAAGGGAGGAGGGACAGAATGGAAATGAAAGAGAAAGGAAAAATAAATGAATTTTGGTCCGAGATTTTCGAGATAGTTTTGGCCACAACAGGTTTAGGAATTTCACGACGAGTAATTTCCAAACTTCTTTTAAAATAGATTTTAACATTTTATATTTTCAAAATTTTCAAGCCATACTTTAGAATTCTTTTCAAACCTCATTTTTGTATACTATTTAATATATCTTTGGAAAGGTTATTTTTGCGATCGTTTCTGAGATCTTTTACAATCATTTTAAACTATGCTTTTGAAGATCACTTTAAATATCTGGAAGCCAGATTTTTCAGCCAAAAAAAGTATTCTGAGACCCTTTTTCAAATATAGTTTGTAACATATAGAAGTACATTTTCAAAACTCAAATTTGAACCCGTTTTTGGAAAGGGGCTAGATTTTAAAGCAAACTTTTCAAACTTTACATTTAGAAAATAGGGATAACTTGTTCGTAGCTTAATTGAATCATGTAGTTCGTTTTTCACTCAGTGAGTAAATGCGATTGGCATGAATGCAATGTCCCTAGGGAAAATTAGGGAACATTTGTAGTCATTATTATTTTACCGAATTCACAGTAATCAAACTAAACTAGGAAAACTTTATAAAAACAATTAATTTTTTATTTTCTGACCCACGACCTCGATTTCCTACTCGGCGGACGCCGTGCGGTGCTGGTGCAGCCTCCCTGCAGCCTCGATCTTGTTCCCCTGTGGACACGGCGGCGGGACTTTCTCCCCGCGGCCTCGTCTTGTGTCGGTATGGACTCGGTCTTCCACCACGTTGCCTCCACTTCTGTAACATCCATGGGCATGTGCGAGTGGTGCGATGGCACGGCACCCCACCCCCAAATGCAAGGAGCTCTAAATTTAATTCCCTACAAAAAATGAACAACACAAGGATTCTACTAGTACTTTTGGATCACATTTACTATTTATTTGTCTTTAATGTAAAATTTACGAGCTTGCCTCTTCTTGTCCTCAGTCACGAACACATCTTCCCACCAATCCTTGACTTCACAACAGGGTGGAAAAATCACGTTGGAGATCATGTACCACACCTATTGTAACATCTTACATGTTAATGATAACTAAAACTCAATCAAGTGCATTATCAAGCATAATCATTGAGCATCATGGTATAAATGCATTTATGTTTTAATAATGTCTTTTATGTGGTGCTTTGTTTTATATATGAAATGATGAGTTGATTACTATTTCAAAAACTATTAAAATCTATAAGAAATTTTGAGATGCTCTCAAAATATGGTTTGCAGATCTTGACAAGAGCTACAATAATGGTATTTAAAATTTTTAAGTTTTCAAAAAGAATTTCAAATGAATTTGAAAATACAGTTTTCCAGCATTTATCCCTTTTTGATTTTAAAAGTATAATTTAAAATTTTTTCATAATTTAGGAAAACTTTATATATGAAAAATGTTTGGTTTGAAAATTTAAACATTTCATAGTTTTGAATATTTTCAAGTTTTATTGAAAAATCAAAAGTAATTTTAAATATTTTTTTAGGGATTTGCTTCCCTTTTGAATTTGAATTCATATTTAAAAATCTAGGCATAATTTGAAACTATTTATTAAATGAAAAGTATAGTTCTTGAAAAGTTATGCAAATTTTATTTTTGAAGATTTTCAAGTTTCTATATATTTTTGAGAGCAATTTGCAAAGTTCAGTCAGTGGCAGTTCTATAGTTTCGCGGAACAGTACCCCACGCGAGCTGCTCCTCTGCTTTGCCGCCGCGTGACCGCCGTGGCCAATTTGGCCGCGCTCTCGCGACGTGTCCCACGCGGACGCTCGCGTGGCCAAGTTCTAGCAGCTGCTAGCCTCCTCCATTCGCTCATTCTCGCCCTCGCGCTCTCTCTTGCACATGCTGCCCAGCAGCCATGGCCGCCATGACATGGCCGGCGAGCAGAGCCGCTGCAGCACAGCCGCCACCATTTTTCTTCCCTGTCGCCACCATCGTGATCGCCTAACTCTACTCCACCTTCGCGAACCCTCAGCACCAAAAATTATCGCAAGGTGAGGCTCAATCGGACACTGCCGCCATGGCCGCCACGCTGAGCTCCGGCCACCGCTCGCGTTTCCGCTGCTCCGCGCCACTCCACTCCCAACTAGCATCACCAGCTGCTTCGCCTCGGTCTCCTACAGCTTGCGCGTGCGCTCTCCAAGCCCAACCGCCGCCAGAGAGCATCGTCGCCGTGCTGCTCCATCGCCGAGCCGCAGGCTTGCGTGGCCGTGCCACCACGGGCCTTCTCCGGTCGAGCTTTGACCATCCTCGGGTGCGGTCGGGCATGGTGATGCTCCTCCACCTCTCCCTCGCTGCCGACGTGCATCAATCGGCCGGAAATCGCCGTCTCCGACGACCTCCTCTGCTTGATTCGCGACCAGGGACCTCGTCCAAGAATTCAACAAAAAACAGGGGTCTAACTGTGAAGTCCATGACTCAGGTGAATAGTACCTCAAGGACCTGTTTGTAGCAGTTTTTCTTAAACTTTAGAAATTCATATCTGGAGTTTGATAACTCCGTTTTTGGTGAACCAAATTTTGTTATGTTCCTTGTAATATCTAGTTTTTATTAAAAATATGATTAGAAAAGAAGGAAATTCATATATCATACTGTGTAGCTCCATTTCACTTAAAATTTTTATGACATGTTTCTTATGCCATATGTATGCTGTAGTAAAAATATTTTGGTCATTAGATGCAGTATGCTTAATCTTTTGATTTATCTTGTTTGTTGCTTATTAAATAGTTTATAATTATAATAAAAATATATAAATAGAAAATATGGTTTCTTTACCTTGGTATGATGATGCTATGTCATGTTAACACCTAATATGGCTATGTAATTTTAGAATATGTGGAGTTTTATATTTGTCTTGTGTAATGCTTTTAAAATGGTTTATAATTAGTTAGTTAGTTAATTAATCTTATTATGCTTTCACCAATGCATTGCCATGCATCATGTCATACATTCCATCATGTTAAAGCATACATCATTCTACTACGTGTAGTTTCAAGAGTGAGTTGGATCGTGGTACATTTTGGAAAGTACCATTCAAGATGGAGACGTGGATCCATGATGTTGGTGTCATCCATCCCTGGAGCTGGTGTCAAGAGTAACACCTGTGATCTTGACGAGAACTAACCACCGCTACAACCAAGACAAGCCCCGGATTCATTCAAACCCTTCCTTGATTTTATGAAAGTTTTAAAGCTTCAGCTTTGTTATACTGCATTAGGTAATAGGAGTTGAGTGAAAACCTACCAGTTACATTACCTGTCTTATTTTCCCTATTCCTTGTTACCTATTAATTAGAAAATGCGTAGTAATGCTTATCCTTGCTTAATTAGTTAGGTTTTTAAAAAGTGAAAGAATGAAAAAGATGAGAATGGTTTATTTGTGGCAACATGATGATAGTTAATAAATCGAGTCCGGACAGGTAACTTGCATTGGGAAGGGAGTCCCTTTGTAGTGTTTCCGTCTGTTGATGCCCTAGGACCCGTCCGATGATGATCTGGTGATATCGAGAAATTAGAAAATTCACATGCATGAAGTGATATACAGTGGGCCAGAGTCCTCATGTATGTCATGGAGTGATATATATAGTGGGCCAGAGTCCCCACGTATGTCATGGAGTGATATATATAGTGGGCTAGAGTCCCCACATATATCGGTACACTGGGTCTAAGTGCTTACGTGTATCATGTGGTGATATATGGTTGCGGTTGTTATCCTGGTATATCTGTGATCTAGTATGCATCGGAGTTAAAGTCTCTAGTATCCCAGTGATATAGGTCCCAGCTGGGTATAAAAATGGATTTGAATCGCCGTTGCTTCTCGGAGAAGAAGACTCGATCAGTGTTCATCATCGTAGTAACAACTTGAATGATGGTTAATGTCTATGAATGGAGTTGGTTGGTAATCTTGAGTAAGAGCAAGACAACTTTACTTTCTGTTATAATCAATAATAAGTTAAAATTTGATTCAAAGAGCTGTTCTGCAAAAGTCCTTATCTTTCGCAGCCTTATCTTGTCCCACTAGCCTGCATTTCTTGAGTCTTCACCCCTCCTTTTCGTCGGGTCAGTCTTGTTGAGTACTTTTGTACTCAGGGTTTGTTGAACCCCTATTGCAGGTGCTAATTGGTGTTCAAATCAAGTTCATGTCGGTGGGCTCGACGTGATCTGGTTGTCCTCTCCCGACCTAGGCACTCTACCTAAGTTGTCTTCTGTAGTTCTTCTCTGCTTCCGCAATTGAAGTTAAGTTTATAAAAGTTAATTTATTCATATTTTGTAAATTCTATGTTATCATTCTTTCGCACTCTGATATATATATTTTATAACAAATATTGTAATGTTGGAGCTACTCCTTTGTTGATCCTGGTATGATTTGTTAAATGTGGTTTAATCGGGGTCCTTTGAGGGCACCCGACAGGGCTTTCTAAGTTGTATGGGACGCATGCATGGCTATTAGAGGTCTTTGAGATAATGATAGGTGCATGTGGGCCATATAATTTAGGAGGTTCTGCCACACCTATCCTCCAATCACACTTTCTCCTTGTATCTCGCTTTAATGGTGTATTGAATCATATATACATTCACAGCACAAGAGTGTATACAGACACACAACATAGCACAGTGCATTCAATCGTCGCTGCATCTGATAACAAGCTAAAGCGGCCATTAAAGCAGAACAAAAGATACTCCCTCTGTCCCATTTTTCTTGACGTCTAGGGCATTTATAATGCAAGATTCTATCACGGAGTCTAAGATAATTTATTATCCTTTATTTATGGTATTTTGCTGATGTGACTGCATATTTATTAAAGAAAGAGGTAAAAAATAAGACTTTAAGTCTTATTTAGACTCTAAATCCACGCTGTTCGAGGTAATAAATAGTTTTAGACTCTACGATAGAGTCTGCATTGTGAATACCTTTAAGCTTTGAATCATGTGCATTGAATGTTTTATATGCCAACACTTTACCTACATCCATATATAAATGAACCTGGACTCTTTCCTCAATTGCTAGAATGTCAAAAAAAATTAAGACAGAGGAAGTAGGCCTTGTTTCAAAGGATTCCGTCGTATGAATATTGTTTCTATGCAAGCACGGAGGTCTCTAAAATGACACCTACTTTCTTTCTTTGTATTGGAGCACATATATTTTATATTTTATATTTTTTAATGATGCAATCGCATGCTCATCAAGTTTGTGTTGGGGTTTGTGTTAAGCTAGTTTATGTTCCATCAGTACCTTCAAGAGCACTAAATACTCTATAATAGTGAACAGTAAAAGATCAACCGGTTAAGTTTCTTATGTGAGAACTGCTCGCCAAGATTCAAGTTACTAGAATCACCGGCTGTTTTTCTTCGATTCCAACTTGAAAGTGCATCTAGCTCTTTAGTGGGTTTTGGATGATTGAATGATAAATATAAGTAAAGATCAAACATGTTTATTGAGATACAAAAAATTAGTTATCTCATAAATATTTGATTAAAATGTGTAAAGCCAAAATGATGTGTTGTTGTATAAACAATTTAGCTCAAGCACAAGACAACAATGCAAATAGAATTCATGCAAAAGCTTATCTATTGTGAGACTCCTATGACTCATGTGGAAGCAAGCACAGTAAGAATTGGTTAATCAGACATGAGGGATTGTATATGTAATGGTCTCCTACTCAAAGCTTGCTTCATTGAAATAAAAAGATAATTATTCAAATAAATGGATGATTCAACACAAGATGTGACTTGATGACTTGGGATGGTGAAAAAGAAAGTTCTTGCATTTAGTTAATATACTAATCAAGATTCAAAGGTCATATTGATGTGGAGGATCAAATCACTATTGGAGTGTTTGATGCTAGTGACTTGGTACATTTGAAGTTATCTATAATTGATGAATGGAATCAAGTCACGTGCTCAAAATGGCTATGCTCAAGAACAAATCAAAGTCGACATGTTGGCACCCTCATCTGATGAAGATTGAAAGGATCGGCTTCGGTTAAAAGAAAGCAACTCAAGAGGTTTATATTTATTTTTCATTAAATCTTGAGTTAATAGGAAAGCCGTACTATTAAGAGGGATGCATCATGTTTATAGATTTATATGCTTAAATTGCTCATGTCAGTCTTTATCGTGTTTTAAGAGACACCATTGCACCCACAGCACTTAGAAAAAGTCCTTTCTTCATCCAACCTGGCGGACCGGTAGTACTGGTTATGTTTGAATTATAAACCGGTAGTACCGATTGAATATTTATGCTAAGTTGAATCCCCAGGTTGCGAGAAGATGAACTACCGGAAGTACCGGTTGCTACCGGTAGTACCTATTTTATTTGAATTATAAACCGATAGTACCGGCTGCATTTTGAATGCAAGTCGACTGTGCCCAGTGTGTAGTTTTGTACTATCAGAAGTATACTAGAAGTACAACGATAATACATGTAGGCAAAATATTTGAACCACCGGTAGTACCGGTGATCCCCACCGATAGTACCGGTAGGCCAATTTCTGCACCCAACGGGTACAAAACGACTAGTTTTTCAAAGGGGCTATAAATATACCCAATCCTCCACCTCGTGAGGTTGCTAATTCTTCTCATTCTCCACTCGTTTCTGAAGCTTTCCAACTCTCCCAAAACCTCTCTTAGTGAGTGATTGAACCAAATCGACAAATCCAATTTGTGGGTTGAGAGAGAGATTCAAAATTCAGAGCAAGCCACCACTTGAGCACTTGAGCATATTGTCTATTTTGTGAGCTGCATTTGTTACTCTTAGACTCTTCGGTCCTAGACGGTTAGGCGTCGCCGAAGAGCACCCTAGAGGTTGTGGTTGCCTCGGATTGTTTGTAACGGTTTGATTTCGTCACCGAAAGGGAAGGAATCATATAGTGAAGGAGAAAAAGGAGTTGGAATACACTCCGGCTAGAGTGATTACCTTTGTGGTATCCTCTAAGGGGAACCCTAAAGATAAGGAGTTGGAAAAGACTCCCGCTAGAGTGACATTTGTTGTAACCTCTAGAACTAGAGTGACCTGCGTGGTATCCTCTAGGAAGAATCTTTGGGTGGTTTCGACGGAAACTGAACTTTGGGTAAACAAATATCGTGTTTTGCTGTGGTGGTAGCATCGACTACCATTGTTCTTGTTTTCTTTGTGTTCCTCCTCTCCACCCCCTACTTTCATAGGTTGGAGGACTTGATCTACGATTTGGAGAGGTGCCAAGCCACGAGGAGTTTAACATCTTCATCAGCAACATCAACAAAGGGGTGGTAACAATTAGATCTAAAATTACAGCTCAATTTGCTCTAATTTCCCTTTTGATTTTATAGTTTCGTAGGGTACCGGTAGTTCTGGAAATTTGGCTCGGTAGTACTAGTTTTCAACTACCGGTAGTACCGGTCCTACTACCGGTTGGTATTTAATTGGCTCGGTAGTACTGTTTTTCAACTACAGGTAGTACCGGTCCTGCTATCGATCCTGCTACCGGTTGGTATTTAACTTCCGCATTTGAGCTTTAAGTTTTAGAATTTTCAAAAACGCCTATTCACCCCCTCTAGGCGACATCCTAGGTCCTTTCAAGTGGTATCGAAGCCAGGTTCTCACTAAAAGCTTCACCGTCGTGAGAAAGGATGTCGATGCCTAACGAGTTGGAGCCCGTAATCCTCCAAAATGATGGTTCATGTACTTAAGCTTTTTTGAGATATTAGTCCTCTTGTTGAGCATATTGTGGATGCAAGCATATCTCTTTCCATAGTTGATTGGAGCAACTACAAAAATATTTCAAAAGAGGAAGAAATATGTGTGCAACTCAATGCTTTAGTTGCTAATGCCATTTTGAGTACATTGAGTGCAGAGATTCTAGATGAGGCAGTCTACAATGGGCAAACACCTCCAGATAGTGCTCATGTCATTTGGACCAAACTTTTTGAGCTATATGGAAAGTCCAAATGTGATGAGTGCTATGTGTGGAGAATAATGGACCGGTAGTTCTAGAAATTTGGCTCGGTAGTACTGGTTTTCAACTACCGGTAATACCGGTCCTACTATCGGTTGATATTTAATTGGCTCGGTAGTACTGCTTTTCAACTACAGGTAGTACCGGTCCTACTACCGGTTGGTATTTAACTTCTGTATTTGAGCTTTAAGTTTTAGGATTTTCAAAAACGCCTATTCACCCCCTCTAGGCGACATCCTAGGTCCTTTCACAACTATTCTCTTCGAAATCGGAAACGGTTCAAGCTAAATGCACACATAGATAGGACTCCAGAAGCCTAAGATTTTTCCTTCATGCTACTTTATAGGCGCGCACGATTCGGCGCTGGTGCCCGCACACGCCGACCACACACCCTACCCCCAACTCACGGCTGCCCGCATGCGCTGCTCGAGCTTCTTTGTTTTCTCCCTTGCTCTCTCCATCCCTCCCTTCCTCCCTCCCTCCCTCCCCCTCTTCCCCCTCTGTCAAGCACCTTATCGGTAGACTCCTCCTCGCGCCATGCCCACCGTCTCCTTATTCCTTGCGGCGACACCCTACCTTCTCCAGCGCCCACGCCCTGCTGCCTCTCCCGTGCATGGCAATGGCAGATTCGGCGGCGGCGACATATATGCCTAATCCGGCTATGGTGACGGCAGATCCGCCTGATCCAGCGGCAGATCCGCTTAATCCGGCTACGGCGGCGGCAAATCCGCTTGATCTGACAGCAACAACGACAAATCTACCTGATCCAGCGGCGATGGCAGATCCACTTGATCCGACATCACTAGCGGCATATCTGCCTGATCCAACGGCAGCGGCACCAGGTAGGCCTCCTCTCTCCGACTCTCTCCTTCTGGATTTTGAGCTACGAGGGGACAGTGGCCGACGGCGGAGGCAAGCTCTATTTTTTTTGTCGATCAAAATAATTTATTTTCTAAAATACAGTGTGCATATGGAAATATGATTTCCTCTAGACGAATGCTTTAGCATTGTCCTAGCGGGTTTTTTTATACGGATTCTTAGACTCCTGTGCTAACCAAAAGTTAACCTTATTTTTGGGTTAGCACTCGTTCTCTTTCGAAATTCTGGAGAGTTGCGAACAAATATCAGCACGAAGCCGCCCCTCCTATGCTAACCAACGCTTTACCATACTTTTAAGCTAGCACTGATTCTGTTTTGAAATTCTGGGAATTGTAAAGGAATATGAGCACGAACAAGCGAGTTGGTCATTCTGTGCAGTGCTTGCGACAGCGAGTTGGTCATTCTGTGCAGTGTCCAACGGTCGGTCCAACGCCGCTCCACCCACTCGCATCCATCCAGACAGGGCACGCGACGCTCACGCCGCACGGACACCCACAAGGCCACAACACCCGACAGGAGAGAGGGAGGCGGAGACGAAAGGGGAAAGGGGACCCGACCGCCGACGCCGACCAGCCGAACCCTCGGCAATGGGGTCCTCTCGTCCTCCTCCTCCGCCGCCGCGGCAGATCGACCATCTGCTGTCGCAACTCCCCATCACCCCCAAGCCCGACCCCGACGGCCCAGCCCCCGCGCAAACCCCCGTCCCCGCCGCGGCACGGTCGGCGGCGCTGATGCTCGCGCTCACCCCGGAGCTCTGCGACGTTCTCCACCGGGAGCTCGATCCTTCCCCCGACGACGACCCCTACTTCGCGCGCTGCCTTCGCCAGTCCCAGCTCCACCTCGAAGCCTTCGCCGCCCGTCTCCGCCCCCCGTCTTCATCATCCTCCCCCGCCGCCGCCGCCGCCGCATCTCGTTCACGTGTCCCTCGTCCTCCTCCGTCTCTCCCCCCGCAGCAGGAGCGGCGGATGCAGGTGCGCCAAGAACCACGCACAGGGGGCGGCGGATCCAGCCCCTCCAGCGCCAAGAAGCGCGGACGCCCCACCACCGAGGTGGTGCGCGCCACCAACCTCAGCCCGGGGGACCATCTCCGCTACCGCGCGCTCGTCCGCCGCGCGCGCCTCACCTTCGAGGCGCTACGCAGCACCTACCAGCGCCAGGAGACCTCCTCCACCCGCAGCGTCCGCAACCGCCACGACCTCCGCGCCTCCAGCCAGATGCTCGCCGCCGGCCACTGGCTCCACCGCGACGTCCGCATCGTCGGCAACATCCCGGGCGTCCACGTCGGCGACGCCTTCTACTACCGCGCCGAGATCTGCGTCGTCGGCCTCCACACCGCGCCGCAGGCCGGCATCGGATACATCCCCGGCAGCCACTTCGACGAGGGCCAGCCCGTCGCCACCAGCATCGTCTCCTCCGGAGGGTACATGGATGACGAGGACACCGGCGACGTCCTCACCTACACCGGCAGCGGCGGCCGCCAGCGCAACCGCCTCGACCACCACGCCAACCAGACGCTTGAGCGCGGCAACCTCGCGCTCCACAACAGCTACCTCTACGGCGTCGAGGTGCGCGTCATCCGCGGCCACGACATCGACCAAGGCCCCCACCGCAAGGTCTATGTCTACGACGGCCTCTACAGGGTCGTTGACTCCACCTTCGGCCCCGGCAAGTCCGGCCACGACGTCTGCAAGTTCAAGCTCGTGCGTCTTCCCGATCAGGAGGAACTAGCCAGCAAGACCTGGCACACCGCCAAGCTGCTCAAGCAGGATATGGACAAGAGACTCCGCCCGCGAGGGTACATATCCCTCGACCTCTCCAAGGGGGCGGAGGTCCTTCGCGTCCCCGTCTGCAACAAGCTGGATGACGACAGGTCTCCCAAGCTGTTTCAGTACATTGTCCAGCCTCAGTTCCCAGTGCCGCCAGCGCACGCACCTGTCAAGCAGCACAGGGGCTGCCACTGCGCGACGGGCTGTGGTTCCAAGTGCAGATGCGAGAGGAAGAACGGCGGGGGGCCAGTGTATACTGAGGATGAGACTCTGGCGATGGGGAGGCCGGTGGTGTATGAATGCGGTGCTCTGTGTGGGTGCCCGATGACCTGCGTGAACCGGGTGACGCAGCGAGGGATGAAGCACTGGCTGGAGGTGTTCCGCTCCAATGAGACAGGATGGGGTGTGAGGGCGCTTGACTTGATACAGCCAGGAGCTTTTGTGTGTGAGTACGCTGGGGATGTGGTCGTTATGGATGATCAGCCAGGCAGTGCGGCGATGGAGGGTCACAGCATCATCGACCCAAGGAGGTTTCCAGAGCGATGGAGGGAGTGGGGAGATGCGTCGGCTGTTGAACCAGATATGAAGAGGCGCCAGTTTGCCAAGTTGGCAGGGCCAGGTTATGTTCTTGACGTGTCACATAAGAGGAATGTGGCCTGCTACATTAGCCACAGCTGCACCCCCAATGTGTTTCTTCAGTTTGTGTTGCGCGGCAATGAGGACGAGTCGTTCCCTCACCTGATGGTTTTTGCCATGGAGACCATCCCACCCATGCGTGAGCTGAGCATCGATTATGGAATTGATGGGGAGTTGAGTGTAATCTGATGCTGGTTCTGAGGCATCAGTGTGGCGAAGGCTACTGGACTTTTGGATGATAGCGTAGCGAGGATTTTTTTTTTTGGGACAATAACCATACATGATACATTGGTTTAGTTTTTCCCTAGTTTGCACCCTCTAAATAGTGAAATTCTAGAATTGAGAGTATAAAAAGGTGCTCACATTTCTGTCGTTGTCACTAATCCTTGCTTCAGTTGTAGGAGCTTACCTGCTAAAGGCAAGCTAAATCTGTTTTACTAGTGTTGTATTGATACTGTTAATGGCTGGCACAAAAAAGACTGTATGTTTAGCAACTGTGTATTGTGGATGTTTGTGAACTTACCCTGTGTTAGCTACATGAATGGACGCCTTCTTAATTCTGGGATTTGTGTACTTTGTTTAAAACCCTCAATATGGACAATTTTCTTGCATATTGAGTCATTTGTGAGCATGATTCACTTGATTGGTGGTCTTGAGATGGTTTAAAACAGTCTGTTTACTAGGACACCATGCTGTTTGAATGATGTTGAGGAAGAGGTTTATTCATAGATTCCAGGTGTTGTCCTGACTCCTGAGGATAGGAAATACATCCATCTGGAATGGTGGAGTTGCTGTTTAACTGGGAGTTTAGGTAGCTAACTTAGTGCAGTATGTTTTTTACATGCCTGGGGGATGAATTGGATGGACACTTGTCTCTTGTTTTCGTTTTGTTTTTTTTTTGTTTTTTTTGGACTGGATTGTGGAACGAAATGAAAATGTTGCATTTGGCTGATAATGTTTTTGTTCTTCAGTCTTGGTGTCCAGGTGTCATTTCACATCACAGATGAGTCCAGGTGTAGTCCTGAGTCCTGACCCAATGCTCTTGAGGATAAGAAGCACTATAAGACGTTTTGGCTTTTCTAGATAAATAGTTTTTGCTATGAACTTAGAAATACACTAGATAGATTTCGGGTGTAGTCCTGAGTCCTGACTTAGTGACTTTTGAAGATAGGAAGTACTCCCTCCATTGAGATGAGCCGGAATGGCTCCCTGCTCCCAATTTACGTGAAGCAGTGCCTGAATGACAGGGCACTGTGGCAAGAGAGAATGGTCTTATGAGTACAACTTGTACAAGACCTTGACGGCTTGACAGAAGACTTGAATCAGAGGAAAAAGCCTGTCTAGCTAGAGAGTGTGCAGTACAATTTTGGGTTCTAGAAATCTTGAAGATCTTGTATTGCTTCCAACTGTTGGAATTGAAGAGGTCATGTGTCAGATGTGTGAGGCCGTGAGGGGTTTCGTCCTCCAGTCTGGTACTGTTTCTTGACCTGTATCATTGAGATAAGTGACCTGGTTCTGATTGTCTGTAAGGAAATTTATAAGATCCAAATTGAACAGAGAAGCCATCCTTGCCGCCAAGGACAAAGCTGCTGCTTCTGGCATAATCACTATGTGGATGTTGGAGATACAAGCCTGTATGAAGATTGATCCCTGGGTAGAGCATTGTGGATTGATGAATAAAATTCCCAGAACTGCTGATCTGCAGACTGGTGTCGCTTGGTCCGGCGAGATGGCTGCATCTGTAAAGCATCTTGACCCAGGCAGTAATGTGGCGATTGGAGCTGAGCAGTGTTGTGGCTGCTCCAGTAGTCCAGCCCAAAATGTGTGAGTGTGTGCACTGTTTGATTGTTGCCTCCGTTCTAAGTTTGTTCCTGCATGTGAGAAATACATACCTTGTGAAGATATAGATGTCTTGTTGACGGAGAACGTTGGGTTGGTGAACCTCCTGGTGAGGATCTAGCGTCCGGCTGTGGATGCTGTGAACCTTACAGAGGTCGTGCTGGAGTATGTGTTCCTGGCTTCTAGACATAGTGGTGCAGATTCCCTTAGGATTCGGATTCCATCTAAGGATGTCCTCCTCCTGTATGACTTTGGAAACCTTGCAAGATGGCTTGTTGTGCTTGCTGACGGAAAAGAGTAGTAATAACAGAAGAGTTCCAAATTTGAGTGCTATTGTTATCCCACAGGTCAGCAAACATTACTCGGCAGAGGGTTATGATTAGCTGAAATATTTAGGTGGTCATGGATGCTATGCCAAATAGAGCACCAAGGTGTTGGCCAGATGGAAGAGTTGCCTTTGTGGATTTGGCGAATGCAGTGCTCATGAAGATTGGCTTAACCTGCAGAATGGAAGACCAGAAAACAGATTTTGGTCCGCGGGAGGGGCCTGTCCAGAAGGAGTTATGGGAGAAATATTTAGCCTTTAGGATCGAACTGGTTTTTAACAGTTTTCTCCTTGTATTTGTTGGATTGGATTATTGAACTGAATGAGAATGTAGCTTTGGCTGGGAATGTTTTTGTTCTTCAGTCTTGGTGTAGAGTTGTGGTTTCACATCACAGATGAGATGAGTTTTTTGCATATATATGTTAGGTTGCTCTCTCCCCACAATCCTCTGCTTGAATTGCAGCACGGATGGAGCTCGTCGAGTGGCATATGCATTTTCGTTAAGGTGCATTCGTCTCCATTTCATTTTAGAAGGCAAAGATACAAAGAGCCTCCTCCAAACTTTCCTCAAAGAATGGAGATGGGCCGAAATTTATGTGATGGCCCAGTAATATTAGTTTGTGAATTTTTTATTAATAAACTTATTTTTAAAAAAAATTATAAAATTAGTCTCCGTTTCTAAAAAATTGCAGGAATGGGCCACCAGTCGCCCGTTGGAAAGGCGACGTGAGAGAATCGCCCGTTCAAAGGGCGACCAGGCCCATGTCGCCTGGCCAAAGGGCGACCAGGCCCAGGTCGCCCGGCCAAAGGGCGACCAGGCCCACGTCGCCCATCGGCCGGGCTCATTATCTTCACGTCAGGCTCCAGCGTCTCTGCAAACATTTGAAAGCAGGATTTTTCAAATTTCAAACGGCTGATTGAGAAAAGACAGGCAAAAGCCTGGGCCAGATGAGCGGCAGAGGATTCAAGACGCAGGATTCAAGACGTGTCGACGGGAGTGGCCGAGGATTCAAGATGCAGGATTTTTTTATTAAGCAGGACTATCATTTGCAGAAGGCTAAATGTCCAAATAGCAATAGCCGGTGCCCCTCCACAATTTTCTTCAGAAACGACAGGCAGAAAAGACAGGCAAGCCAGCCGTCGGCCGACAATAGCATGCAGCCGAGCCTACCGGCCACCGCCTCTCACTTTTACCCGCGCGCGTCTTTATTTTCTACGGCACAACGCAAGACGATTACGCGAACGTTACGTGCAGTACGGGGCGTGGCTGGTGCACAGTCATTAGCGAAGAGAACGTCGCCCCCTGGTCGGGCGACATGGGCCACGTCGCCCATCGGCCGGGCGACGTGGGGCCCGCCATGCCACGTGCACGGCCAAGTCGCCCTCTGGTCGGGCGACATGGGCCACGTCGCCTGTTGGTCGGACGACATGGCCCAGGTAGCCCGCCAGTCAGGCGACAAGGTCCTTCTTCGCCCTTCCAACGGGCGACTGGTAGCCTATTCCTGCAATTTTTTAAAAACGGAGACTAATTTTGTAATTTTTTTAAAAAATAAGTTTATTAATAAAAAAAATTCATTAGTTTGTCTTAAAGGCCCAAGGCATGGCTCCTCCATCTCCATTCGATTTCCTCCTCGTCCTCCGTCTTATCACCGGTGAGGTGAGCCGAGCTCCGCCACCATGGCCTCCACCTGCCTCTCCCTGTGCTTGCACGCCTCCTCGCCCTCGTCCTCGTCCTCGTCTCCCGGACCCCGCCGATCCTACCTCGCCTTCTCCTCGTCCTCCAAGTCCAAGAGAACGCTCAAGGTCAGGGCCAAGGCGCTCAGGGAGGATTGGAGGGAGAAATCCAAGCCCATCCCTCCTGGCGCCGTCTACCCTGCCAAGGAACACTGCAGGTATGTGTATGTGCTGTGCTGTGCATTCCTTTGTTCGTTGGTGTGATTATGTGATGCTATGCTTATCTTTGTTCCTATCTCTGTTTTAATGGGGATCCAAAGCCGTTGTGGGCTCTGCGACACATACTACGTTGCGCATGTCAAGAATGCCTGCGCCTTCCTGGGAGACGGCATGTCCCGTGTCGAGGTCACCTCCCTTCATCTTACCTAGAACTGTAAAACAACTCAAACAGTTTGCTAAATGGAAATAAAATAGCTCTGCTAATCGTTTGATCAAGCAATGGGCTGCACGCAATGCAATTGCTCCCTCCGTCCAAAATTGTAGTTCAACTTTTCTAACTTTGATCACGTTCATATAAAACATCTATATTATCAAAAATGATTTCATTAAATTCTCCATTTTTTGTCTTGATAGTGCATAACTTGTAGTTGTAGATGATAATATGTATATATATTTTTTTATAAAAACTGAGGTCAAGTCAAGAAAAAGAAGTTTTGATTTAGAATAAAGCTAAAGTGAGCTATAATTTGGAACAGAGGGAGTAGTAATGCCTGATACAAATTGTACACTTTGTTTTAGCAAAATAAAAGCGGGGAACTCCTCTTTTCCCTAAAAAAAATTGCAAAAGTTTACAGATACCTACACTCTCCTCACTATATTTAGGATCTTGAGCCACAAGTCCACGGGAGAGGCCGGAAGGAAGGCATGGATGAAATGGACTTTGGAGTCTATGACCAACTCTTGTATGCCAGGAAGACCGAACCTGTTCAAGGTACTAACTTACCTTTTACAAGTTCTTATCCTTCAACACGCAGCCTGCATCTGTCTAAGGAAGCACACATATGCAATATACCAGAGTCTTGCTCACTGGCCTGTCTTAACAAACTGAAACCAAATACACCTCAAATGTTGCATCTTATTTCCTACACTATCTTGATATACTAGACAAACCTTTGTTAGACAAAACTGTATCCTGGCAACTTATGTTCTGTACCTGTAACATATATGTGCCTTACATGCAACAGGAGCTCAGTGGACGGGAATAGTGACAACAATCGCCGTTGAGATGCTGAAAGCAAACATGGTTGATGCTGTGGTTTGTGTACAAAGGCACCCAAACAAGAATCAAATGCCACATCATTCTTTCTCAGTGCAATGCACAAGCATTATCACGTGGATTCAAATAATTCTTTTATCCCTTCTGCAGTGATCCTAACGACAGGCTTGCTCCAAGGCCTGTTTTGGCCAGGTATTGTGAAACTGATGGCTTTCAGAATGTTTCCGTATGGCTTGTGTATAACACTCCTTGATTGGATATATATTTGCACTTCCTGACTTTCTGCAACTATTTTGAGCTTAAACTTTTGCTATCAGTCCATCCATGAATTATTCATGCTAATCATCATGTCCCTTGCTTTCTAGAATGGAAGTAACATTTAATCTCGGTAACCATGCTCTTGTAGGACACCAGATGAAGTAATTGCAGCCAAAGGTGTGAAGCCAGCATTATCACCAAATCTCAATACGCTTGCCTTAGTTGAGGTAATCATTTCTTCTTACACTACACTTTCTTCCCATTCCCCCTTATTCTTGATGCAAACTATAGCATCATGCCTCCCTCCCCTTCTTATAACATATAGAAGTAATAATGTGTCATGGCAGCAGTTCTCTGAGACAACATCAGCTGTCGTGACATTAATTTAGGGTTACTTGGCCCAGATATTTGTTCTCATTTCCCAATTCAAGATAATTATAAGTAGTTCAATTACAGAATTTGTTTCTTGGGCAAGAGTAATTCTTTTAGCCTTTTCAATCTGGAGCAGCTTTGTTTGACTCCACATTCCAGTGGGTTCCGAAACCCATTCCAAACGTCAGTCCAACCATAAAAAGACACATCCTAGAGTTTCACTGTTTCCTTTGGCAGGCAGCTGGTGTAAAGCGGCTTCTTTTCTGCGGTGTAGGCTGTCAAGTGCAAGGTGTTTTCCTTTACCTGTCATTTCTTCCATTTCTTTTGGTGATGTTCTATCAAATGTCAAAGTTGTTAAAGTTATTTTTTTTGACAACAAATTGTTAAAATTATTGTTTGAATTACAGCTTTGAGGTCTGTAGAAAAGTACCTTGGTTTGGAAAAGCTTTATGTGCTTGGCACAAACTGTGGTAATTTCCATTTCTCCTCGCATTTCTGTCATGGAAGATATATTGGATCTCTGACATACTGTAATATTTTTAGTTGACAATGGTACACGTGAAGGGCTTGATAAATTCTTGAAAGCAGCAAGCAGTGAGCCAGAAACTGTTATGCATTATGAATTTATGCAAGACTACAAGGTATGACATTGAAATAGTTAGCTGCATAATTCTTTTCCCCACTTTGGTAGCTTCATGTATAGAAAATCAATAGGATAGGAATACAATTTACTTTTCCATATCTCGGCTCAAGAAGCAGTTTTAGGGCCAATACAAGAACACATGGCATCCACAGAATTGCCATGCTTTTCCTCAGGAATTTTTTATGTATGGTCGCATTGTATAACTGAGAATATTTACAGGTGCACCTAAAGCATTTAGATGGGCACATTGAAGAGGTAAATATTTGTTTGCCAATAATTCTGACGCTTTGTGTCTTCCACAATGGATTTAATCCAGGGCCTAATTTGAAGCAGGTTCCCTATTTTTGCCTGCCAGCAAACGACCTGGTAGATGTTATTGCACCATCATGCTATAGGTATTCTCTGTTCAGTTACCAATGGGTTGTCATTTTCTTTTCCAAAACTTTTATGGGCCGTTCACAGGTGAGCTAATGATTTGCTTATACCAACTGCAGCTGCTTTGACTACACAAATGGCTTGGCGGTAAGGTTTCCATCATTTTGAATTTAAATAGGGTCTCTTGTTTTGAATAGAAACTGTCTTTCTGAAAATCATCTGGTTTTGTTAGACAGAAACAGTAGTTGTTTCTCCTAATGCTCATCTACAGAGATAGAATTTGTTGGATCACGTATTGTTTAGAAAAGCTAGAATAATACTGAAACACACTAGACTGGATCACTATGTGTTGCATGATGTAGACTGCATTGCTCTTATTATTAGGCCTAGCATAGCTGAACTAATTATCTTGACCTTGCGTTGCCTGGGTGCCTCTTCAATCTCATGTTCAGAATATCATTTGTTCTGAGAGATTAGCTCAAATTCTTCTAACATCTGCTTTCCTCTTGTCTTGCTATATATCTTCACGGTCTGCTCTCTTGGAGCAGAGAAGCAGCTCAGATTCACTATGTGTTTGGTTAAAACACCTGCAGGATTTGGTGGTGGGATACATGGGAGTGCCAAAATATGCTGGAGTCTACATGACACAGCATCCTCAGTACATTACAGTCAGGTAGAGCGAGTAGGATTGTGCAGGTATATTTTTATAAGTAGCTGATGAGTAGGCATCACTGGAACTCTATCCCCTCAGGAATGATCGTGGACAGGAGATGCTGAGCCTGGTAGATGGCCTTCTGGAGAGCACACCTACAATTAGCAGTGTACGCATGTATCCCAGTAATAGAACTAGCACAACTTTCTTCGGAGGCATGCAGCGTAGTACTAGGAGACTGACAAGGGTGTTGTGTGTCTGTTTGTTTCAGGGCTCTAGGCAACCATTTGTTATGGAGACAGTGAAAGCTGACGATGCGGCAAAATTGGGTACTTCCCGAATCATGCTTATGAAATAGTAGTTTGCATTGGAATAAACTAGTAAGAATTGTCTGTTTGCCTTACATTCATGCAAATAATCGAATGGATCTACAGGGAAAGGCCCTCTAAAACCAGCTCCTAGATTTGTCGGTGACATTCTAGCCTTCCTCCTGAACCTGGTCAGTTCTTTATCATTTGCTGGGGAGGGATGCCTTGAGATCTGTAATATTAACTGACCATGAATAACTACCAGGTTGTATATTGTATATATATACTATTTCAGGTTGGACCCAAGGGTCTGGAGTTCGCACGCTACTCTCTGGATTATCACACCATTCGGAATTACCTGCATGTTAGGCGGGCATGGGGAAAACAGAGAGCTGAGCAGCACATCCCCGGGTATGCCAAGAAGATCGTGGAGGCCTACGACAAGGACGGACGGATCGAGGCGATGGTTACACAGTCAAGTGACTGACTCACCATTCACACTCTACTAGCTACTAGTTGTATTTGCATTGCAAGAATGTACAGCATTATGTTTGTAATGTGACGTAGTGGTGATGTATACAGTAGAATGTATAGGCTGCATGGCAGCAGCTCTGACCTGTACATCCTGCGCTTGCCAATTTGTAGTTTGCATTTGCATGGATCCCAGCTGAGATATGTGAACTCTTGCTACCTTTTTTGAGAAGTCTTTTTTGTTCGAAAGTATTTTGTCTTGATAAAGCAAAAGATAAAATAAGCCACAAAGTTCTGTCTCAAATGTAGCTATTATTTGTCTTGATCAAGTATATTCACAAGTTTTATTGTATGGGCATGATAAGCTGAGTATTATGTTTTGACCGGGTAATGATCCGATAGATTTTGGTGTCTGATGGGGGGTTAGCTAGTAAGATGCTAGTACTCATGTGTTTTACGGTCATTCAATCGACCACTTAGCCAAATGTGGAAAATGTTGAGGTACTGAGTTTACCCCTATGGACGATGGACTTGTTCTTGTTGTATGGGAAAAGAAAGATATACACCTCTTGCGAGATGTTGCTTAATCCTTTCAAAATGTCACTCTCTCTGTTATGAACTCGTGGAAGATTGAGCTTACCCCTTAAGTTATAGATGTTGTTGTTGTTCATATTAAACCTTAAAACAAGTCCTATGCATTGGACCTCATGCACCCCGTCATTGATCTCAAACCACATACAGGGTCACCAAGACTTACTACAATGCGTTGTCACACTTGATCTCAAATCTCTTTATTGACTTCAAAGCATTGTGGTTAAGTTTCTCAAGTGCCAAGAGACCTCAATCAATCATCTTGAGCTGGCGGCGGCACCTCTGCACCAGGAGGCCAATGAATTTGAGGACTGCATGATGCGGCTGCCCAAGGTGGAAGACTTCGGCCTACAAAGCTTCCAGGAGGTGTCCCCAAGGTGTTCGACGAAGCCCAACGGCGGGGCGGTGAGGAAGGAGCTGAGAGAGACGGCGGTGAGGAAGGAGCTGAGAGAGACAAATCAAGAAACCTCCTGGATAGGTGGTATGGTATGGGCTTTTGGCTGGGCCTCGGTATATTTACAAAGGCAGAGCTTAGTGTTGTGCGGGGCAGTGAGGAAGGAGCAGAGAGACAAATTAGGAAACCCTAACTGCTGCTATTTATATAAAGCTCGATATAGGTGGTATGGTATGGCCTTCTGGCTGGGCCTCGTTATATTTACAAAGGCAGGCATTGTAAGGTGTCCGTCTCTGAAAATAGCCATTAACACAAGCCTTAGATAACAAAAGGATACCGATACAGTCGTATCATCTATTCGTGTACTACACACAAACACCACACACGCAAGGGTTCGCGTACTACACACCAACTCCACACACACCTCACTTGAAGATATCACCAAGACGTACCCGCAGCAGCACGCCACCATGGCGGCAGTGCCGGCGCCTATGATGATGATGCGGTACTCTTGTTGCTCTGCCGACGTGTCATCGTCCAACTTCGACTCGTTTTCCAACCCCTACTCCAGCTCATTGCCGGTGACCATGCATGCAGGTTTCGCCCACCAACAACTAAACCACCACCAGACGTTCCAGATGACGCCACCACCACCTTCATCATGCAACGACGTGATGACGGTGCCCGCCGCGGCACAGGCGCAATAGTAGGGCTGCAACGTCGATGACACAATCACCACCACCACGACGATGGAGATGCAGCACCATCAGGAGATGATCCGAGAGCTGGCGATGGCGTCTTTGCACCAGGAGGCCAATGACTTTGAGGACTTCATGACGCGGCTGCCCAAGGCGGAGGACTTCGGCCTACAAGGCTTCTAGGAGGTGCCCCCAAGGTGTTCGACGAAGCCCAACTACTGGGCGGTGAGGAATGAGTTGAGAGAGACAAATCAAGAAACCCTAACTCTTGCTATTTATATATGCCCGATAGGTGGTATGGTATGGGATTTTGGCTAGGCCTTGGTATATTTACAAAGGTGGACCTTATTGCTGCGCGGGGCAGTGAGGAAGGAGCTGAGACAGACAAATCAAGAAACCCTAACTGCTGCTATTTATATAAGCTCAAAATAGGTGGTATGGTATGGGCTTCTGGTTGGGCCTCGTTATATTTACAAAGGCAGGCCTTATAAGGTGTCCGTCTCTGAAAATGGCCATTACCAAAGGCCTTAGATAACAAAAGGATACCTATACAGTTGTATCATCTGTTCATGTACTACACACAAACACCACACACACAAGGGTTCACGTACTACACAGCAACGCCACACACACCTCACTTGAATATATCACCAAGACATGCCCACAACAGCACGATGCCATGGTGGCAGTACTGGTGCCTATGATGATGATGCAATACTCATGTTACTCTGTCGACGTGTCGTCGTCCAACTCTGACTCGTTTTCCAACTCCTACTCCAGCTCATCGCGGGTGACCATGCATGGCGGTCTCGCCCACCAACTACTACAACCACCACCCCGCCACACGTTCTAGATGATGCCACTGCCACCTTTGTCATGCAACAGAGTCATCATGGTGCCTGCCACGGTGCAGGAGCAGTAGCAGGGCTGCAATGTCGATGACACCATCACCACCACCGCCACGATGGAGATGCAATGCCCTCTGGAGATGATCCGAGAGCTGGCGGTGACGCCTCTGCACGAAGAGGCCAATGACTTTGAGAACTTCATGACGTGGTTTCCCAAGGCAGAGGACTATGACCTGCAAGGCTTCCAGGAGATGCCCCTAAGGTGTTTGACGAAACCCAACCACAGGGTGGTAAGGAAGGAGCTGAGAGAGACAAATAAACCCTAACTCCTGCTATTTATTTATGCCCCATAGGTGCATGGTATGGGATTTTGGCTGGGCCTCGGTATATTTACAAAGCAAGGCCTTAATGCTGCGCGGGGCAGTGAGGAAGGAGCTGAGAGAGACAAATCAGGAAACCCTAACTCCTTCTAAATATATAAGCTCGATATAGGTGGTATGGTATGGGCTTCTGCCTGGGCCTCGATATATTTACAAAGGCAGGCCTTATAAGGTGTCTGTCTTTGAAAATGGCCATTAACATAGGCCTTAGATAACAAAAGGAAACTGATACAGTTGTATCATCTGTTCGCGTACTACACACAAACACCACACACGCAAGGGTTCGTGTACTACACACTAATGCCACACACACCTCACTTGATATCACCAAGACGTACCCGTAGCAACACTTTGCCATGGCTATAGTGTCGGCGCCAATGATGATGATGCAGTACTCCTGCTGCTCTATCGATGTGTCATCGTCCAACTTCGACTCATTTTCCAACTCCTACTCTAGCTCATTGCCGTGACCATGCATGGAGGTTTCGCTAACCAACAACTACAACCACCACCAAACATTTCAAATGAAGCCACCGCCACCTTCGTCATGCAACTACGTGATGATGGTGCCCGCCATGACGCAGGCACAACAGCAGGGCTGCAACGTCGATGACACAATCACCACCACCGCCATGATGGAGATGCAGCACCATCAGGAGATGATCCGAGAGCTGGCGGCGGCGCCTCTACACCAGGAGGCCAATTACTTTGAGGACTTCATGACGTGGCTACCCAAGGCGAGGACTTCGGCCTGCAAGGTTTCCTGGAGGTGCCCACAAGGTGTTCGACGAAGCCCAACTAATGGGCGGTGAGGAAGGAGCTGAGAGAGACAAATAAAGAAACCCTAACTCTTGCTATTTATAGATGCCCGATAGGTGGTATGGTATGGGCTTTTGGCTAGGCCTTGGTATATTTACAAAGCGGACCTTATTGCTGCGCGGGGCAGTGAGGAAGGACCTGAGAGAGATAAATCAAGAAACCCTAACTCCTACTATTTATATAAGCTCAAAATAGGTCGTATGGTATGGGCTTCTGGTTGGGCCTCGTTATATTTACAAAGGTGAGCCTTATAAGGTGTTCGTCTCTGAAAATGGACATTAACACAGGCCTTGGATAACAAAAGGATACCGATATAGTTGTATCATCTGTTCACGTACTACACACAAACACCACACACGCAAGGGTTCGCATACTACACACCAACGCCACACACACCTCACTTGAAGATATCATCAAGACATACCCACAGTAGCACGCCGCCATGGTGGCAGTACTGACGCCTATGATGATGCAGTACTCCTGTTGCTCTGCCGACATGTTATCATCCAACTTTGACTCATTTTCCAACTCCTACTCCAGCTCATCGCAGGTGATCAGGCATGGAGGTCTCACCCACCAATAACTACAACCACCACCACACGTTCCAGATGGTGCCACTGCCACCTTTGTCATGCAACGACATGATGATGGTGCTCGCCGCGGCGTAGGAGCAGCAGTAGGGCTGCAATGTTGACAACACCATCACCACCACTGCCACGATGGAGATTAATGCCATCAGGAGATGAACCGAGAGCTGGCGGCGGCGCCTCTGCACGAGGAGGCCAATGACTTTGAGGACTTCATGATGCGGTTGCCCAAGGCAGAGGACTTTGGCCTGCAAGGCTTCCAGGAGGTGCCCCCAAGGTGTTCGACGAAGCCCAACTACCAGACGGTGAGGAAGGAGCAGAGAGAGACAAATCAAGAAACCCTAACACTTGCTATTTATAGATGCCCGATAAGTGGTATGGTATGGGCTTTTGTCTAGGCCTTGGTATATTTACAAAGGCAGACCTTATTGCTGCGTGAGGCAGTGAGTTAGGAGCTGAGAGAGACAAATCAGGAAACCCTAACTCCTACTATTTATATAAGCTCGAAATAGGTGGTATGGTATGGGCTTCTGGTTGGGCCTCGTTATATTTACAAAGGCAAGCCTTATAAGGTGTCTGTCTCTGAAAATGGCCATTAACATAGGCCTTATATAACAAAAGGATACCAATACAATTGTGTCATCTGTTCATGTACTACACACAAACACCACACACGCAAGGGTTCGCATACTACACACCAATGCCACACACACCTCACTTGAAGATATCACCAATACATACCCATCGTAGCACGCCGCCATGGCAGCAGTACTGACACCTATGATGATGATGCAGTACTCCTGTTGCTCTACCAACGTGTTGTCATCCAACTATGACTCATTTTCCAACTCCTACTCTAGCTCATTGTGGGAGACAAGGCATGGAGGTCACGCCCACCAATAACTACCACCAGCACCACACGTTCCATATGGTGCCACCACCACCTTTGTCATGCAATGACGTGATGATGGTGCTCGCCGTGGCGCAGGAGCTGCAGCAGGGCTGCAACTTCGATGACACCATCACCACCACCGCTAAGATGGAGATTAATGACATTAGGAGATGATTCGAGAGCTGGCGACGGCGCCTCTACACAAGGAGGCTAATGACTTTGAGGACTTCATGACGCGGTTGCCCAAGGCAGAGGACTTTGGCCTGCAAGGCTTCCAGGAGGTGCCCCCAAGGTGTTTGACGAAGCCCAACCGTGGGGCGGTCAGGAAGGAGCTGCGAGAGACAAATAAACCCTAACTCATGCTATTTATTTATGCCCCATAGGTGGTATGGTATGGGATTTTGGCCTGGCCTTGGTATATTTACAAAGCAGGGCCTTAGTGCTGTGTGGGGCAGTGAGGAAGGAGCTGAGAGAGACAAATCAGGAAACCCTAACTCCTTTTATTTATATAAGATCAATATAGGTGGTATGGTATGGGCTTCTGGCTAGGCCTCGTCATATTTACAAAGACAGGTCTTATAAGATGTTCATCTCTGAAAATGGCCATTAACACAAGCCTTAGATAACAAAAGGATATTGATAGAGTTGTATCATCTGTACTACACACAAACACCACACACACAAGGGTTCGCGTACTACACACTAACACCACACACACCTCACTTGAAGATATCATCAAGACTTACCCGCAGCAACACTCCGCCATGGCTACAGTGTCGACACCTATGATGATGATGCAGTACTCCTGCTGCTCTGCCGACATGTCATCGTCCAACTCTGACTCATTTTCCAACTCCAACTCCAGCTCGTCACCGGTGACCTTGCATGGAGGTCTCACCCACCAACAACAACTAACACCACCAGACGTTCCAGATGACGCCTCCGCCACCTTCGTCATGCAATGACGTGATGATGGTGCCCGCCGCAATGTCGATGACACAATCACTACCACCGCCATAATGGAGATGCAGCGCCATCATGAAATGATCTGAGAGCTGGCGACGGCACATCTGCACCAGGAGGCATTACTAGGGATGTGCTCATCAATGACGCTATGCTTTCATCACAGAAGATCGCAAAATCATCACAACGAATATTCTATGATGAATTTGTGATGAAAAGGTTTTCATCATGGAATGTGCGTCATTTATTGCCTACTGTGACGAAACATGAATTTTTGTCATAGATGTGCACTCATTCTATGACGAAATGGCCATCGTCACAGAAGTGAATTCATTCTATGATGAGTGTAATCGTCATGGATGTAACCTGTTTTCCTCATAACATGTCATTCTGTCAGGCTGTCAAATGGCGTTTGCCAAGCTGGCAGCTGACGTGTCTTGCGCACATGGGAGTTGATGTGGCCAGCTGACGTGGCTTGACACGTGGCAGTTAACGTGGCTCGACACGTGGCAGCTGACTGTTCATGATGTGGAGGGTCCACGTGTCGCTTTTTTATGGACCACATGGCCCACTGTGATTAGTCCATGTGGCTTGCTATGAGTGGTTGTCATTTTTGTCACAGAACCAAGAATTTTCATCACAGATTAAATTACAATAAAGTCACAAAACCCAGAATTTTCATCACTGATCACATTACAGTAACATCACAGAACCCATAATTTTCATCATAGGTGCACATGCTAATTTTTTTATAAAATGCAGATAATATTAAACTGACCAAATGCTGCCATAACTTAACAAATCCATTATTCCAGTCACCATATAATTGACTCAACACTACTAAACTCAGTTCATATATAACTAACTAGACATCACATTTCAAGTTCTAGTTTCATCTCAGTTCATTTCTTGAGCTCCTTGAGTTCACCTTGTACAGCAGCCTTAGCTTCAGCCACTAGTTGTTACCGAAGCTCACCTTCATTCAGTAATTCAGAGCTACCATTCAGTAATTCAGAGCTACAATTCAATAATTCAGTATCAAGCTTTCAGTAATCAGCAAGTAATCAGCTTTTGGCTGTAAATTATCATAGTTCATACTTATATCATAATTTAGCTTTAAGAATTAGCAACTATCAAGCTCACCACTGAATTGTCAAACTTCTAAATGTACTAGGCAGCAGAGTATAGTTACAAATGCACTATGCAATTCAGCTTTCAGTCATCAATAAGTAATCAACAAATACCGAATTATTAAGATGTATAGCTTGAGAACTATTCTAGAAATTTTGTAGAACTAAGAAATACCATGTTTGGAGCTTATATGGCAGGTCTTGAAGGCCTCCACCAGATCAAGTTCTTCATTTTGTTTAGTAGAATTTTAAAGCTAGCTTAGGGTATTTTAACATTTATCATTCACTAATCCAACAAAAAATTACAATAATATGGAAACTTAGTCAGAAAATTACACAGATGCACACAACATTAGTTTTTGGCTCCATAAGCATCCCATTAAAGTTTCAAATGATTTCGATAAAATGGTACTATACATCCCCTAGAATCATGAACATCTCTCACTTAGTGACTAGGCTATATGTGAGACATGTATGACCTTTTGAGGTTGTGCATGACCACTTTCTCAAAATTAGTTGAAACTTTTTTCATCATTATACAGAAAAATGAGATGTCCATGCAAGTTTTTAGAATTTTTCAGCTAGCTTAGGGTATTTTGAACATTTATCATTCACTAATCCAGCAAAAAATTATAATAATAGGGAAACTTGATCAAAAAATCGCACCGATGCACACAACATCATATTTTTGGTGTAGATGACTGTCAAAAAAAAATTAAAACCATTTTAACATAGGAAGAGTCTACATGCTTCACAGAGGTATATAGAACCTTTCATCAAACCATGATTATATACTTAGGCTTTTAAGATTTCGTGGTTTATGTGCATCCTAGTGTCATATTGGTCTCAAATTTTTTTCTCAGACTTGCAAATGTACTTTGTGAAGTAACCACAAGTTTAATATTTTTCTGAACTGGTTTCAACTAACTACTGTGATTTAAACATATGAAGTGAAGTGCACACTCTAGAACAAAACACTTCTATAGCTCAATGGTAGATCCTCAGAATATTGTTCTTGCGATTGTGGGTTCAATTCCCTCTTGGAGCAAATTTTTTTGGTTTTCCTCCATTATAAGAGGCGTAGGCTGGCCTGCTGGGTTTCTACCCGTGCGGAGGTGAAGTTGTGAGTTCAAAAAAATTGAAGTTCAATATTCAAAAAATTTGGAGTTCAATATTGAAGTTCAGAAAAATTGGAGTTCAATATTGAAGTTCAATATCTGCGCCACGTACGTCTACCGATCATGGGTATATGGCCCATGAAGTCCGATGGAAAAAATGAAAAAATAGTGTTCCACGTATACAAATAAGAAAATATGTATACTACAAACACAAAAGTATGAGTGTTCCGGTGGTAACTATCCTACCTGTTATACCTGTTAACTGGGAGGTTATGGTTTCAAACCTCATTGTGGGAGGAATTTTTTTTGCAATTATCATATTTTCAATTTACATATAAACAAACATGCATGCCATCAACACAAAAGGCCTATCATGTATTCAATTTTCATATAAACAAACATGCATGCCATCAACACAAAAGGTCGAGTGTTCTAGTGGTAATGCCTCCTCCATGTCTAGCGGTAGGTTGTGGGTTTGATGCCCCATACGGGGGTATTATTTTTGCAAAAATTAAAAGAGAGGGGCAGGCCGCTGGTCAACCTGGACCTTAGGCCTGCAGCGCCACGTGTTCGCTGCCACGCCGTTGGTAGGACCGTGTCGCCACATCATCGATGTGGGACCCGATGGTGGGACCGCTCCGCCACGTCCTCAGTGTGGGACCCGTTGGTGGGACCATGATGCCACATCATCATATATGATTCAATTACCTTATTGAAAGTTTACAAATAAAAACATATGCATACCTTTATCACAAAACGCCAAGTGCTCCAATGGTAAGGCACATATCAACCTAGTAGCAGGTTGCAGGTTCGAAGCTCACCCAGTGAGGTTTTTTTGCAAAAAAAAGAGGGAGGGGGAAGGCTGCAGGTCCAGCTGGACCCATGTCCTCAAGGTGATACAGGAGCCAAACAATCAACGATGATATAATTTTGTTATTGTATGACGATTATTTTATTTTCATCATTATTCTTCGTGCCAAAGCTCCATCACTTCTGACTAATGACAAACCTACACATTTCCTCGCAGAATGCTCTCATTCTGTGACAAAATTAGTAATCATCATGAGTGAATCGTCATTGATGAACACATTTCTAGTAGCGAGGCCAATGACTTTGAGGACTTCATGACGCGGCTGCCCAATGCGGAGGACTTCGGCCTACAAGGCTTCCAGGAGGTGTCCCCCAAGGTGTTTGATAAAGCCCAACCGTGGGTCAGTGAGGAAGAAGCTGAGACAGACAAATCAAGAAACCCTAACTCCTGCTATTTATATATTCCCGATAGGTGGTATGGTATGGGCTTTTGGCTGGGCCTCGGTATATTTACAAAGGCAGACCTTAGTGTTGTGGGGCAGTGAGAAAGGAGCTGAGGGAGACAAATTAGGAAACCCTAACTCCTGCTATTTATATAAGCTCGATATAGGTGGTATGGTATGGGCTTCTGGCTAGACCTCGTTATATTTACAAAGGCAAGCCTTATAAGTTGTATCATCTGTTCGCATACTACACACAAACACCACATACGCAAGGGTTCGCGTGCTACACACCAATGCGCCACACACCTCAGATGAAGATATCAACAAGACGTACTCGCAGTAGCACGCCACCATGGCGGCAGTGCCGGCGCCTATGATATATGATGATGCAGTACTCCTGCTGCTCTGCCGACGTGTCGTAGTCCAACTCCGACTCGTTTTCCAACTCCTACTCCAGCTTGTTGCCGGTGACCATGCATGGAGGTCTCGCCCTCCAACAACTACAACTAGCACCGGATGTTCCAAATGACACCACCGCCACCTTCGTCATGCAACGGCGTCATGATGGTGCCTGCCGCGGCGCTGGCGCAGCAGCAGGGCTGCAACGTCGACGACACCATCGCCACCGCCACCACCACTGCCACGGTGGATATGCAACACTATTAAGAGATGATTCGAGAGCTGGCGGCGGCGCCTCTACTCCAGGAGGCCAATGACTTTGATGACTTCATGACGTGGCTGCCCAAGGCTGAGGACTTCGGCCTGCAAAGGCTTCCAGGAGGTGCCCCCGACGATGTTCGACGAAGCCCAACGGCGACACACAACTCTGGCTTGGCACCATACAACGCGGCCAGGCAGCTCCATGGCAACTACACGTGCCTCAACCTGTAGCCTCCACCTCTGGCGGTTGCGTAAAATAAAAACATATTGAGTGTGCAATGACTTGTATGTCCTTGATTTGTACAACAACATGTTCTGATGACTAGTGTATAATACATTTTTAGTACTATTTTAATTGGTATTTTCATCGGTGTAGTAAAGAAAGGTACAATATCAATTACCAAAAACAATGTGCTTCAACTAAACCGTTCCTTTTTATAAATTTTCTCTTTAGCATTGTATATAAGGTAAAACACTCAACATCGTCCGTACGTATATAAAGCTCACAGAAAATTTCTTAGTAATCCTATTGATCAAGCAATTAATCCATCAATTAATATTAAAGATGTTGTGGTCGTCCTGTTTGTTCTACAAATAACGACAGCTTGTCGCACATGAGCAAGCACGAAATTGTCATGTGCCACGCAATTCAAATATCACTTTTGCGGCGGACACACTGTATTTTATGCTTTTGTTTTTCTGTGTTCTTGGCTTAAATGCAGCGAGAAACTAAACCAAGCACGCCTTACATATGTGAGCAAACTAAGAAACAAGAAAGAAATGGATTTGACATTGATGTTGGGGCTTAGATGATTGGTCCATCTTTCCCGGCATTGCTTGCCAATCCGGCCAGGCAAAGATTGTGCTATTATCATATACCACTTCCCATAGCGTCGTTCTATTTGGGACGGAGGGAGTACGTCCCTCAGGAAAAAAAAAAAAACTAGGCACACACATTTCTATTACTATTATCAGCATATTGGACCGGGCTAGCTAGCTGGTCACGCTGTCTACACGTGCCAATTTAGACAGGCGGAACAACAGTAGGGTTCACAGGTGCGAGTTGAAAGTGGCGACACGCAGTCCATCCAGCTGGTGTCGTGGCGAACTGGCAACACGCAGTGCGTACATACAACAGATTTGAGCGCGCGCGATCGGGCATGCATGCATGGTCCAAGGTCCATGGATCGATGGATGGGTGGTCCAAGGTCCAAGGTCCACGGCCTGCCTGCCATCGGCCCGTCGTCTTCTATCTATAATCACGCCGCCGGTACCCAACGAACGCAGCAGCCAGCAGCATGCGCGCTCGACAACAACAGAGCAACACCTGTTTCCGATCGCAGCAGAGCAGGAGGGCACACGTACACGGTACGTACGGCCCGTAGGCCAAATGGGTTCTGGATAGAGACGGCGAGCGAGGAGGCGATGCCATCTCCATGTGCACCGGAGAATCCGAGTCGCATGGGCAGAGCACGTGCAATGCATGCCTGCTGCCCCAAAAATACTACTGTACTATTGTTTTTTTATTTTTTATTACTAAAAAACAAGGAGGGGAGGGACGAGGGCAAAGTCGTCAGTCCGTCGTTGCCTGCGTTCGTGCGAAGACCAGAGTCAGCTGTATGATGCAGGCAGTGCTCGCAGACGAGATAGATACAGATCCATATCCAAATGCCCAGCGTCCAGGCGTCCAGCTGCCGAGCCATGGCTGTGGCTCGCGGATCGGCGCAGTCCATGCAGGGATGGATGGAGATGGAGATGGACGTGGACTCATTCATGGATACAGATAGATACATACATAGACGTGATTATAGATAGAAGACGACGGGCCGATGGCAGGCAGGCCGTGCCTGCGTCTGCACCGGCGGCGTCCGTCCACGGGCTGGGCGGGCTGCACGCCTCAGCGTGACCTCACCTGGTCCGGACCCGCCCCGCGCGGCCGGTCTCCCCGGCCGCCACGTGGCCCTCCTGCTGCGACTCGTGGAGCCCACGGCGGCGTCCATGTGTCCCGCCTCATTGGCCCCCGCCCCTTCGTGTCACCCGCCTCACTTACTTGGCGCGCCGCGCGCACCCGCGAGGCCCCACGCCCCCGGTCTCGCCTGGTGCCGCCTCTACACGGAGGCACCCATGCAGTGCCATGCGCCGGCTCCTCTGCCCGCCCGCCCCCGCCTTCATTGCGCACACTGAAAAACCCCAACGGCTTGCTGCCTGGCCTGCAGTGCGAGTGCGTGCTCCATCTGCATGCCGTGCCAACTGTCTATATATACCGGGCCACGGAGCCCTCACACAGCACACACCTGCAGAGCACCCAGACCCAGGCACGCAAGGATTGCATTGCTAGCAATAGCAAAGCATCCATCGCCGCCGGTTAATCGCCATGGTAGCAATATCGATCGATCTGCGCACGGACGGACGGACGGACCGACGAAGCTGGTAGAGATGGATCATCGGGTGCCGCCGCCAGTTGCCGCCATGGAGGTGGCGGCGATGCAGCGACAGCGTCAGCAGTTCGTGCACCACCTCCAGGTCCACCAGCAGCAAGGTACGACGACGCACCACCAGCCGCTGCCTCTGTCGCCGCACCAGCAGCAGCAGCAGCAGCACCAGAACGGCAGCAGCGGCGCCGGCAGCAGCAGGGCCGGCGGCGGCCGGAGGTGCTGCCCGCTGCGGCGGTCGAGGAAGGGGTGCATGAAGGGGAAGGGAGGGCCGGACAACCAGCAGTGTCCCTACCGCGGCGTGCGGCAGCGGACGTGGGGAAAGTGGGTGGCGGAGATCCGCGAGCCCAACCGCGGCGCGCGGCTCTGGCTCGGCACCTTCGGCAGCGCGTTCGAGGCCGCGCGCGCCTACGACAACGCCGCCAGGCAGCTCTACGAAGACTGCGCGCGCCTCAACCTGCAGCCAACTCCGGCGGCTGCGGCGGCGTTGGCAGACGGAGGAGGACCGGCGGTCGTGGTGTCGTCGTCTACGTCCCCTGGCACCGTGGCTGCTGCTGGTGGTAGTGGTGGGCACAACCCCCCATCACCAGTACCTGCAGCAGCAGGAGGAGGCCGCCATGGCGGCGGCGCCGATGATGATGATGCAGTACTCCTCCTGCTGCTCCGCCGACGGGTCGTCATCCAACTCGGACTCGTTTTCCAACTCCTACTCCAGCTCGTCGCCGGTGACCATGGAAGTCTCGCCCACCACCTACAATAACCGCCACCAGGCGACGTTCCAGATGACGCCGCCGACGCCGTCGTCATGCGGCGGCCTGATGATGGCGCCACAGGCACAGCAGCGGGGCTGCCACGTCGACGACACCATCACCACCACCAACAACACCACCACCATCACGATGGAGATGCAGCGTCACCAGGAGGTGATCCGGGAGCTGGCGGCGGCGCCTCTGCACCTGCAGGAGGCCGACGACTTCGAGGACTTCATGACGCGGCTGCCCAAGGCGGAGGACTTCGGCCTGCAGGGCTTCCAGGAGGTGCCCCCCGAGGTGTTCGACGAAGCCGCCGGCATCTGGGACCACACTACCGCCGCCTGGTCCACCCCCACCATGATGATCGACTCCACCGCCGGCGCTGCCCAGCACCAGCCGCAGCAGGTCGTCGTCCCTCTTTGACTCTATCGCGTTCATCGATGACGACGACGCCGCCGCGCGCCCTGCACCAGCTGCTTCGTTCCAAGCTGCATCGATCTGGCCGGTGTACGTGGCGAAGTGATTCTTCGACGCGCGCGCGATGCATATGCATGCATGACACTACACCCAGTGGTTCGTTCGTGAGTTGCGCTTACACCTCAATGCGTACATATACAACTGCATCATGTACGTACCAAGGTGCAGTTGGCTCTGCTATAGACTGCTAGCTAGTATATTACATATGGTTTTGTTTCTCCCAGTTAATCGTGCGTTATATTTGTTGGATAATGTTTCAGGGTCTGTAAAATAGATACTGTATGTAATATATTGGTGTCTTAAACATATATATACTCTCCTACTATATATAGTCTTTGTGGGTTTGTATTGTATGTGTGGTATATGCATGGGCGGCTAGCTAGCTTGTACAGTACTACCACATATAGACATATTTATTAATTTCGTTTTTCCTAATTATTTATGGTTTCATTAATTTGAATCTGATGTTAACAAAATACGTATATATACTATAGTGGTTTACTAAAAATATACTCCTATATATGGTTTTCCCTAGTAATTGTATTGCATGTATGTACATGTATGTCAAAGTAGATGTGTATGTCAAACGAACTCTGTTGTGCTGTTCGATCCGAGGCTAATGATGTGTCGTCGTACCTGCACTGCTGAATTGCTTATGCGTGCCGGCTCCGAGCAAACACAAGTCATCCCAGTGGAGTTGACGCGCGCCGTCATGCATGGATCGGAGTGATGTGTCTCGTGTACGCTCGACGGCTCGAGCGATGTGCACAGTTGGCTCGTGGAGTCCAGAGTCGGGGGAAGTAGCTAGCTTCATGCCATATGGCATGATATATTGATCTGTAAACTATAATATATACTAATGCTATATATGCTATATGCTATATATACTAATAAGTAGCCTATCTACTTCAGCTGTGTGACGACCGAAGGAGCATTTGCATATGCGCATGTGAGGCTATTGGAAGGGTTAATTAATGTATAATCATACTACTAGTAGCAATGAAAGGAGCAAAATGCATGCAATGCAAAGAAAGGATCAGGAATAAATAGCAAGAGAGAGAGAGAGAAAAAAAAATAAATATCGATATCATCCTAGCCTCTATATCGACTAATGTATATGTCTATTTTTTCATATGTCTGATACTCCTACTACGCTACCGAGGCAATTTGGTCCTCATAAAAGTATAAATTGTTTCATCTCACGAATTAGTTTATCTATATATCTAGAAAACTATCATGAAATCCCCACGGAGACCGCGTATCCCAGTTACTATGCTGCGAATTCTCAAAAAAAAA
>CM041635.1:8019478-8232795 GCA_023333625.1 Bothriochloa decipiens | reverse complement strand
CACAGCTGGATGGCGCACCGTCTTCAATTATCGGCTTCTACTGTTGCCGGATGGTAACCTGCCAACGTCGCATTGTCTTCTGAGGATAACGAACGCCTGCGTCTTCAATTATCTTCTTGAACTGTTGCATGACAACGACTTCGTCTTCGATAATTGATGCTTTCTCTGATGGATTTGGGACATTCAGAATATTTTATTCTATTCACTATATATTCCTTTTGCGCTGGCTATTGCGCTGGCTGTTTTTGTCTTGAAAAATTCAGGGGGTATGTATGGTCTTCCACGCCCGAATGATTAATGTTGCAAACATTAATCAAAACTCTAACACATGTGTATATTATTTGATATTATTCTTCTCCGGGTCAAATTGTTGATAAACCTTATCAACATAGGGAATATATATTCATTGATATTGATCACAGCCTGCCTAGACTTTTCTTATTTAGTCAATATCTTCTTCAATGTCTGAATCATCAGGCTGGCATATATATATATATATATATATTTGTTGTCCTCGTACACTCTCAACATATATTTTTGTTTTCCTCGTAAAAACATGGAACATGTTTTTTTTCTCTCATACAAACATGTAGCAAAACCTGCTCGTTCATTCCGTAATTTAATTCCCTATAGAGATTTTATATATGTATAATAATCAGTGTAGTACCACTTTCCCGCATACAAACACAGAGCAAACCATGTTGGTTCCTTCCAAGTAATTTATATATGGGCTATTTAGATACTTTATATTCTAGACACGGATTGCCTGACCTGTACCACGTTTGCTCGCAGCCCTGTTTCTCGCCAAGTCTGGACATTCCAGACACAAAAACAATCGTCTAGTCAGCATGAAAACGGATCGAATATGGACGGATATCACCGATACCATGTTTGTTTTCATATTTCTGCTCGGATTCAATTCGAATACGTATAGTGTCGGCCATATCCGATAAGACACGGTTTGATATCGACATCATAAATATACGATTTCAATATTCGGATATGGATACGGTATCGGATGTTTAATGTCCGGACTCTGATACGGACAGATTAAAACTTCTCTAAACGAATTTGGTCTCGAATACGGTCGGAAAATATCGGTACCGTTTTCATCTCACCTCACAGGCTACGTTGCCCATTGAAATTCCTTCACAGTTAGTGAAGATCAAAGTTGCTAGACATATACTTCAAACCAAATAAAATATATGTGATGTAGCCTGATCAAGCAAAACCAAATGAGTTAAAAGACAACATTCTAGGCTGTCATTTTTCCAAGGCAAATACTATATCTCAACAAACTCAGCAGTCTATTATACCGTTGAATATACAAAACCAAATGAGTTAAAAGACAACATTCTAGGCTGTCATTTTTTCAAGGCAAATACTATATCTCAACAAACTCAGCAGTCTATTGTACCGTTGAATATACTACACCCTACAGATAGGTGGACAGCTGAAATCCACTACAAGTCTAAATAAGTTGATGTATTTGTCTCTTCTTTTCCTCTTTTAGTAAATATTCTATTTTTTAGAGGAGTTATATATCAAGGAAAGGGTATTAGCACATAACACCTCAAACATGTGTAAAGAATAGCCTATAATAATGAAAAATTATGACTCTAAATTTATAGATTTTTCTAACCATCAAGCTCCATCCCGTCCGCTGTCGATGAACATCAGATCTTGGAAAACAATATCTGCCTCCCATCTCAACAAGGGACACTAAACCTTGGATCTGTAGCATGAACCATCCACCATTTTAAATCAGTGTTGTTGAAAGAGCATCGACGACCGTCAATATACCAAGAATAGAATAAAAGAGGAAAAGAAGTCCACTACTAATAACCAAGAAATTGACCTAATTAGACAATGATTATTCATGGTTGCAAACCACATCAATAACCCTAACTGGGATGCCAAGATCTCGTATCCTTCCAAAACAAAGTAGAAGTGACTCACGCTATCGCCGTTGGAGAAACTGAAGAAACTTGCCATGCTACCTATGAAGCTAAAGTGTCTGTGATGCATTTGCCCACACAATCATTGGAGATAAAGTGGAAAAAGCCAAAGGAATGTGAAACCATCAACATGGGTAACTAGAACCCTAATATACCCACATCCGAAACTAGTAGAGAAGGTTATGTAGCCCCCTATTTGTTTGAGATCTTTTGAGTCTGACTTACATATAAGCTGAGCAAGATTATCTGATGAGCAGCGATTTAGAGAATCCGTTGGGCATTCGGATGTGGAGAGTATTTTAGCAGATTGGTGGAGGCTATGGGAGGCAGTCGGCCTACGGTAGGCAGGCGGGGTTGGCGGGAGCTCAAAGGAGTCTGAGGCCCGGTGGAGGCCACCTGCTACCGGTAAGGAGGAGGCGTCGACTGTCGAGAGGAAGGCGGTGTCCTTCTGGTGGATGAAGGCCGCCCACTATCAGTGGGGAGGAGGCGTCGACCGCTGAGTGGGAGGTGGCATCCTTCGGGAGGCCAGATCCAGTGGATGTCGCCCGCTATCGGGAGGGAGGAGGCGTCGGTTGCCGACAAGAGGAAGGCTACGTCCTTAGAGAGGCTAGATCGGGTGGCGGCCGCTCGCTATCGGCAGGAGGAGGCGTCCACTGCTGAGAGGGAGGTGGCAACATCGGGGAAGCCAGATCCGGTGGATGCTGCCCGCTGTCGGCAGGGAGGAGGCGCCAGCTACCGAGAGAGAGGTGGCGTCCTTTGGGAAGCCCGATCTGATGAAGGATAGCGCCTCAAAAGAGGTCGTTGGCTGTGAGAGGAGGGAGGCGGTGTCCTTTGGGAGGCAAGATCTAGAGAGAATGGCTGCCGCCGACGAATCTGGGCTAGGGGAGGCAGGAGCCAGGACAGAGGGAGGCGGTGTCCTTTGGGAGGCAAGATTAGAGAGAATGGCCGCCGCTGACGAATCTGGTCTATGGGATCGTGGTAGCAACCAGAACGGAAGGAGGCGGTGAGGGTGGAGGGAGTCAGCAGCAGTGAAGGAGCAATGGGATGGAGCGCCCGCATATGAGGAGGGGTGAACACAGGCGGGTGGGAACACAAGTCACGTTTTCCAAATCTGGGCCTGAGGTCGTGTTTCAAACACCAAGGCGGACGATCCAACACGAATGCACAGTGCCCGTGCGTTTAATAGCCTTTTTTATTCTTATTTAGCTCAAACACACTACATGTGTTGTTCTAGGTGAGAGAGAATAGATGAGACCTGCATTGGAACAAAAGCAAGGGGGAAGACGAAGGATTGAGAAGGCACTTTGCTTTAAGTAGATTGCCAAGTTGCATATTTAATATTTTAGCCAACAATTATTTTAGTTTTGCCATTATAGAAAACCAAAATTGCAAATTGCCACAAAAAAGTTATAGTTATTGCATATTTGGCATTATAGAAAATAAATAAATAAAATATAATTGTGCCATAAAATTTGAGCACTATTCCTTTGGTTGCTACTTGTTGCTTCTACCATTATATCCAAACGCACAAAAGGTATTCACCGAATTAACAAGGAAGGGAATAATGCTCACGTGAAGATTAAAGTGCACGTAAATATTTGATCTTCCTTCTCGTGGCTCGCTAGTGTCATGAACTCTTGCGCGGATGTCTCTCCCAGATACATAAACTCCATACGGTATCCCATATGCAATCAAATCACCAACCATCCTAAATATAAATGCCACTTCCAGAGATCAAATTACAAGGGGCTCGGTTATAGGTCATGTTAATTGAACCAGTTGACATAACAAACTCAGGCTGTTCAGCTGATGGTTTCTACAAAGTCGATTGATGCACTGTTTTATTGTGAGAGAAAAGCCAATATACCATGGCTAAGTTCAAGTAAACGGTGCCTTGTTCACATAAGTTGGTTAATAAGGTGGCTCATATGATGTCTCAGTTGAGTGAGATCTCTGGACTATTGACATTATGTTTGTTTACACTACACCTATGATATTGTATATTCTAAAAAGTTGTGAGTTAACGAAAAAACAATCTTATTGACTAAAACCATCGTAGCCTGGATCTTGAAACCTTGCTTTGTCGTCTCTAATCCACTAATAAATAACTTAAAAAATAAATCCATTAATAAATAATTTAAAAAACAATTGCCATTGACAATATATAGGGTGGATGAAGGTTACTGGATTAGCATTGAGCACTACGATAGAAATAATCAACCGAAAAAGATATGACGATGATATTCATATCAAAGAAAAAAAAAAAGAAAGGGCCATTTTTCAATTGATTAGAGCAATTTCAATGTTAAACCTTAGTTCTATGCCTTAACAGTCTCAATAGTCAACGCCAACGCCAACGCAGCGCGCACAAGTCTCAGAGGAGCAGAGGACAGGAGTTGGGAGGTGCTGCCCGCAGTCGTTGTCTTGCTGTTTCCTCTTCCTCGTCTCGCTCTCGCCCAGCACGAACAAATCCATCCAGTACTCCAATCCAAGCACGTCGCCGATCTCCAACCACGAAGCCATGGACGCCGGCGATGACTGGCGCGCCCAGCTCCAGCACGCGGCGCGCGGCAGGATCGTGAACAAGATGTACGCCCGCTCCCTCTTCGGATTCGTTTTTGTCGAATCCCCCCTTTCCTCATCCCTCCTCCCCGCCATCCTCACACTTTAACCAGACGCATATCTTGCATTCAGAGTACTGACTCTGAGGAAGCATCTGTCGGTATCAGTTCTGCCAGAGGCGGGGCTGGTTGGGCTTCAAAGAATTGCCGTGCGATTTGAAGACCGGGTCTATGCTGCAGCCACCAGCCAGGTACCGTATCTCAACCTAACTCTGCTTCTACCTTCCACTCAGCATTGGGGTGGGTGGTCAATCATAGTTTCTACATTCTCGGAAAAAAACAAACATAGAAAAAACATTGAAAGCAACAGCCTATGAACAATCTGCTACCAGGATTTTATTCCAATTTTTTACATGCTTATATCATTTCCTTTTCTCATCATGCAAAAGTCGATGCTTACTCCTTTATCTAAAAAATGTAAGTCCATGCTTGCTCCAATCCTTGTTTTTGTATCATTCAGAGTGATTACTTACGGAAGATTTCTCTCAAAATGCTGTCCATGGAGAGTCAGGCAAAAACACAACAGAGCCCTGCTCCAGGTACCATCATACACAATAAATTCGATATTACACTTTGTGCTATCTATATATTATTTACTTTTCTTCTTTATTATATGTAAAAAAGACCATCAGTAAGATATTTGGGCCACTAGGGGAATGTGAAGAATGTATTTTTTTCTTTCAAATTTACATGTTCTAGGTTGTTCCAGACTTTTATAATCTGAGCATGTAATTTGCTTGAATTTTGAGTCATGTGGAGGAGGTTTTTTTTCCTAATCCTAAGAATGATGCTGTGAAATGGCAGTGTCCGCCCATTCGTTTGGTTGGAGGCAGTGGGTACCATTTGCAGCCTTGGATGGGACATTGTCTTTCCACAGCCGCCACCCAAAATTTCCCTCAGCACAAGCCTTTGTTCAACTTGAAGCCATAAATTCCAAATTACCGATGTGTGAGATTTACAAACGAAATGCCTGTGCATGAAATTCAAGTTATGATCTGTGGAAAAGTAGATCAACTTAGGAGGAACTCCTCGATTCTCCTTGATGAGGACTGGTTTAGGTGTGCATCCATGTCATCAGAACTTTGATAGACTCAGTTCCTACATCCAAGTCATGATCTTATAGGTTGTCTGGAGTATGAACTGGTGGACACTGAACTGATGAGAAAACACGAGGCTGTGTCAAAGGGGCATCAGGTATACATTGGTTCCAGAGGTGGATCTAGAATTGCAAGTCATTGATGTCACCACCATTGGTGTCATGTCTATGTCTACTATTACCTCTTATGTGTACAATATCTTCCCATTGATTTTATATAAGCCGTTGCTGTCAGGTGGCAGCAAGACTAACACTCTGAATTTGCTCACATCCCTAACGCCCTGCTCAGGATTCAAAGTAACTTCCTTAGTACTCTGTGTGCCCAATTAAGAAAACTCTTTAATTTGTTTTTATCTAAATCTGTACTGTTTATTCACTGTCACTATATCTCTATAAGGATTTATTGCTAATTTCATGGACTATCACAATTAAATGTTATTGATGGTATGTAAAGTGATGCACATGGACTGTAAATGGTTATACACAGCGAACAATTTTCATGGTGGATAATGGTGCCAGCAGGTAGTAGCAGCAAAGGGAAGAAGGAAAAGAAGTTGAGATGCCATTTCTGCAAAAAAGGTGGCCATTTTAAGAAGGATTGCTTGAAGAGGAAAATATGGTTTGACAGAAAAGGTGGATACACTACTTTCTGCATGCTTTGAAGTTGCAATCTACTCATCATAGCTCCTAGTAATACCTACTCGTTAGATTCACGTGCTATTACTCATGTGTCAAATGTTATGCAGGTGTTGCTTATGATCCAAACCATAAGCGGACTGAAGCACATGAGAATAAAAAGGAAGGCACCGTATTGATGGAACTACCAAACTAGGACTTGCAGAGTAATCCTTGTATGTCTGTGCTTAGTACTAAAAGAGTGTATGCGTGTTTTTGAATGTGGTAGAAATCTTGTGTGAGTGTATGCACATGGACATTATAAATGTTTACATCTATTATATTGTGTACTCTAAAAAGTTGAACAAAATACAATCTTATTAACTACAAGGCATTGTAGTCTAGATCTTGAAATCCTTCTTTATCATCTCTATAATCCACTAATAAATAACCTAAAAATGAATCCAGTGATAAATACCCTCAAAATGAGTTGCAGTTGACAATAGTGGATGAAGGTTAACATATTAGCATTGAGGAGGACGATAGAAATAATCAGCCAAAGAAGATGGCCATGCTCACATCAAAACCACGTTTGCTCAAAATAATATGTACTATGTAATCACAAACATGTATGCTCATTCAGTCGTTGGTCTCGGTAATTGGTACATTACCATGGCCAGCTTAGGTGTTACAAACTCTATTTCTACTTGATGAAAAATGTGGAAGGTAGGTGGACAGGTGGTCGACAGCCTCGTGATCCATATACACTAAACTCAATTTCCTAATAATGCAGCATCTCCCTGTCTAAGCTCAATCCTCCATGGCTTAAGCAGCTCTCTGGAGCATGCTGCTAGGATCATGAGCATCACTCTTTTCAGCACCTGTAAGTTTTGTTTGTAGAATTCATATTCCAAATCCTGCACATTTGATGATGTGGGTCTATTTTGTAACGATAGTGCTCCTTGGCCATGGCCTCCTGTTTAAGAAAGCTGTATCCTTTTGAATAGAATATGATGTATTTCTGCTAATGTACTTTTGCAACTGTAATAAGTGTCTATTTTTCTGAAGATTCATTTGTTTCTATTTGAATCATGTGAACTATACTTGCATAAGAAGCGTAGACTCTTATATATTTCTATTCAGTTGTTTCTACTATGAGGATATGAGGAAGTAGAGATAAAGGAACATAACATAACTTATTCCAGTTCTAGCAATTCTAAACCTTTGTTGTTCGCTCAAATGTTGCCTTGCAGTGGTTCAGTATTTTGATCATAAGCTCATAGTACAAGAAGATTGTGTATTCAGAAAAAAAAATATTTGTAAAACTTCAAAGTTTCGGCATGAATTTTTTAAAGATCACCCCAGAGAATGAGATAAGTTCTTCGAGTATGGTAATATTTTTATTCCTAATTATTCCTTCAATCCTTTGTATCTATGGTTTATAGAAATCATGTTATGTTCCTGCTTCCTGTGATGTCAAAGCCTTGTGAGTCTCACGAGTCATGAGTCATCGACCTTCATAATAGAGACCATTGAGCCATGTTGTCCTAGATGACAGTTGCTGTCAGTCTGGTGGAGCAAAGAGCATCGAAAAATGGTAAAATTGTACAGAAGATGTATATACTGGATTAGGGACTACTTTTATGTAGTCCTGTGGCTGCAATTGTGCACAGAGACCATTTTGAACTTGAAGAAGTGGTGATCGTGGTGACCATTTTGTTGCTTGATTCGCCAAGTTCAAACCTGTCGTCATGCGCCACCCTCGCCCGTCCCATGTGTTGTGCGACACTGCTGGCAGAGGACGACCTCCCACAGTCCCACCCGATTTGGCCTCTGTTGGTCAAGGCCTGATGCTTGCCTTGTGCCTGCTCTAGGACATCGTGCACTCACCAGAACACAAGATGCATTAATAAACTGCTCCAGGTGCTACCGTGAGGGCATCATATCACTCTTTCAGGTGCAAATTTCAGGAGCTATCTTTTGCTTTCTTCTTAATCTATCTGAATGTCAGTTTGGAACTTTTAGTTCACATCTATTTGAATGTATATAGGTATTGTTTTTTGTTTAGAATTTTTAGTGCACTACAGTAGAACTCTAACATTGCTTCCATCATAGATCTGTGAATGTAATACTTTGTGTCGTTATCTTATTTGTACATATGGGTTGTGCATAAGCTGTATTTTTTTATAAAAATAATCACCATTTTTTTGGTGTCTTGATCATCAGGCATGATGAGTTAGCATTGCTGCGGAAGCCATCACAACTAGCTCGGGGCAATCCAATAGAAATTCCATTTATTTTAATATTCAAAACAAGCATGTGCTTTTGTGCTAATTGTGATTGCGTCATTAACATTCATATAATTATGAAAATTGGCTACAAATATAATACTGCAAAGATCACATTGAAAACATTATCTTTTTGTTGTGGTACAACATGCTTCCGTTGCAACGCACAATTATTTACCTAGTCAGAAAAAATGGAATGTGCCATTTCAGTGAATTAGAGCAACTTCAATGTTAATAAACCTTAGTTCTATGCTCTAACTTCACATCCACATGAAGCTTCGACAATATGAAAAAAGTGGTTCTTTCAGAGAGTCTGAGCTCCTTACAAAAAGAGCGACTGCTTCATCATCCAACCAAAATTGTAAGCTAATGCTGAAGAACATAATGAGTATGTTTGGTTACTTGGTTTCCTGCTAGGCAAAGCAGAGTTGGATCGTGTATACGTTTTCTTTAGATCACGAGCAAGTGCAAAACTCCCACGAAGAAAAGAGGATGAAAGCGAGTTTCTAGAGAGAGAAATAGCGGGACTAGCAATTGATTTGCAAGTACTAGCAGTTTATACTGAATAGTGGTACCCAATGGAAGGGCAAGCACGCCTCAACAGTCAACGGCTGCGTCGTCTGTAACACTCTAGTTTTTTTTAAAATTTTTAAAATGGCAAAATAAATTTATGATGATTAAATAATTAGGCAAAATAAATGTTTTTATGAAAATGAAGTTGAATCATGGTAGAAACTTGCTTGAGCATTCATGCTGGTGCATATTTTCCTTGTGTGGTGTTTGAATTTGAATTAGAATTTAAAATATATTTAAATTTGCGTTTGAAAGGAATTCAAATAAAAGAAAAATCATTTCTTTCTCTCCTCCCTCCATTTGGCCCGAACGGCCTGCTGCCTGCTTCTCCTCCTCGCACTCCTTCTGGCCCGCTCTGCTGCCACGGCCCGCTTCCTCTCCGGCCCAGCAAGGCCGCAGCAGTAGCTGCGCGCCGCCGCTTCATATTGGGCCGATAGGCCGCGGCCCATCAAGACGTCGCGCCTGCGCGTCGCTCTTCTCTCTGGCTGATAGGTGGACCCCGCACCGTTTTCATCTTCCTCCGACTCGGCCTCGAACCGAAGGCGTGAGCACCGACCGAGTCGCAGCCGTCCACGCCCGATCGCTCGTCTCATGCCCCCAGGCTATTTAAGCCTTAACTCGTGTCGCGACTCCGCCCCAAACCCTATCCGCCGCCTTCGCTTCGCCTCGGTCGCAGCAACCACCGGAACCCTAGCCGCCTTTGCCGTCGCCAAAGCTCAAAATTCGCCACAACCGACGGGTCATCTTCATCATCAACTAGCTGGCAAGCTCCGTCATGATCTTCTGAGCACGTGTGTGCCTTCAATTTGGTTCAAGTTCATCTAACCCGAGCCACCACCGTGTGCAGACTGCCGCCGTCCGCCATCTCGAGCCTCCCGTCGACCCCGTCGCCTCTCGGTCTCCATCTTCTCCACAGGTGAGCGCGGCGTGACCTCCCCGTTCGAATGGTACCGGTCTCATTGCTAATGGTGGCCGGAATCGCGGTCTGTGTGAACGCCGGCGAGCTTTCTCGCCGCCGGCCATGTCCGTCGCCGTGTCGGCCGTCATCCCCGGCGAGACCGATTACCCCGATCAATCTGGACCGTCCATTTTGAATCGGACGGCCAGAAACAGCCCGTACCCTTTTGTGTGGTAGATTTGTAGAAAACCCCTCGGGTTTCTGTTTAATCTATTAAGAACCCTTAGCGCGTTCAGCAGGATACGTTTTCTCTACTGGAAAACGTAACTTCTGTTTGACAGATCCATAATACGCTTTGTCTACTGGAAAGCGTATTTTTCTTGTAACAGGTTCCAGATACGTTTCCTTCACTGAAAAACGAATTTTTCCTTTTCAGTTTCAGAATACGTTTTTATCTATTTACAGTTTTGCCACAATGTTCAAAGGCTTATATCTTTCACGCTTTAACTCCGATTTGGTCCGTTCAAATTCCGTTAGATTCATAATTTCGTAATCTACGTAGTGGTGCTACTGTTGAAGTATTTTGGAAACTTTATATTTTTAGCCTATATTTAAAATATTTATTTATCTATAGGAAATCTTTGAAAATTCATATCTTCACCGTTATAACTCCGTTTTCGATGAACTTGACGTCTGTGTGATCGTAGAAGCGAGTAGAATAGTTTTATAAACTTTTTATTCTATTTTGATGAGATTGATGTACTGTTCCTCTAATAACTCTTTGTTTACTTCGTGTATGTATGCTCGATTGGATTGTCTGGTGTTAATTGTTAACGTCGAGTTCAGACGGTAAGGTTTTTATTGAGCAAGGCTACTTTGAGGATCAGCAGGATCAGTAGGACTTTATGAATCAAGGCAAGTATAGCATGGATCATTCTTGTTAACTATTTACTATAAATAACAATTCATATACATGTGTCTGTTTGATGACCTAGAAATTATAACTAGCTTTGATATCCTGATTCCTTAAACCTTTTGGGCTGCATTGAGTAGTTATGATGCTAGTGCTCTAATGGCCATGATCTTATAACTTGATGTGTGTTATGCTATCAACGAAAATGATGACTTTTAACAAACATGGACTCTTGTCTGTAAGTGATTTATCATGGAGAATTCGTACAGCTGCGAGGGCTATATGGCTCTGGCTCTAGTCACTTGTAGGCCCTTTTCTAGCTGGTTAGTGGTCTAGAAGTTGGGGTATCGGACTGTCTCTGTCTTTATGAGTATAGCCGGGAAGGATTATGCCATATTGAAAGAAGGGTTTCTACACACAACGTATTTCCGTATCTCTGATTGGTTAGGAGAACCTGTAGGAGGCTTTATATGTTTTGTGGTGGTTTGAAAGTTATAAGTCCACTCAGTTGCAAAACATGACTCACAGTGAAAGTGTACACCTCTGATTAGAGTTTAAATCAATATATTGTCCGTACCCTTCGGTTAGGACGGCCTTGACACATTTACAAAAGATAATGATTCTTAAATTGTTAATGTGTGCATCTTAATGTCGTTATTGCTACACACTGATTAATGTTATTTTGATCATGAGAATATGTGAATTATCACTACCTTGATGCTATGCTTCAATATGATTAAGTTATAAAAGCTAAATGCAGTCAAACCGTGTCACCTTATTTGAGCTTCATTAACCCATGTTATGCTTGTTGAGTACGGTTATGTACTTACGTTTGTTTTACTTTTAATTTTAGAAAATCTCATATGGGTAACAGCTGAAAGTTGGAATGAAAGCTATCGTGATGAGTACTAGGTTTGATGTTCACCAGTTGACGTGTCTCTGTGTGAAGCTTCCGCAATAAAGATATCTTAGTTATTTATTATTTATACGTAATACTCTGTAATAAATATTGGTTCGCTATATAATAAACAAGATGATAATATTCTTTATAATTTATCATTCTATACATGCGACTGTTCCTGGACGCATATAAAGCTATTTATGATTCTATTTTTAACCATAAAAGTGAAGTGTGACATCGTCGACGGTCAACGCGTAGAGGAAGTCCCCTGCGGCAATCCAAGCAATCCAACAACCCCAACGCAGTACGATGCCCGCAGTTGACATTTCTCTTCCTCTTCCTCGTCTGGTTCTCGCCCAGCGCGAACGGATCCATCGAATACTCCAAAGCCAAGCACGTCACCGATCCGACCACGAAGCCATGGACGCCGGCGATGACTGGCGCGCTTACGTCCATGCCGAGGCGCGCAGCAGGGTCGTGAACAAGATGTACGCCCGCTCCCTCTTCCGATTTGTTTTGGTCGAATCCCCCCTTTCTTCGGCCCTCCTCCCCGCCACCCTCACACTTTAATCAGACTCATTCCTGCATTCAGAATGAAGACTCTGAGGAAGCATCTGCCGGTATCCGTGCCAGAGGCAGAGGTGCTGGTTGAGCTTCAAAGAATTGCCGTGCGATTTGAAGACAGAGTGTATGCTTCAGCCACCAGTCAGGTACCTCTCTTCTACCTTCCGCTCAGCATTGGGTGGGTGGGTCAATCATAGTTTCTACATTTTCGCACCAACAAAAAAAGTAAAAAAAACATAGAAAAACATGGAAAGCAACCATCTATGAACAATTTGCTAGACTGCTACCAGGATTTTAGACCAATTTTTACATGCTTGTGGCATTTCCTTTTCTCATCATGCTACTATAAGTAGATGCTTACTGTGCATATCGTACTAGAGCATGCAGGAGGAAAATATTGTCTGCTCATGCACCCTGCACTTAAAAGAACTTACCAATGTGAAAGTACAACAATCCTTGTTTTTATATCATTCAGAGTGAGTACTTCCGGACGATTTCTCTCAAAATGCTGTCCATGGAGAGGAAGGCTCCAGGTACCGTACACTGCAAATCCGATATTACAATTTGGGGCTATCTATATTTTTACCTTTCTTCTTTATTATATATAAAAAAGACTATTAGTGCTGTGAAATGGGTTGGGGGGGGGGGGGGTGGCAGTTTTTTCCCCTAATCCTAAGAATGGTGCTGTGAAATGGCAGTGTTCAGCCGATTAGCTTGGTTGGATGCAATGGGTACCATTCTCAGCCTTGGATGGACATTGTCTTTTCACAGCCGCTGCCCAAACTTTCCCTCAACACAGGCCTTTGTTCAACTTGAAGCCCTAAATTCCAAATTACAGATGTGTGACGAAATGGCTGTACATTAAATTCGAGTTATGATCTGTGTAAAAATAGATAAACTTAGGAGGAACTATAGGTATCTCGATTCTCCTTGATGAGGACTGTTAGGTGTGCATCCATGTCATCGGAATAAGAACTTTGATAGACTCAGTACCTACAGGCGATGACTGGCGCGCTTACCTCCATGCTGAGGCGCGCAGCAGGATCGTGAACAAGATGTATGCCCGCTCCTTCTTTTCATCCCTCCTTCCTCCTCCCTCACCACCCTCACACTTTAATCAGACGCATATCTTGCATTCAGAATGGAGACTCTGAGGAAGCATCTGCCGGTATCGGTGCCAGAGGCAGAGGGGCTGGTCGAGCTTCAAAGAATTGCCGTGCGATTTGAAGACAAGGTGTATGCTGCAGCCACTAATCTGGTACCTTAACCTAACTCTGCTTCTACCTTCCGCTTAGCATTGGGTGGGTGTGTCAATCATAGTTTCTACATTCTCGCACCCAAAAAAAAGAAGTAAAAACAAACATAGAAAAACATGGATAGCAGCCATCTATGAACAATCTGCTGCCAGGATTTTAGATCAATTTTTACATGCCTGTGGCATTTCCTTTTCTCATCATGCTAGTATAAGTTGACGCTTACTCCTTTATTAAAAAAAATAGTCGATACTTGCTGTGCATATCATACTAGAGCATGCAGGAGGAAAATATTGTCCTGCACTTAAAAAAAACTTATCAATGTGAAACTACAACAATCCTTGTTTTTGTATCATTCAGAGCGATTACTTACGGGAGATTTCTCTCAAAATGCTGTCCATGGAGAGCCAGGCAACAACACAACAGAAACCTGCTCCAGGTACCATACACTATAAATCTGATATTACAATTTGTGCTATCTATATATTTATTTTTTCTTTATATATAGAAAGATATTTGGGCCACTACGGGAATGCGAGGTGTAACAACCCTAAAAATTTCAAACACCAAAATTCACAACCAACAATATTTTTTCTAAAGTAATCTATAGTTGGTGAATGACATGTAGGAAAACCCCTAGTAGTGGCACAAGTAGCACCTCGTAGCAAGTTGGAGTATTGCATTTAATTTACAAGTATGGTTTAGCTCTTATTTGATTTTATATGTATTGTTAATAAAATCAAATAACCTTTTATCAATTAATTATCTTTGTGTGTGGCCTACCCTTGGAATGGATCCTAACACCCCAAGTGACCCTAGAATACTTAGTAGGGTATGTGTATCATGACCACTAATACACATAAGCTTAGAGGACCATGGTGGCATAGATGGATTAGTGGAAGTAGAAATAGAAAAGGAATTAGGGTTAAGGAGGAAAATGGAAAGGAGCAACCGACCCAAGGCAATAGACGAGCCCAGCTTGGTCTGCTGGCCTCCACCCGACCGCAACCCAGCTTGCCCCACGCGCAGCTGGCCCAGCTGGCCCCGCGAGCAGCCAGCCAGCTCGTAGCCAGGCCGACCAGGCCATCGCCTGCTAGCAGGCCGGGTCGGCCCAACGAGCGGCCTGCGAACCCCGTCCGCATCACGACTAGCCGCAACAGTGCCCGTGACCGTCGCTTGCGATCGCTGACTGGCGGACCCTGCCTGTCATCTTTCCCTTTCCCCCTGCTCAGCTTTCCGACCGTGCAGACAGAGCATAGGCACCCAAAACGCCCCGCTCCGCCCCAGTCGTCCAACCCTGCCCCCACGCCGTGGCCGGACACACGGATGCGCGCCATGACACCGATCCGCGAGAGCCGCAACAGTTCCCTGCCCCTCACCGCGCTGGCACGAGCACGAGGGACTGGCCATGGTGACACCATCGCCAGAAGCCCCCCTTTTGACCGGAAGACACCAAATTGAGGAGCATCTGCCCCCGATCACACGCCCGCGCACCCGAAAACCCTAGCCCGGAGACGCCCTGGCCCTCCAATTGCCCTCATCCCCATCTCGCACCGTCCACAGCTTGCCCGCATTGCCATGACCACGTCGCGCCTATAAAAGGGGGGCACCAAGGCCTCTAGGGTTTTCCACCCATTACGCCGCCGTTCTGATGGCCACCACACTCGCATGTCAAGCCGAAGAGGAAGAGGAAGGGAAGGAGAAGGAGGCGGGGAGGAGCCACTGGAGCCGGACCGGAGCCGCCGCCATTTGCGCTCGCCGGAGGAGCGACCAGCGACCCCGATCGGCTGCATCGGCGTCCCTGCTCTGCCTGCATCGCACAGAGCCGCCACTGCATCACCTCGACGCGGCCCCGCCATCCTATCTTCATCAGCACCTAAGGTGAAGCTCACTGCCGCCGTCGCCATAGTCGTTGCTGCCGTGAATTCCCCTACTGGAGGCGCAAGGCCATGCCTTGGCCACCGCAGGCACGGCGCACTCATGCACCGCACGTGCACGAGCCAAAGCCGGCCTCCGCGATCCCTAGCGGCTCGGGAATGCTGACGCGTGCGCGCATGACCTCCATGGCCACCGACCAGAGCTCCGCCTTGTTCGGGCTGTTTAGCTTAGCTCTAGGTCATGTCGTCACCATCATCGTCTCCGTCTCAATGTAGAACGCGTATGCATGCGAGTTGGAGCCCGACCGGCCAACAGACGGGGCAGACACCTTTGCTCTGCCCCGGCCGCTGCGGTCTCGTGGCCGTCAGAGTGCCGTCGCGGTGTCTTTGCCACTGTACGAGCCTTGTCGCGCCTTAGATCGTTGTCGATGAGCCCAATGTGTTCCTCGGAGCGCCAATCGGAGGTCGGAGGAGTAGATGGGGCACAAATTTGCACCTAGGTCGTCTCCATGCGGTCGCCATCGCTGCCTAGCGCCGTCGTGCCGCCGTTGCTGCAGCTAGCCTAGCCCAGGCACCACGAACCTCTCCACTGCCTCTAATCGTGTTCACCTAGTCCCCGTGAAGACGTTGCTCACCTCAGCCCCTTTTTCGATGCCCCACAGCGACCCACCACCGCAACCAGACCTTCCCGCACTGCTGTAGTGCGCATTCCGGCAAGCCGGAGCGCCAAGAGCCCGCCGCGCCACCACCTGGATGCTTGTGGTAGCCTCGCGAAGCCCAAGCCACTACCCTTGCCTATCTGCAGCCAGCCAGAGCCATAGCTACGCCGCTCACCAGCAGCAAGAACGCCACCATGTCGTGCAACAAGTAAAAGAAAGGGAAGGTGCAAGGTCCTAGATGCTAGAGAGGGGTGAATAGCCTATTAAAAAAAATCTACAAAGACACTAGGAAAATTTGATTAGTAAAACAAATGATGTAAAGCACGGTTTGGCTGGCCTAAATGGTGAGCAAGCCTCCTATTGACAATTCTAGTATACTATGATCTCTATGTCACTCAAAGACTAAGTTACTACTAGAGAGCTAACAAGAACAACAGCTTCTACACAAGCTACATAAGATAAGCTATGTAAGTAAATACAAGGGAGAGGAAGATGATTCTTAAACCGACAGTGAAGAGAAAATGTTGTCAATCACCAAGATGATAATAAATCAATCACAATAGATAACAATATAGAGATGAAGCCAATCACCAATTGGAGACAAGTGACACAATGATTTGTTCACCCGGGGTTCACTTGTGCACTGACAAGCTAGTCCCCGGTTGTGTCGATCAACATCTAGATGGTTCCTTGGTATGACCCTCAAGTCACTTGCCTCTCAAGGCACACCCCTGCAAAGACACCACATGATACCATTATCAAGTGAGGTAACTCAATGACACACACATTTCATTAGAGTTGCTTTTGGGGGTCCGCCGAGGAAAGCACAAGAACCTCTCACAAATCAACCAGAGGTGGCCAAGAACAATCACCTTCTCTTGCCAACACCTCCAACAACCTCCAAGCCGACTAGGTGGCGTGCACCCACCAAGAGTAACAAGAAATCACCGGCAAAACGATCCGCAAGTGCCACTAGATGCAACCACACATGCAAATGCACTTGGAATCACTCAATCTCACTTTGGAGTTGCGACCATGCAAGAGAGATGAGTAGGAGGAGTTTGCTTTAGCTCACAGGGATGTCAAGAGTTTTAGAATGTCGAGGGAGTTGCCAGGGAACTGGACAACTTCTATTTATAACATCCCTCAAGCAAATAAGTTGTTACCCCTTCACTGCGCTGTCCACGAGACCGTCGGACGCGCCAGACGGTATAACGTCAGACATGTCTGACGCGTTCAACCTCTGTGTACCAAAATGATCTGTTCAAAACTAGCCGTTACGTGGGCGTTGGACGCGTCCGAACCACCCCGTCAGACGCTGCACAATGCCTTCGGACGCAATCCTGAGGCGATGTAAAATCATCCCACCGTCGGATGCTCCAGCCAGCGTCCGACGCGTTCACCGCTCGCACGCGCCACTAACGCAACAATCTCTGGACGCTGACGTCACGCGTACGACGCATCACCGTCGGACGCGTCCGACGCAGCTCCTCTGCGCCGCTCGACCGACAACTGGTTGGACGCAACCCCAGCTTCCAACGCTCGGACCTGGCACGTCTGACGCTTGTAATCTCAGCGAGAATCAAGCCGTCGACCATGCCATCTTCTCCAACTTCGCACATACATGCTAACCAACAATTGTACCACATTGTGACCGAGAGTTAGCATGTTTTGACCAACAATTTTCCTCTGGCGCAATAGAAGATAGCCATTTCATTTTTCGAAAAGCACGGAAACCATGTGCTCTTGTGTTTGCAAACTCCACCACCTTTGCAAAATGTGCCAACACCACTAAGTGTACAACACCATATGCTCGTGTGTTTGCATTATTACAGTCATTTTCAAAGGATTTTCCAATTAGCACACTAGATCCTATTGCATTAACATGTATGATCAACCTAATGGCACTCATGAACCGAACTACTGAAGATCTCCCTTCTTCATAGTTCAGCTATCGATTCTTAATCACTCACACCCTCTATCGATCCTAAATCACTCACATCTTTGCAAAATGGCCCTATTGCTTTATACCTTTGCCTTGAGCCCATTTTGCTTTTCATTTCCACCGAATGATGTGATCCACTTCATATCATCATGCAACCTTCTTGGTCCATCGATCTTGACCTCATTTGCTTTTCACCGTTGAGTCAGTCCATAAGCGCCAAGTCTTGCTCAAACTTCACCATCGCATGGCCCATCGCTTCAAAGCCTCGACTTGCCCTTCGCACATCCAACGGGTGCATCGAGCCAAGCCTCATCTTGATCTTCTCCATCTTGGTTACATGACTCCATGTCATGTCTCATGTTCAATGAGCTCCTCATATGGCTAGGACCACTTTATCTAAATTATCCACTTAGATCAAAGGTTAGTCCTAGAGTTTCATCAATTAACCAAAACCAAACTAGAGACTTTCAGGAGGGGAAAAGGAGAAGGCGTTGTGCGCCTAGTCCGCTGTGGATGGAGGGGAGAATAAGGTGTACATGCGTAGTCCACCATGAACCAAGTCACGGGTCCATGCGACCATGCCCACCGGTCCACCATGCACCGCTGACCCCATGGACCAAAGCCCTGCTGGCTTTTCTTCCGTGAACTTGGTTCATCATGCGCCGTCTTGTGAAGATGAAAATGAACCTAGTCCATCATGGACCGAGAGTGCAGTTTATAGACCCACCCCTATGAGTTCACCATAGGCCGAGACCAGGTGAACCACAACCCGCTTGGGCTCGAGTCTGCCGCGTGGCAAGACCACAACGTGACATGTGTCCAGGCTGGGCCAGCCTAGACCAGCCTAAATCCGGCCCTGTCTAGGCCCGCCAAGGCCAATCTAAGCGCGTCGCGTTGACCATTGACCGGTCAACATTGATCATTGAACCCGGGCCCACTTGTTATCCGTTGTCCATCCCTGGCCCAATCCGATGGTGCCACGTGTCAGCATGTTTTTCCACTCTCCTTTATCTTTTTCAAAATAAAAATTCATAGAATATTCATACGAACTCCGAAAATTATGAACCAAGTGTCCAAATTTTCATAAAAATGAGCTCTACGTCATAGGCTTATGAATGATTGCATGCGGAGTTATCATTTTTAATTTGGATCTTTGTGCTAATTTATTGGAGTCACTAACACGACTATTACGTTTCATTTCAGAGGAGGAGCAGTTTGAGGAGGATGAACATGAGTACCTGGAGGACCTGGGAGACGACTTCGCAGGTGCACGTCCCACCCACCTCGTAGATTCTATTACTCATGGCATAATTATTAGCTGCTAGTGCTTTACTTTTGTGCAATATCACCTGTGATAGGATGCATGGTATAGTTGCTTATTAAGACTTTACCTTGTCGCGGCCTTTATCCTGCACACCCGCTGTTGGGCTAGATGCATGCTTATTTACTTATTGCTTACTTCTACTACGCTTATATCTATGATGTGATGCGTGGTGGAGTATGATTTATGGATAAGGCAGGAGGTGCTAGACTTGACTCGGGGAGAGTGTTGCGTGTGTCTTGGATGTGTGGTGAGGGTTGAATCGATCGGACAAGATTCTATGACGAGCTTGAGGCGAGTCTTGCCAAGGGGTGCGACCTGGGCATCCTTGTGAGAGGTACCTGTGGCGGGTACATGTGAGATAAGGAGATCCTGGGGTGGAGAGCCTCTCTAGAGCGAAGCCGCGGGAAGGTGTCATTGAGACACGGGGTGTTGGTTAACCCCTTTTGAGAAGATAATCCTGTCTGATCCCACCTAGGACTTGTTATCTCTTGAGGATCGGAACCTTGGGACCCTTCGTGCTCACCACTCACTCCCGATGGGTGGGGGACGAATGACCAACTAACTAGGATGATACCACTACTACTAGATTGATAGTAGATAGTGTAGGGAGGTATGGGCATGGGACCCACACCCTCTTAAGACAGCATAGTGACCTTGGGGACCTGGTACTATGTGTCACAGTCTCAGCATGCCGATGGACTCCGGGGTGGCCCAAGGCTGAGTGGTAGGGTGGCATCGCACTAGTTAAGTGGCAGCTGAAATCAGCCTAGGCGGGGCGTCGCCGGTGATGGTAATCTTGTGGTTACGGAAGTACATGCTCTATAGAGTTGATCGATCTATACGTATAGTCTGCAGCCTTGGTATGGCCATTCCCTCGACCTACGCTTCTCTTGAGTAGTGAGATGAGTCTTTCTCTTCTTCCCCCTGGTGTTTATCCTTTTAGCTGTGGGCCGCTGAGACAGGTTTCAAGAGGGAATCGGACCCGTCGAATGAGAGCGAGTGGTGAGATGTGTGTGATGAGATGGGTGAAAACTTGATGTATCTTTATATTAAAAAGTTGATTACTACCTGCATAGGAAACCACATCCAAATAATAGGTATCTTGATTATATCCAATTGCATCCACCTACCTCAAAGCAAAAGCAAAGCATAGGGTGGGAGCTAGTGGCCAGCACAAATTGTACTAATAATTTTTGTTTAGGTGAGCCCGACTACTAATAATTATGGAGGACTAGGCGTCTCGTTCTACGCTTAGGCTTTTGGAGGAGTTGCTGATCGCTTCTCTCTACCGTAGCTGTTCTTAATGCTGCTTTTAGTTTGATCATTCTGCCAATGTGACGATGTAATAATTAATGTAAACCTCTCTATTGTACTCTATTATTCGAAGTATGGATTTGTATCGACTGTTATTGGATACTATAATGGTTTGATCTTTGAACTATTATGTTATCCTTCGTTCTGTGGATTTTCCCTTCGTGTAAAATCGAGGATGTTCATGATGAATGCATATTTTTTTCTTTAAAATTTACATGTTATCTAGTTTGTTCCCAACTTTTATACTCTGAGCATGTAACTTGCCTGAATTTTGAAATATGCATGTGGGAGAAGTTTTTTCCGAGTCCTACGAATGATGCTGTCAAATGTCCGTGTTTAGCCATTCGCTTGGTCGGAGGCAATGGATTGCATTCTCAGATGGGGCATTGTCTTTTCACAACCGCCGCCCCAAATTTCCCTCGACACAAGCTGTCGGTGTCTGGAAACCAGAGGTATAGACAGAGCGAATAGTGATGTTTCTGCGTGTCGTGGGCTGCGATGGTATACACGGTGGACACGAGTGTTTATACTAGTTCGGGATGAATCCCTATGTCCAGTTCGAGCGCGAGCTTATGTGCAATGCATTAGAGAACTTGTAATAGTGGAATACAAGTCGATCAAGAGAGGCAAGAGGCTCTCAAGTCTCTTATGTGTGAGTCGTGCATGCGCTCTAAGTCTCAGTGACTAGAAGTCAAGGCTTGAGGAGGAAGAGAGCCCCTGCCTTCCCTTTAAGGCCTACTTTGGCAGCAGGGGCTAATTACCCCAGGGATGATTGTCCTCGACGTGGATTTTTTTTTTTGGTTCTGTCCATTCCCGCATCTAGTCCTGGGAAGATTTCCACGTTGGGAGACTTGACGCTCTTTGGCAGCAAAGGTCGTGGGAATGCGGGACGCCAGGGAAGTGCATGCAGGGGAGTGCCGTTGTGGACAGCTGATCAGCTGATCGTGTTTTGATGCTAAAAAAAGCTGGCCGTGTTTTATTTTAACCACACAATTGAAGCAAAATGATCACTCCAATACAGATAATTGATAAACTATGTCTTAAAAATCAGGAAAAATCAAGAAAAAACAAAAGGAGGTGAATAATATAAGTCGCTACATATCAATGTCAGAGCCATAGAATCATGAAAAATCTCTCTCAGACCTTAAATCATATCTAATTAATGCAAAAGTAGTCCAACCAACTACTGGTAGCATTCATCTAGATTGTTCTATGTCCTTACATCCAATAGAAAGGTATACTTCACTAATCTCAAAATTGACCATCCTTACATCCAATGTCTTCTTGCATCTAGCCAAGTACTATCCAAAGTTACCAGACTTATTTTAAATCATGCACTGCTTCCACCGAGACATCTGTAGTAACAGAAAATTTTCTTGTCAATTCAAACATTGCCTCCACTGATAGCACTGCAAATAAGCATAAGGGAAAGCATTAGCAAGTAAGCACAAGTAAACTAATCTAGTGGCAGCTAAGCATTACCTAATTTGTTGTTTGAACCAAATCAAGTGAACATTTTTGTTTTTCATTTTCATGAACACTTCCCTATCTATCCCAGATTTGAAGATAATTATAGCATACGCCTTCTCCTCATCAGTAAGTCCAACCATCTGGTCCACTTCATCAAGACACTTCTCAACTGAAAATTTTTCATCTTCTTTCTTCTTCTTACTGATCTCTTCTAAAGCTTTGCTCATTTGCGTCTTCTTATATTGCACCCAATCCTCAACAGCAGAACCAATGTGACTCTGCTTACGCTTTCTCCCCCCTCTTGCTCCTTGCATGGATTCTTGATTGGCAGATGCAGACTGAGCTTCATTGTGTGCACTTGAGTCATCTAGTAGCCCATCAAAAGAAGTGAACATACTTGTGCCATCAGAGACTGCAGTGTAGCAGTGGGAGCAGCAGGAGCAACTAGAGCAGTGGGAGCAGCAGGCTGCAAGTGCTCAGTTGATGTAAAGTTTAGCTCTCCTGTAGCAACACTTCCTGTGCAAAAAAAAAGTAGTGCACAATCAGTCAAAATGGACACATAACTTCAAATATGGACACATAACTTCAAATAATGTACAACCTCTAATCTTTAGAAAGAAGTTTCAAATAACATACCATGATACAATAATATACAGTCTTCAAATAAAGGAAAGGGCTTCTTTTGGAACTTAGCAACTTTTGTATTTTTCCATTTTGTCCATTTATCCGGCTCCGCAATGACCATGGACAAAGACTCATTCCAGCTAACACCACTCTCTTTTAATGCATCTCGTATTGCCTTCCAGTTGCCCTTTAGCTCCTTTTCCTTCTCCTGTAGTTGCTGCTTTGTGAAGTGTGCTAAAGAAAACATTTGGGTAAACTTCTCTGAGATACTTCTCCAACCATCACCAGTCCACCCATTCTGACCCCTGAACATGGGGATGTTCACATGGTCTCTCATAATATTAACAAGCCCTTTCTCATAACTAATGTTCCAGCTAGCCCTTGACATTGCTGCAAGTAATAATTATAGAAATACATCTCATAAATATTATAGAATGTATTGCAAAATTTATTACAGAATGTTGCATCACAAAATGTATTACAGACATACATAACTAAGTATTATAGAATGCCTTGGACAATTTATTACAGGCTGTTATATCGCAAAATGTATTACAGAAATACATAACTCATAACTCATAAATTACATTCCAAACACTATTATCCTATGCATTGTAGGCAGCCCACATCTGAAGTGCTATCTAGTCTCGTAGGGCATTTCCCTGGATTGATTCCATCTCACATGGGTTGTCATCGTCTCCCTCAGGCATGTTGACATAATCTGATGGGTTGATATTATCAGGTAGGAAGTCTAGCCACTCTTCACTGCCATTCAACCCTCTAATTATGTTGTGGAACACAGCAGCAGCTGCTGGAATCTTCACTTGAGATTCAATTGGGTGATGTGTCCCGACTTTTAGAATTGGAAACCGCTTTTTTAGAACCCCAAAGGCTCTCTCAATGTAATTTCGGAGAATTGCATGCCTATGATTGAACAATTCCTTGTAGTTAGCATATGAATTTCGGCCGCGTCTCCTGAACTCGCTGAGATGGTACTTAACTCCTCGGTAGGGGGCAAGGAATGATGGTGTGTTTGCGTATCCACCATCTACAAGATAAAACTTTCTAGGCGGCACAGTAAATCTCTTGCCAAGAGCAGACCGCAACACTCCCGCATCAGCGCAGATCCTTCCCATCCGGCTGAGATGAAAGTGAACTTCAAGTCGAAGTCACAGGCAAACATCACATTCTGTTATAGTGTATGTTTCCTATTTCTGAAGGGACTGGCCTTGTCTTGCCCAATTGTGATGGGGATATGAGTTCCATCGATTAAACTGATACAGTTCTACAGGTAAGAAAAATTATTAAAGATTTGGATAGTACTTAGAAATGGTATTGAGGAAAGTGTACTGGTATGTTTGAACCAACCTGAAAGAATGGCATAAATCTAGGGTCACTTGCAATCTTCACATGTGTATGACTTGGATTTGGAAGCCTGATGGAACTTTTGGATTAATGCCGGAATGATATCAAAGACATCACCTATTTTCCTATGTATTGTCTCACTACTATGTTGAAACTCTTTTTTCAGTCGATTTGTGCTTGCATTATGTGATAGCATGAACATGAAAATTCCAAGATGTTCCTCAATCTTCATATGCTTTGTGTCACATAGCAAGTTCTCGGTCCTGAAAAAGTTGGCCACAGCTCTAAATATTTCGGGCTCCATCCTAAATTCTTGCTTGCACCAATTCTCGTGTCCTTTAAGAATTTCTTCAATCTTCTTAGCACCAGGAAGAGATGAGGTATGCTCAGGTATTTTCTCTTCGTCGAGAAAGGGCATTAGAGCAGGGAGGAGAAAAATAGAAAAACTCCTCATCTTCTTCTTCCTCTTCCACCAAAAAATTCCTAAGAAGCTCCTCCCAAGAAGCCATCTAGTGTTACATATATGAAACTACATACATACATTCATTCATTCATTCATACATACATACAAGTAGGCATTTCAGATCAAGCAAAACAGTTACATATTGTTATGTTTAGCATAATTCCTACCATGCTCCTCCCAAGAAAAAAGATATATATTGAAGAGCATTATCATAAAAAAGTCATATCAATCTGACTGTACAAGCTAAGCTAAGCTAGAACCCATGCATCCAATAGCAAGACAGCAGCAAGCAGTATAGTTTAAAGGGAAGAATAAGATCGAACACTTAACTGAATTTTCTAAAGGTCGAACACTGAACTAAAACACTGAATTTTCTAAAGGTCCTGTTGTTTTCTTCCTCCCACTTTCCAGTCTATAGTATAACAGGTTTTTCACTGAAAGAAGTGGCTGGAAGCCTGGAACAGACCTCATTAAAATAAATGCAAATGACAGTTGTAGTTGTGTGTGTATGTTTTGAAAGAAGGCAGGTGCGGCTGCTGCAAGCTTGCATTCCACCAGACATGATCCTGCCTGCATGTCGATTTGTTGTAACATACTACTGTCTTTGGGAACTATGGTCTATGGGTTGGAGAGCAATAATGATAACTGGATCTCGTCACACAAATCTAACAAGAAATATAGAACAAAACAAAGCACCAGCAATGGCAAGAACCACCGCATGATTCATTCATCCATTCATTTGATTTGATTATAGGAAATGAAGACCCAGTAGATCTAACAAGAAACATAGAGAAGGAGGGGGAGGAGGAGACATCTGACCTGTGGCTAGGAGATCACGCACGAGGCAGCTGGCCGTGGACGTAGCAGGTACAGGCGGAGGCGGTGGCACTGAGCAAGGGTGGTTGTCGGTGGCTTGGGATGTCGAGAACAGGCGATGGGCGGAGTTCAATCCCTAGCCCCCATGGTGCCGATCTGTGAGCAAGAGGAATTAATCAAATAAAATCCCTAGCGGACCAACAAAGAGAAAAGGGGATGAGTTTGGAAGAGAACTAACCTGCTGGCGACGGTGACGGAGACGATCTGCGGGTAAGGCTGGCGGAGGTGAAGCGAGGCAGTCGTGGCTCGTGGAACCCCTGCCAGAGGAGTCTCTTGACGCCTGAGATCGCCGAAGGGATGGCACCGCAGTGGCCTTAGGTGGACGGCGGCGGCGTAGCTCTCCTCGCCTTGAACCCTAAGGGAGGATAGGCGGCGGCGCAACTCTCCTGGGAGGACCGACGGCGATGGCGTCAAATCGCGCGACCCCGAGAGGAAGGGGAACGGTGTCCGGTGCCTTCAGACGTGGAGCGGCGCCCCGGGGAAAACGCGTGGATTGGGGCTGCCCTCCCCCTCTGCGTGGTGGGCTTCCAAAGGGCGCCATAATCTAGCCCGTGGCCAGTTTCCACACGGGCTTCTCGCCCCAGGAAAAGGCCGGGATCCTTCCGGGATTCTGGGCTGCCAAAGTAGGCCTTATAGAAGCCAGGGGGTAAGGTTACAATCTTAGATGGGAAAGAAGTGAGTGAATGAAGAGAGGCAGAGAAGAAAGAGAAAAACAAAAAAGAGAGAAGCGGTCTCTCGATTGTCCTTGTTTTCCTTTTTTTTCGGGCACACGGTGAAGCTAGCAGCGTCGTACGAGATGGTGGTTAATATCCTACCATGCACTGGCGCACCGTGGCTGGCCATGCTTTGATTCCTGTTGCAGGTACCAGGGGATGGGTACTGTCATGTTCCACGTTCCCCGTAGAGAGAGGCGCGGAGTGGTTGGTACAATCGATTGTACCTGTGGGTTAGGCAGCACGGTGGTTGCGAATGAGCGTGGCCACGCTTGGTCGTACCGGGGGCCATGTCTCTAGTACGATGACACGTTCCATCCCATCCGGAGTAGGAATGAGGTGGGCCATGTCTGGTGCGTGGATGCGCCCGAGCCATGCGGCTTGGGCGCGGTGCAGGAATCGCGTTCGTGCGCGTCCCACTCGGTGGTGATGAGGAAAAGTGTGACATCAGCCAGTTCGGGCGAAGCAAAGAAGTACGCCTGAGTGGACTGGTCTCTTGAGGCCTCATCGGTGAGATCGTTCACCCGAGCTCAACGCAAAGGGCCATAGAGAGTTTTTGCCTCCTTAAGTGGGTCGGGCTGGACTCAGGCTTCCTTAACATGCAAGATGAACGTATTTAGTTATTTGTCTTGCTGCCTTTTGGGGATACCCATTTGTTATATCCCCGACACAAACCTTTGTTCAACTTGAAGCCCTAAATTCCAAATAAACGATGTGTGAGATTTACAAACGAAATCCCTGTGCATGAAATTCAAGTTATGATCTGTAGGAAACTAGATCAACTTAGGAGAAACTCATAGGTGTCTCGATTCTCCTTGATGAGGACTGGTTTAGGTGTGCATCCACGTCATCAGAACTTTGATAGACTCAGTTGCTACATCCAATTCTTGATCTCATAGGTTGTCTGGACTCTGGATTGGGCGGACACTGAACTGATGAGAAAACATGAGGCTGTTGTAAATGTCCATGGAACTGCAATTTTGTGGACTCTGTGAATAGGTCATGTCCTCCTGGGTTAAGTGATTGCCCTGATCCCACTGTGTCAAAGGGGCGTTAGGTACACATTGGCTCCAGAGGTGGATCTAGAATTGCAACTTGCAAGGCATTGATGTCACTACCATTGGTGCCATGTCTATGTCTATTTTTGCCTCTTATGTGTACAATATTTTCCCATTGATTTTATAAGCCGTTGCTGTCAGGTGGCAGCAAGGCAACACTCTGAATTCGCCCACATCCCTAACGTCCTGCACAGGATTCAAAATAACTTCCTTAGTACTTTTTGTGTGCCTAATTAAGAAAAATCTTTACTGTTTGCTCACCGTCACTGTATCTCTATAGGGATTAATTTAATATTGCTAATTTCGTGGACTATCACAATTAGATGTTATTTGAAGGTGTGTAAAGTGATGCACATGGACTGTAAATCAGTCCTGCTGTAAATGGTTACACACAGCGAACAATTTTCATGGTGGATAATAGTGCCAGCAGGTAATAGCAGCAAAAGGGAAGAAGCAAAAGAAGTTGAGATGCCATTTCTACAAAAAAAAAAGGTGCCCATTTTAAGCAGGATTGCTTTAAGAGAAGAATATGGTTTGACAAAATGGTGTATACACTATTTTTCTGCATGCTTGGAAGTTGGAATCTACTCATTATAGGGTCTAGAAATATCTACTCGTTAGATTCTAGTGCTATTACTCATGTGTCAAATGTTATGCAGGAGTTGCTTATGATCCAACCCATAAGCCGACTAAAGCACATGAGAATACAAATGAAGGCACTGTATTGAAGGAATCAGGACTTGCAGAGTAAGTTTAAAAAAAAAAGCAGAGTGATCCTGGTATGTCTGTATGTCTGTGCTTAGTACTAAGAGAGTGTGTGTATGTTTTTGAATGTGGTAGAAATCTTGTGTTTATGAGAAAGTTGGATGTACTAAGTTTTAAGGTTATGCATGTAGACGAGAGGATACATATCATTATGGTGCCAGTACTTTAATTGATCGCTTATGCCATTTCAACCTTCTTGTGTTTTTTTTAAAGCCATCATGAGATCGCGTTTCGAACAACACTACTAGCTATGCTCCTATGTAGACAGTTAGACACAACGTTTTCCAAATTGCGGTCCTGAGATCTTGTTTCGAACAACACTACTAGTGATGCTCCAATGTAGACACACAGTCGCGATGAGCGGGTGATCACTGTGCGTTTAGGTGGGCTTTTCTGGCTTATGTGGCCCAAACGCATCGTGGCCGCGGAAACAATCAGGGCCTAAATCATATGCTAAAATCATGGATTTTCCATCGTCCAACACTAAAGAGGTTGTTTGAGGCAAGAGAGAATATATGAGACCTGCATTGGAACAAATTTCACCTTCTACTGTAGTAAGGGGAAAGATGAAGGATATTTACTATTTCACCCAATGATTATTTTTAGATTTTCCATTATAGAAAACCAAAATTGCAAATTGCCAAAAAAAAGTTGTAGTTATTGCAGATTTGCCATTATAGAAATAAAAGTGCAATTGAGCCATAAAAATGAGCACTATTCCTTCGGTTGGCTACTTGTTGCATATCTGAGCTACAAATGGTATTCACCAAATTACAAGGGAATAATGCCACGTGAAGACTAAAGTGCTTGTAAATATGTGGTCTTCCTTCTTCTAACTAGTGGCTCCCTAATGTCATGAACTCTTATGCGGATGTCTCTCTCACATACATAAACTCTATAAGGTATCCATGCGATCTAATCAACAACCGTCCCAAATATAAATGCTGAGATCAAATTACAAGGGGCTCTGTTATAGCTCATGTTAAACCAATGGGCACAAAAATTTACTTATATGACTTTTGTTCACATAACTGGTCAATAAGGTGGAGTCGAGTGAGCTCTCTAATAATATGACAGTCTATTGATATTATATATGTTTACATCTATGATATTGTGTACTCTTAAAAGTTAATTAATGAACAAAGAGAATCTTATTAACTAAAAAACATTGTAGCCTAGATCTTGAAATCTTGCTCTGCCCTCTCTAATCCACTAATAAATAACCTAAAAAATGAATCCAGTAATAAATTACCTAAAAACACTTGAAGGTTAGTGGATTGGCATTAAGGAGGACGATATATAGAAATAGTCAGCGAACGAGGATAGGCAATGTTCATATCAAAGAGAAAAAGAAAGGGCCATTTCAATTAATTAGAGAAACTTCAATGTTCAACCTTGTTTTGCGCCAGGGGTGCCATTTATACATAAAACTATAAATTCTTCCTCTTGCTTAATTGAGTGGCAAAACTACTACTTTTTATTTCAAAAAAAAAGCTTAGTTATATGTCCCCAACGTCTAACTCCACATGTAACTTGGACATCAATATGAAAAAGTGGTTTTTACAAAGAGTCTGAGCTCCTTGTAGGAAGAGCGACGGCTTCATTCGAAGTGCAAGCTAATGTTGAAAGAACGTAACGTGGCCAAAGAAGAGTTGGATCATATGTTTTCTTCGGATCATGAGCAAGTGCAAAACTCTCAGAGAAATAGCGGGACTAGCAATGGAGTAATTTGTGAGTGGCAGTTTTATTGAACAGTAGGACCCCGGTGGAAGGGCCAGCACGCTGCTTCAACAGTCAACAGCTGCGTCGTCGATGGTCGACACGTAGAGGAATGTCCACTGTGGCAATCCAACGCCAGGTTACCGCAGCGCGCACGCAGACGCAGAGGTGCTGCCCGCAGTTGCCTTGCTCTTTCCTCTTCCTCGTCTCGCTCTCGCGCAGCACGAACGGATCCATCCAGTACTCCAATCCAAGCACGCCAATCCAACCACGAAGCCATGGACGCCGGCGATGACTGGCGCGCTTACCTCCAGCCCGAGGCGCGCAACAGGATCGTGAACAAGATGTACACCCACTCCCTCTTCCGATTCGTTTTGGTCATCCCTCCTTCATCCTCCTCCTCCCCGCCACCCTCACGTACACTTTAATCAGACTCATATCTTGCATTCAGAATCGAGACTCTGAGCAAGCATCTGCCGGTATCCGTGCCAGAGGCAGAGGGGCTGGTTGAGCTTGAAAGAATTGCCGTGCGATTTGAAAAAAAGGTGTATGCTGCAGCCACTAACCAGGTACCTTAACCTAACTCTGCTCCCTAACTCTGCTTCTACCTTCCGCTTAGCATTGGGTGGGGTCAATCATAGTTTCTACATTCTCTCACAAATAAAAAGTAAAAAGACAAACATAGAAAAACATGGAAAGAAACTAGCAACCAGCTATGAACAATCTGGTACCAGGATTTTAGACCAATTTTTACTTGCTTGTAGCATTTTTTTTCTCATCATGCTAGTATAAGTCGAAGCTTACTCCTTTATCTTAAAAAAATAAGTCGATGCTTACTGTACTTATCATACTAGAACTTGCAGGAGGAAAATATTGTCTGCGCATGCACCCTGCACTTATAAAAACTTATCAATGTGAAACTACAACAATCCTTGTTTTTGTATCATTCAGAGTGATTACTTACGGACGATTTCTCTCAAAATGCTGTCCATGGAGAGTAAGGCAAAAACACAACAGAACCCTGCTCCAGGTACCATACACTATAAATCTGATCTTACAATCTGTGCTATCTATATATTTACTTTTCTTCTTTATTATATATTAAAAAGACTATTAATTAGATATTTGGGCCACTAGGGGAATGCGAGCAATGTATATTTTTTCTTTAAAATTTACATTGCATGTTATCTAGGTTGTTCCCAACTTTTATAATCTGAGCGTGTAACTTGCTTGAATTTTGAAATAGGCATGTGGGAGAAGTTTTTTTCCCCCCCCTAATCCTAAGAATGATGCTGTGAAATGGCAGTGTTCAGCACATTCGCTTGGTTGGAGGCAATGGGTACCATTCTCAGCCTTGGATGGGACATTGTCTTTTCACAGCCCAAAATTTTCCTCAACACAAGCTTTTGTTCAACTTGAAGACCTAAGTTCAAATTACCGATGTGTGAGATTTACAAACGAAATGCCTGTGCATGAAATTCAAGTTATGATCTGTGTGAAACTAGATCAACTTAGGAGGGATTCATAGGTATTTCGATTCTCCTTGATGAGGACTGGTTTAGGTGTGCATCCATGTCATCAGAACTTTGATAGTGTAACACCTCTGGTGTTAAATTAACTAAAAACCTGCCATGTCATCATATGCATTGCAAAGCATTCATGGTTAAGTCAACCTTAATGTGCATCAACTAAAATAAATTTACATTTCATAGGTTGATTGAGTTTCTGTAATGGTTGTCACATGAAATAATAAAACCCTATTTTCGAATGCCATCGCAAATGCTTAATTTATACTCTATGTACTTGAGGTGTAAACTGTGTTTACACTAGTGTCAAGCATAGTGTATAAGTCTAAGTCCAACCCTAAAAATGATTTCCATATTTGAAATTTAATTTGGATTCCAAAGCTTATGTCTAAGCCTGGCAATTCAAATTTAAAGTCAAATTGGAAATGCTATAAAAGGTCTTGTAAAAGTCAACTTGGTCAACCAAGGGTGTCATTGGGTCAATGACCTAAAAATGTCCTTGGATGATGTTTGTGATCACTAAGAACCAACTAATTAAGTTAGAAACCCAATTAAGTTTAAATTCCATTTCAAAAACCCTTTATTTCCAACCCTAGTTTATCCCCTTTTCTCTAATTCAAATTCTATAAGGAATTTGGAGATACTCTAAAAAGACAGTTTGTAGATCTTGACAGGAGCTACAAAGTTGGTATATGAAGTTTTTCAAGTTTCCAAAAGGAATTTCAAATTAATTTGAAAATACAGTTTCTAGCATTTATCTCCTTTTGAATTTAAAACCATAATTTAAAAATTATGCATAATTTGAGGAAACTTTGTACATGAAAAATGTTTGGTTTGACAAACTCAACATTTCATAGTTTTGAAGATTTTCAAGTTTTATTTAAAAATCAAAAGTAATTTCAAATGTTTATTTCTAGGGTTAATCCCCTTTTCAAATCTGAATTTAAATTTTAAAATCTAAACAGAATTTGAAGATGCCCATTAAAGGAAAAGTGTAGCTCTTGAAAAGTTATGCAAATGATATTTTTGGAGATTTTCAAGTTCTTATACAAATTTTGGAGTAATTTGTATTTTAAACCGAGTGGCAATTCTGTAAATAACTTGAACAGCACCTAACCCTATCGGCGAACGCCATGGCCGGCTTCTCATCGCGCGCCGCCGTCCACCGCCGCACCTTCTCGGCCGCCCGCGCGCTCACAGACGCGCGAAGGTTCACCGTCGTCGTGTCACCTGCTCCTTCATCGGCTCCGAGCTATAAATACCGATCGGACGACGCCGTTCTTTTCCTTTCTTCCTCCCACCACCGTCGCCGACGATCTCCCTCCGCCGCCGAAATTCGCCGTTGACGCTCAACCTCTGTCCAATTGCTCTCACCCAAAGTTCCGCAACTTCCTCACGGTCCTTTTGGGCCAGCCTGTGTTTTCTTCCATCGCCCGAGCTGTCTGCACGCAGTCTTCTTCCCCGCGGCCAGTCAGTCGCGCCGCCGCCGCCATCTCTGCCGTTTGCTGTCGCCGGAGGTGAAAATATTTTACCTTCGACCCCTTAATCGTGCTCTCCGTGTTATCCTGCGTCTGATGTGCACCTTGGTTTGAGCAGCGCATTACCGGAGGTCACCGTGACGCCGTTGTGCCATCGGAGCGCCGCCGCCGCCATCACCGCCATCGACCGCAGCTCAACCCAGCCACTCCGGACCTCTACTAACGTGCGCATCAGCGCCGTGGTGAGCTCCTGCGTCTATTCGTATTATCAATTTCATCCATCTCGCATCGGGAGTTGTTGTAGTGCAGTTCGAAGTCGTCGGAGTCCTGCTCGAGGGCTCGGCCGACGAAGTCGAGGGGGTGACGGTCGAGGTGCGGGCTCGAATCGAGGGATCAAGTCGAGGGCTTGAATCGAGGGGTGCACTGTTCTCGAAGGTGTCGAGTCGAGGGGTGCACTGTTCTCGAAGGTGTCGAGTCGAGGGGTGCACTGTTCTCGAAGGTGTCGAGTCGAGGGGTGCACTGTTCTCGAAGGGTTCGAGTCGAGGGGTGCACTGGTCTCGAGGGGAGTCTCGTTCGTCGGGCGGAGTTCCGTCCTCGAGGGGAGGCTCATTCGCTGGGGGAAGTCTCGTCTTCGAGGCTGGTCCATTCGCTCGAGCGAAATTCAGTCTTCGAGAGGATGCCCGAATTGTACCCTCGAATGTACAGTACCTAACCGACCGATAGATCCTCGAGCAGGTTTTGGCTTCGAGCCGTCATAGCCCGTCCGTGAGTTAGCCCGGCATGCTTTAGCCTGCGAGCCCTCGAGCGTCGTTAGCTAGCTCGTTGGACTCCACGTGTTGTGCTGAGTCTGATGGATCAGAACATGTCACCGGAAATCGCACCGACGGCGAGGAATCGGCGGTCAACCACCGCGCCGCCATTGGTCAGCGCGGGGTTACTGTGCCGATTTATCTTTTTCCATTTTCACAAAATGATTTAAATGCTATTTTCTTTGATAATTCATAATAATTCATATATAGCTCAAAAAAATTCTGAAAATTTTTGTGAATATTCTTTATGATGTTATCTACCTAGGAAAAAAAGAAATGCCAAATTTGAGTACTTTTTGCATATGTTAAAATTAGCCCTTTTAATTAAAAAATGGACCTTCAATGATTTTTAATAATTAAAATAATTGGCTTTTAATTCTGAAATTTGTTTTGCCATTTAGTTAGGCTAAGAGCTTTCTAAAATAAAATTTTGAGATTAATTTGATAACTTTAATTTTTATGTCTTTATTTAATGCTGTTAAATAATTTATCAACCCCTTAACCTAATCATACACTCATCGAGCATCATGTTTACTATTCCATCATGTAAAGCATATTAATTATCGAATAGTTTCCGTTAACGGAGAGTTAACGTTATCACTCAGATCCAAAGGACGAGCAGATTCAAGAATCGGGAGTTGATCCAGAGTTTGAAAACTTCTACCCCGAACATCAAGGCAAGCCCCGGATACATTTAAACCCTATTCTATTTATAAAAAGTTTTACCGCTTCAGCTCTGATATGTTGCATTTAGTAATAGGAGTTGAGTAAAAACCCACCAAATTGCATTACCTGTCTTATTCCTTATTCCTTGTTACCTATTGAAAAGATAAGTAGTTATGCTTAGCCCTGCTTATTTATTTAATTATTCAAAGGCAAAAGAATGAAAAAGATGAGATTGGTTTCTTGTTGGAATCTTGATATTAGTAATAAATCGAGTCCGGACGGCGAACTTGCACTGGGAATGGAGTCCCTCTGTAGTGTTCTCGTCTGTTGATGCCCTAGGTCCCGTCCGTTGGTGAACTGGATGATATCGAGAATTTAGAAATCCACATGCATGAAGTGGTATACGGATGGTTGGAGCCGTGTATGCCATGGAGTGACCTAGCGTGGGGTCAGAGAATCCCATCTGCTGTCATAGTGTGTTTTACTGTGGGGTTTAAGTTCCCATGTATCTCGGTACGCTGGGCCGTAGAGCTCACGTGTATCATGTGGTGATATACGGCTGAGGTTGTTATCCCGGTATATCGGTGCACCTGGGGTGCTTCGGAGTTAAAGTCTCCGGTATGCTCAGTCACCTAGGTCCCAGCTGGGTATGAAAATGGATTCGAATCGCCGTTGCTTCTCGGAGAAGGAGACTCGATCGTTGTTCATCATCGTAGTAACAACTTGAACAAAAGTTAAGATTCAATAATGAAGTTGAGTGATAATGGGAGTTAGCCCAAGCAAACTTCTCTTTCTATAAAGTTTTTCCGCAAAATTTCTTATCTCTTACAGACCTTACCTTGTCCCTCTAGCCTGCATTTCTGTTTTCTCTACCCTTCTCTTTCGTCGGGTCAGTCTTGTTGAGTACTTTGTACTCAGGGTTTGTTGAACCCCTGTTGCAGGTGAGCTTCATAGGCAGGAGTGTTATGCATCCTGCTGCATGACAGTCGTCGAGGAAAGCGACGACGAATAAAGATGTTAAGCTCTTAGGCAGAGCTTTTGTGTAATATTGTAATCTACTGCTACTCCACTACTATTATGGTTTGTATAACTTAAACCTATCATTGTAAATATTTTGAAACTCAGAGTTTGTAAATGTATGTTATTGTAAGTCTTCCGCTGTTTTACTCCGTAGTAGTTTATTTATATGAAACTGTTGTATACTGCAATGTCTCTCTACAATGATTGATCCTGCTCGGAGAATCGTGGATGATTCGGGATTTACCCGACAGACTTTTTAAGTCGTATGGAACACAGTCATGGTTATTTGGAGTCTGTTTAGACAATAATCATGCGTGTGGGCCATATGATTTAGGAGGTTCTGCCACAGCTAGACTCAGTTTCTACATCCATGTCATGATCTCATAGGTTGTCTGGAGTCTGGACTCTGGATTGGGTGGACACTGAACTGATGAGAAAACATGAGGCTGTAGTATTAGTAAATGTCCATGGAACTGCAATTTTGTGGACTCTGTGAACAGGTCACGTATGGCTCCAGAGGCGGATCTAGAATTGCAAGGCATTGATTTCACTACCATTGGTATCATGTCTATGTCTATTGTCGCCTCTTATGTGTACAATATCTTCCCATTGATTTTATATAATCCATTGCTGTCAGGTGGCAGCAGGACTAACATTCTGAATTCACCCACATCCGTAACTTCCTGCTCAGGATTCGAAGTAACTTCCTTAGTACTCTGTGTTCCCAATTAAGAAAAATCTTTAAGCTGTTTGTATCTTAATCTTTGCCGCTTATTCATTGTCACTGTATCTCTATAGGGAGTAATTTGTTATTGCTAATTTCATGGACTATCACAATTAAATGTTATTTGATGGTGTGTAAAGTGCTCCACATGGACTGAAGGGTTATATGTAGCAATCAATTTTCATGGTGGATAATGGTGCCAGCAGGTAGTAGCAGCAAAGGGAAGAAGCAAAAGAAGTTGAGATGCCATTTCTGCAAAAAAGGTGGCCATTTTAAGAAGGATTGCTTGAAGAGAAAAACATGGTTTGAAGAAAAAGGTGTGCACGCTATTTTTCTGCATGCTTGGAAGTTGGTATCTACTCATTATAGGCCTAAGTAATACCTACTAGTTAGATTCTAGTGCTATTACTCATGCGTCAAATGTTATGCAGGAGTTGCTTATGATCCAACCCATAAGCGGACTAAAGCACGTCAAAATAAAAACAAAGGCCCTGTTTTGAAGGAACTAGGACTGACAGAGTAATCCTTGTATGTCTGTGCTTAGTATTAAAAGAGTGTATGCATGTTTCTGAATGTGGTGGAAATGATGTGTTTGAGTGTATGCACATGGACATTATATATGTTTACATCTATGCTATTGTGTATTCTGAAGAGTTGAACAAAATAGGATTTTATTAGCTAAAAGGCATCGTGTTCTTGGAATCCTTCTTTATCCTCTCTATAATCCACTATTAAATAACCTAAAAATGAATCCAGTGATAAATAACCTCAAAATGAGTTGCAGTTGACAATAGTGGATGAAGGTTAGCAATCAGCTAAAAACGATGGCCATGTTCATATCAAAACCACGTTTGCTCAAAATAATACTATGTAATCACAACCACCTATGCTCGTTCAGTCGCTGGTCTTAGGTGTAACAAACTCTATTTATACTTATAATGAAAATGTGCCACGATTGCCAAAAAAAAAATCATATCAAAATGGAAAAGAAATTGAAAGGGAAATTTCAATTAATTACGGAGCTTCAATGTTAGACCTTAGTTGTATGCCCCAACGCACGAAAGTGGTTCTTCAGCGACTCCTTGTTGAAGAACATAAATGTGGGCAAAGTAGGGTTAGATCATACGTTTTCTTGGGATCACGAGCAAGTGCAAAACTCTCACAAAGAAAGAGGATGAAAGCAGAGTTTCTATAGAGGAAAAGATGAATAGTGATACCCCAGTGGAAGGGCAAGCACGCCTCAGCAGTCAACAGCTGCGTCGTTAACCCAACGCCAAAAACAGGATTCGGGAGGAGCTGCCAGCAGTTGCCTTGCTCTTTCCTCTTCCTCGTCTCGCTCTCGCTCAGCACGATCAGATCCATCCAATACTCCAATCCAAGCACGCCGCCGATCTCCAACCACGAAGCCATCGACGCCGGCGACGGCGATGACTGGCGCGCCCAGCTCCAGGCCACGACGCGCAGCAGGGTCGTACACAAGATGTACTGTGCTTCCACTCCCTCTTCCGATTGTCGATTTTTTTTTTTTGATCAACCGATTGTCAAATTCCCCCTTTCTTCATCCCTGCTCCTCTTACCCCACCACTTTCATACTTTAATCAGACGCATATCTTGCATTCAGATTACAGACTCTTAGGAGGCATCTGCCGGTATCGGTGCCAGAGGGGCTGGTGGAGCTTCAAAAAATTGCCGTGCGATTTGAAGACAAGGTGTATGCTGCAGCCACTAGCCAGGTACCTTAACCTAACCCTGCTTCTACACTTTAAAAAAAACTTAGTGCGAAATTACTACTCCAATCCTTGTTTTTGTATCATTCAGAGTGAGTACTTGCGGAGAATTTCTCTCAAATTGATTTCAATGGAGAGTCGGGAAAATACACAACAGAACGCTGGTCCAGGTACCATACACAATAAATCCAATATTACACTTTGTGCTATCTGTGTATTTATTTTTATTTTTTGTTACAAAAAATAGACTATGAGTAAGACATTTGTGCCACTAGGGGAATGCGAGGGATGTGTTTTTCTTCAAAATTTACATGTTATCTAGGATTCTAGGTTGTTCCCAGCTTTCATATTCTGAGCATCTAACTTCCTTGACATTTAAATAGGCTTGTGGGGGCAGTTTTTTCCTAATCCTTAGAATGATGCTGTGAAATGGCAATGTTCAACCCATTCACTTGGTTGAGGCAACGGGTACCATTCTCAGCCTTGGATGAGACATTTGTCTTTTCGCAGCTGTGTCCAAATTTTTCCTCAACACAAGCCTTTGTTCAACTTGAAGCCCTAAATTCCAAATTAACCGATGTGTGAAATACAAACGAAATGCCAGTGCATGAAATTCAAGTCATGATCTGTAGCAAACTAGATCAACTTTGGAGGAATCATAGGTATCCATATTCTTTACTTTCAAAAAAATTAGGTATCCAGATTCTCCTTGATGATGACTCTACAGGTTTAGGTGTGCATCCATATCATCAATGAACTTTGATAGGCTCAGTTCCTATATCCAAGTCATGATCTCATAGGTTCTCTGGAATCTGGATTGGGGGGACACTGAACTGATGAGAAAGCATGAGGTTGCTGTGAATGTCCAGTAGAATGACAATTTTATGGACTCTGTGAACAGGTCACGTCCGATTTCAAAGCATTGATGTCAATACCATTGGTGTCATGTCTATGTCAATCGTTGCCTCTTATGCGTACAATAATTTTCTATTGATTTTATATAAGTTATGTTGTCAGATGAAAGCAATACTAACACTATGAATTCGCCAACATCCCTAATGTCCTGCCCAGGATTTAAAGTAACTTCCTTGCATGCTTAATTATGAAACTCTAGTGCTGTGTGCCTAATTAAGAAAAATCTTTAAGTTGTTTGTTTCTAAATCTTTACTGTTTATTCATTGTCACTGTATCTCTATAGGGATTAATTTGTTATTGCTAATTTCATGGACTATCACAATTAAATGTTGTTTTGATGGTGTGCAAAGTGATGCCCATGAACTGTAAATGGTTATACACAGCGAACATTTTTTGGTGGATAATGTTGCCAGCAGGTAGTAGCAGCAAAGGGAAGAAGCAAAAGAAGTTGAGATGCCATTTCTGCAAAAAAGGTGGCCATTTTAAGAAGGATTGCTTGAAGAGAAAAATATGGTTTGAAGAAAAAGGTGTAATCTACTCATTATAGGTCCTAGTAATACCTACTCGTTAGATTCTAGTGCTATTACTCATGTGTCAAATGTTATGCAGGAGTTGCTTATGATCCAACCCATAGGCGGACCAAAGCACATGAGAATAAAAATGAAGGCACTGTATTGAAGGAACCAGGACTTGCAGAGTGATCCTTGTCTGTAGTTGGATGTACTGAATTTTAAGGTTATGCATGTATACGAGAGAATGAAGGGCGGCCCTGGTGCAAGCGGTAGAGCTTTACCGTCTGTGACCAAGAGGTCCAGGGTTCAAGCCCCAGCCTCTGCACATTTGTGTAGGGATGGCTGCTGGCTATTTTCCCTTTTCCAGACCCCGCAGTGCGGGAGCCTACGGCACTGGGTATGCCCTTTTTTTACATGTATACGAGAGAATAATACATATTATTATTATGGTCAGCACTTCAATTGATCGCTTAGTAATGCACACAATGATATGTTTTCTTTTGGCACAAGAGATTGGCCAATACATAATAACAAAATGAAGATTCTGTTGGCTCGCATATATTTGTTGATTTTTGTCCATTTGTGTTTTTTAGATGTTCATTTTCATTAGGGGTGGTGAAAATATTCATTTCTCTTTATCGATGACTTCTCATGCTATATTATCTTTACTTAGCCCGGACATCTAAGGATTGCCTGTAACAAGTGAAAAGATAGGTTGATAGAAAGTTTTTGTTTCTTCAAACATATACATGCTCTGAATTAATTTATACTCCGTAGTTTAGCCTCACCTATGTAAACCAAGTAACCAGCATACAGAATGGAGTAACAAAAATTTCAGGGTCCATCCCTTCATTCTATTAGTAATACTATTCCAAATACAAACATCTTATAATATATCAGCAAACACCGGTCCTGGACAAATCAACTTGTGCACAGTGCACTATCTAGAAGTTCGAGACCAAATAATTTCCTAGGAATCTACTCAATATTGCATCTCAGTCTGTTCAATACCCTGCAGATATACCAGACAGACTACCGCTTCCACTATAACTGTTGTTTTGTCTCTTCCTTCTGTCAATGGGAACTGAACAAAGCGTGACGTAGCTTCAGTCCCAGAACCCGAGCGATGCGCAAACCACACTTGAGCACAACAAAACTGCTAGCATTGAAAGTTCGACTGCTCTTGAACTTCACCAACTGTAGAGACAAACAAATCAGGTATAATACAATTACAGTAGCATAGAAGCCAGTAATTCACGAGTTTACACAGCAAGCATACCAGGAAGTTCTACTGCAAAGTTAGCTTGAGCATCGGCAGCCGAGTTATATTCCTGTGAAACAAACAAGGCAGCATGAGTGTCAGGGGTATCATGATTCAGCTACCGACATTTTTTCCCTCTTGACTTCCCGACCAACATTGAATCCAGTTAAAAAGGACTTAGCAGAAAGTTATGCTTTACTGAAGGGGCTTTCAAATGACTGATGAAAAGCACTACAACTAAAAATTACTTTATCTTGAGCAGATGGGTCTTATCAATCCATAGAGATGCCAATCTAAATGTTTATCAAATCTAAAAAAATGGATATGTATTAGACAGAAGAAATTGCTCCAATAAATATGTTAACTGGTACTTGAGTACATGACTCTGGGGCAATCTGAAGCAATCCTGAACTGGCCATGCAGCGATCTTGTGTGTTTCACTTTTCACTACTTCGACTGCAAGAAAAAATAGTGCCATGCTAATGTGCACGGAATAGTTGTTATGCAACAACCATACAGTGCTCAAATGTTTTTTTTCCAAGCACACAGGAGAGTTGTGTATCGTTATATTAAGATAGGAATCTAAGAAGACTCAGACAAGTAATTCCAGGTTATGCCACCTTTTTTGAGGGGCAGTTTCTGCCATGTGGTATCTTTTGGGAATTGATTATATGTGATGTCAACATAATTGCACTTGTAAAAAGCTATAATGGTGCTAGTAGAATATAATATGGCGCAGCACATGAACATGGCAAACTGCAAAGTTGGCTGGTCTAAGAGAAAATTGAACAAGAAGACAGAGGAAAGAAGTGACACCTACCCTCAGAACATGCCTGATTTGAAATAAATGAAATGTTCCCTTTAGCTCCTTAACTTTCTTGCACAAGGCAGCCATATTATCATTCTTAGCACGCCAGAGATCTTGGACCTGGTCCAGAAAGCAGAATGTACTACTTTTGTCAAGAAACAAAACTAACATTACTACAATTTCCAGCTGCTCGAGAATCTCACCTGAAAGCTCTACAAACTAGGTTTCACAACATTTTTTTTACAAAAAAGAAGGTTTTACCAGATTTTGTATGCAGAGATTGGGATAAAGTCTTTATTTCAATGTGAACTGATTTGAACAAGGGCTCTTTGAACGAAAGAACATACTTTGGCATGTTGAATAAAACAAAAGACCTTCCATGATAATAAGGATGAAGAAAATTATATGGCCAAATCACATTCTGAGGTAACAAATGAGCCTGAATAATAACTGTTTGAGTTTCTCATTCCTCCACAAATTTATTACCTTAGTGGAATTTGAAGAGCCAGAATGAATTGCACATTGCTAAATCTCTATTGATAGTTCAAAGTGGAACAAAGAACATATAAGCTACAAAATAACAAAGCTATCACCACTGACCTGGTTACATACAAGCTTAGAATCGCCTTGAGCACGAATATATTTGAAACCTTTTTTGGCGGCATATGTCAGTCCTAGGATCAATGCACGATATTCAGCAGCGTTGTTGGTCGCAATGCCCAGACCCTCACGTAGTTGAGCAATCTTCAGTAAAGATCATATCATGGTAACCAGATTGAAAGCTAGGTATGATAATTCAATACAAATAGAACACATCAGTTTAGCTACCAGTTGGCTACATACCACAGAACCATCTATCCGCCTTATTATTGCGCCAGCACCAGCTTTCCCTGGATTTCCTTTAGAGGCACCATCGAATTCAAGAATACAAGAGAGCTGCAAAAAAGGGTCAAACTGCTGATGAGCACTGGTTCATGTATCATCACAGCAAAGATAAGTTGAAAATATACATGCTAGTAACAAACCGTAACTACATAAACGAGCCAATAAGCAATGCATAGAGTGCGCTGCATTATTCATACTCACATGACTATCAGGTAATTCCTGCTCATCAACTTTGGCATGCTTCTTTGATGGCCCGGTTTCCTTGAGAAAATGATTTTTGGCGCGAGTAAATGAGATATGTAGAGGTCACTTTTAAATGAAAATGGATCACCTATTCACACTTATAGTGACAAAGAAAAAAATGCTACTCACAATCTCGTGTGACCTTTTCAATGTAGAGGATGCACCTCCATCAGGTTGCTGAAACCACAAGTTGCACAGTGAACATCCCATGAGATGCTAATGATGTTAACGTTACAGCAAAAGTCAGGTGGTATAAAACTGAATACCATGTCCAGAAATGACCAGCAATCTGATCCAACTAGTACATAAGATGCAACCCTAATAATTACATAAAAGCAAGCAAACTTTGGTGGACGCTAACACTGTTGAATCTTCACAAAACTTGGCTCTGAAGCAGCTGGAACTTACAAGCACAGAGCATTGTTCGCGCTACCTGAAAAGGGCAGGGGACTAGATCGTCGAACAATTCATCTCGTGCATCTGCTGCGTCAATGGCGTAGAGAGCGTTCCTTAACCCGCGCGCGGCGAGGTATTCCTCGGTCTCTTTTTGCAGAGAGTAGCCTTTGAAGACAGTGACAGAAGGGTCGCGAACCTAGCAGCAGCAGCAGCAGGGGCATGGTCAGCGACAGCGAGCAAGCAACGGGAGGAAAGTCATGAAACTCGAAGGCACGTACCGAATTGCCGACTTGAGCTTGGCATTCGCTGAGGGTCTTGTAGATGCCGATGACGTCCCCCTTGCGGACGACGTAGAAGGGTTCGCCGTTGGGAGCCGAGTCCATTGGCGTCTTTGCGGCGGATCTCTTGGTGGAGCGCCGGGAGGAGAAGAAGCGCGTGGGCGGCTGTGGGAGTGGCGGCGGCGGCGGCACGGGAGGCCTGAGAGCCCAGACCAGGGGGTAGTGCCTCCTCAACGCCGCTCTGGAAATCAGCAACCCACAGTGGAAAGAAGAGCAACTCCGAATCACCATTAGAGAGGCGGGGGAGGAGATGCACAGAAGACACGGAACGGTGGCCGGGACCGGAGGAGGTGGGGCTTACCAACCAACCGCCGCCGCGCAGGAGCACGCAGGCAGTGCTCCCCTTCCTTCCCCAGTGGAGACGGCGATGGCGACGAAGATAGAGTGGGCCGGGCAGAGTATTGGGATCGATTTCTCTTCTAAGCCCATTAAGTGATGGGCCTTTTCTGTAAGAGAATGCACATCCAAAGCCCATGAAATGATATAATATCAGGGTCAATGCGTGTTAGCTTTGACTTCGAGATTTCTCTTTTTTCAGTTTCCTTCTTCTCTTCCTTGTCGCTCCTCCGAAAAGCCATGGACGGCGCCGCCAACTGGCGCACCACGCAGGGGAACGGCCCCGCCGCCGTCGCTGACGCCGGTGGCGTCGACTCTAACGCGGCTGCCGGAGGCGACTGGCGCACCCAACTTCAGCCCGAGGAGCGCAACAGGATCGTCCGTATGATGTACGTGTTCTCCATCTTCCTTCCGTTCCCCCCTGTGATGTGAATTGTCAAGCAATTCAATTATTTTCCTTGAACCGTGGCCACTCCGAGGCTTTTACGATTCGATCCGTGGATGCTTGCTTCCCTCTCTACTTATTTGTATACGGATACTGACATACTGTCATGATTCCAGGGTAGGGTTTGCTGATCCATCCGTGCACTCGTTTGTTTTCCCACTGATCGCCCACTCGTTTGCGCGTGACATGTGGCTCCATGTAGTCTCATTGATTGCATCTAATCCATCATAAGACTACACATCTTTAAACCTAATTTAATTATCAAAATCACCAGCAGCAGTAGAAATAGAAACTACTTGCCTACTTGTTTAAAGACATCTTTATAAGGCCATCTCTGAACCACACATAGGAACATACATAGCGGCATATCATGTGAGATCTAACTCTTGCATATGCACATGTAACTACTCTTGTTTTCCTCAGCCACGAGAGGAGACATTAATGTGCATTTGAGTTTTGTTTTTAAGGCATGGGAGTAGAATGCGATAACTATTGTTTTTCCAAATGTTATGTTATTTATCTTCAGTGAAGGGTGGGCATGGCGCAGCAATGGAGACTCTGAAGAAGCATCTGCCAGTATCAGTGCCAGAGGGGCTGGATGAGCTGCACAAAATTGCCGTGCGATTTGAAGAGAAAATCTATACGGCAGCCATCAGCCAGGTACATTTAACCTAACCCTAGTATGCTCCTGTACAGAGTCAGAATGTTTAGTCATGGAGTAGGTCAATAATATAAAAGTTTGATCTATGAATAATTTGAAAGGCTTTTGGGTCAACTTTAGATGCTTTTAGCATCTTTTTATCATGCTAACATACATGATGGGGCAATGCACGGATACTGTGCTGGTCATACTTAGGAGGTGCGGTACCAAAATATCATGGGCACATGCATCTTGCATATGTAAATTGTATTGATGCAAAACCACAACTTAAATCCTTCTATTTTGTATGACTCAGTCTGATTATTTGCGGAAGATTTCTTTGAAATTCTGTCCATGGAAAGTCAGACAAATACACAACAGAACCCTGGAAATGTTCAAGTGATTTCAAATCAAAACCCCCCTGGTCCAGGTACCACACACACATGCAACCTTACACTTATTTTTTGGTGCTATCCATGTACTTGCTTCTCAGAAGAAAGACCACATGCAAGATATTTGGTCGATAAGTTTTCCACGTTAAGAGTGAAGGAATAAGTCTTGTGCTGTCGATATTTTAGAGCTACGTATCTAGGATAAGTAGGAGTAGTTAGTGCCTTGTCATAGCATCTTATCTAGTGTTTTAGCTTCTACTTTTGTTGTTGCTCTACTTTATTCTTTAGCTGGTAGTTTTAGTTGTAAGCAAGACCACTTGGTCTAAATAATGAAACATACCCAGCAGGTTCAGGCATAGCAATAGAAATCTGAAAAATCCCAAACCTGTATCTTTGCCAAAAATTGGTATCTAGAGCCTAGGTTTTCCCTTATTTCCATATCCGTCCGATCCACCACCTCCAGCCAGCGAGCTTGTGCCGCCGCCGCCACCGGCGCGTTGGTAAACCCCGACGCAGACCACGACGCGGGCATCGCTGCTGCAGAGGCGGCGGCCGAGACAGCCAGGTAGGCTTCGGTCGCGGCCTAAGCATTTTTTACCCGCCAAACCATACAAGGGTGATGGGTTTAGATATACACTATGCATTTAGATATACGCTATGCATATCCCACACATCATACACACAATTGTAAATGTTGAATAGCTTTGGTTTGGTCTCAATGCATAGAAAAAGCAATGTATCTAGAAAAACCAATGCATTTAGATATACACTATGTCTCAATGTATAGCAAAAGCAATATATCTAGAAAAACCAAAACATCTTATAATTTTAAATGGAGGGAGTATATTTTTATAATAAAAGCAATTAGTGATGGGTGAATCCTGCACATCATACACACAATTTTTTTTTCTCGAACACACATCATACACACAATTGTAAATGTTGAATAGCTTTGGTTTGGTCGCCATCCAAACATGTCTAGTATGATGAAATTTTGGCCATGCCCTGATTTAGCTAGAGCCAAATTTTGGCTTGCCGCCTAGGGTCACAATCCAAACCGTCAATTCATAGTTGTGACTTCTTTCCACTAGCAGGCACAGAATTTTCCATTCCTTGCTTGCATCTTGTTCTATGCTGTACAAGGTTGCTACTTGATTGCTTGTTCATGGTGTTGGTTGAGTTTTGACCATCTTTCTTACTATGCAGCTTCTGCAGATTCCACTTTTCAAACTGGTCTTCCAAGCACAGGTGATTGGCAAGAGGAATTATATCAAATGGTAAAGCATTCTACAATCAAATGGTAAAGCATTCTACAATCACAATCAGCCGGTTGGTTGAAATGGCGTCAAGCTTCAGGCGTCCTCTGTGACAGAAGGGTGCCTCAGAAGTTAAAAGGTAAGTTTTATAGGACAGCGATTCGTCCGGTGATGTTATACGGTGCTGAATGTTGGCCTACAAAAAGGCGACATATCTAGCAATTGAGTGTAGCAGAGATGCGTATGTTACGATGGTGTTATGGGCACACAAGGAGGGATAGAGTCCGGAACGACGATATTCGGGATAGGGTTGGGGTGGCACTAATTGAGGAAAAATTGATTCAACACCGGTTGAGATGGTTTGGCCATGTCCAACGGAGGCCTCCTAAGGCACCGGTGCGTAGTGGGGTTTTAAAGCGGGTCGATAATGTAAAGAGAGGTAGAGGTCGACCTAAACTGACTTGGGATGAGTCGGTTAAGAAAGACCTTAAGGAGTGGAATATCACTAAGGATTTAGCTATGGATAGGAGCGCTTGGAGATTAGCAATTAACATGCCTGAACCGTAATCTTTTTCTTGTACCATTTATGTGTTCTTTGTTTTCATGTCTCTTTTGGGTTTCATCTCTAGCCTACCCCAACTTGCTTGGGACAAAAGACTATATTGTTGTTGTTGTTGTTGCACATTTCTAGATTGATATGAGATGTGATAACGGACTGACTGTATTGAAATGCTAGGATTTCCACTTGTTACCCCTAAATTCCTTTTCCTGCTTTTCTATTGGTCTGCTATTTTGACAAACGACCCTCCACGTTTTCACTCTATTTAAGATAGAGTTGCAATTGAAATTCATACAACATTGACATTTTATTTTAGAATTTCTGTCTGACCTTTAGTGTTTTGGTCCATCGGTGTTCAAATGACCATATGTACTATGGAGCAGATGGTATCTAGATGTAGTAAGTTTAACACTTTCTTTGGGCACTAGGATTTTGATCTTTAAGTTAATTGGTTTGATCTAGAAAACACATGATCCTTCGGTGGACTTCATAGTTTTCCTTTTTGTGCCAGATTCCATGCTTGTAATTGTAATCTTTTGTATACTCATGAACATGTAACCTCGACAACCAATTTATTGGGTTTTCTTCTGTTTGTGCACAGATTAAGAGCTTGAAGGACCAACTTTGTGGAATTGAATGTTTTGTACAATAAGTTATCCATCAAGATACAACATATTGACAACCACATGCCTTCTCAAAAGTCAGCAGAGCATTATGAAAAGATGAAGAGCTTTAAAGCAATGTTGGAGCGCACGTTGCATTTCCTGCAAGTTAACAAGAGCTGCATTCAGCCAGGTTTTAGGGAGAAGATCCCTATTTACGAGAGGCAAATTCTCAGTATCCTAAGTTTTCAAAGAAGGAAGCCTGTGCAGGCACGTGGACTGCAAACGTTTCAGCAATCTGGTGGGCAAGCTCCTAGCTCTAAAATCTCACAAATTTGAAGGCAATGTTTATGCTGAAAAAAAGGCTTATAATTGTTTAGACAAAAAAAAGGGAAATGGCAACCATGTATACATAATTCTGGTGGAGTTATATACCAGAGTCTACCACTCTACCATGGCTGCCATTTTTACTGAGTTGATTGTCAGCGTTTTTCCTTCACGAAATGTGGTTCTCATTTGTGTTTGGTATTGTTGTATGTAAATGCTACTCTGCAATATTTCTTTGTACTCTATCTTTTAATTCACTGTTCTGACTTTTTCCACTAGTATCACAGAAATTTTCCATTTGCTACTTGCATCTGACTCTATGTTGTACAAGGTACTTGATTGCTTCTTCATGATTGAGTTTTGACAATTTGCTTAACATAACCGGTCCCAAGCCCGGATAAAGGAGAAGGGTGTGTTAGGTTTGGCTAGCCAACATTTCAAAACCAGCCACTCTCATGGATATGAAACCCACAAGAGATTCGTTGGGGCGTAACCCTCTTAGCGATGCGCTACATCGAAACCCGGGTGTAGTGTCAAATAGGCAAGGGGCGGATCGTCATCCCCTTAGTGGCGCGTCGTATCGTGATTCGGGTACGATGATAAATGAGCAAGGGTCGGGTCGTCGCAACCTTTGTGACGCGCTACATCTGCGCCCGGGTGTAGTGAAAAATAAGCAAGGGTCTTCGTACTTCCCTCGACGGGTGCGAAGGGTAAGGAAGCTAGCCGAGCCAACTAGGATTCGTCTAAGTAGCTGGAATGTAGGGTCCCTAACGGGTAAGTTAAGAGAGCTAGTTGATACAGCAATTAGGATGCGTGTAAATATTCTATGCGTTCAAGAGACTAAATGGAAGGGTCAAAAGGCGAAGGAGGTGGAGGTTACTGGCTACAAACTTTGGTACACGAGGATAACATCGGGTAGGAATGGTGTAGGCATCTTGATCGATAGGAGCCTTAAGGATGGAGTAGTTGAGGTGCGGAGGCAAGGTGACCGGGTTATCCTAGTTCGGTTGGTAGTTGGAGATTTGGCTCTGAATATGATCGGTGCCTATGCCCCACAGGTAGGTCTTTGCGAGAGCACCAAGAGACAGTTTTGGGAAGATCTCGATAGCATAGTTAGTACTGTGCCTATCAGCGAGAAACTCTTCATAGGAGGAGACCTCAACGACCATGTGGGTGCGACTAATGTAGGTTTCGAGCGGGTGCATGGGGGTTCCAGGTATGGTAGTAGAAATCAAGAGGGGGAGGATGTTTTAAACTTCACGTTGGCCTACGATTTGTTGATAGCGAACACTGTCTTTAAGAAGAGGAAATCCCATCTAGTGACCTTTCGTAGCGGACAACACCTGAGCCAGATCGACTTTATCCTTGCAAGGAGGGGGATAGACGTGCTTGCTTAGATTGTAAGGTGTTACCTGGGGAGTGTGTTGTCCCTCAACACAAGCTTGTGGTGGCGGATTTTCGCTTTCGGGTACATGTCCACCGGGACAATCGGGCCAAGATTGCGAGAACAAAATGGTGGAAGCTTAGGGGGGCAGCAGCGCAAACATTTAAGGAGAGGATGCTAGATGAGGGGCCGTGGGAAGAAGGAGAAGATGCAGATGACATGTGGCTAAAGATGAGAACATGTGTTCAGAAGGTGGCTTCGGATGTGTTTGGAGTGAGTAGGGGAGGCAAACGGGAAGCGAAAGACACCTGGTGGTGGAATGACGAGGTGCAAAGGGTTATTAGGGAGAAAAAGGAGTGGTTCAAGCGCCTCCGTCATGACAAGAGTGCAGCCAACATTGAGGGCTATAAAATAGCAAAGAGGGCTGCAAAATGAGCGGTGAGTGTAGCAAAAGGTCAGGCGTATGATGACCTTTATCAGCGGCTAGGCACGAAGGAAGGGGAGAAGGACATTTATAGAATGGCTAGGATCCGCGAGAGGAAGAAGAGGGACATCAACCAAATCAAATGCATCAAGGATGGGACAGATCAACTTTTGGTGAGGGATGAGGAGATCAAGGATAGGTGGAGAGAGTACTTTGATAAGTTTTTTAATGGGCGGAATGAGGGTCCTACCTTGGAGTTGGATGACTCATTTGACGACACCAACAGACGTTTCGTGAGGAGATTTCAGGAGGCAGAGATCGGAGAGGCTTTGAAGAGGATGAAGGGAGGTAAAGCGATGGGCCCTGACGGTATCCCCATTGAGGTGTGGAGATGCCTAGGTGCCAGAGCGATAGTATGGTTAACTAAGCTTTTTAACCTTATTTTCTGGTCAAACAAGATGCCTGAAGAATGGAGGAGAAGTATATTAGTACCAATCTTCAAGAACAAGGGAGATGTTCAAAGTTGTACTAATTACCATGGGATTAAGTTGATGAGCCATACGATGAAGCTCTGGGAGAGGGTTATCGAGCATCGCCTAAGAAGAGTGACAAGTGTGACCCAAAATCAATTTGGGTTTATGCCTGGTAGGTCGACCATGGAGGCAATTTTCTTATTACGACAGTTGATGGAGAGATATAGGGAGCAGAAGAAGGACTTACACATGGTCTTTATTGACCTCGAGAAGACATATGACAAAGTACCGAGAAATGTCATGTAGTGGGCCTTGGAAAAACACAAAGTCCCAACCAAGTACATCACCCTCATCAAGGATATGTACAGGGATGTGGTGACGTGTGTCCGAACATGTGATGGCGACACCAATGATTTTCCAATTAAAATAGGACTACATCAAGGGTCAGCATTGAGCCCTTATTTATTTGCTTTGGTGATGGATGAGGTCACAAGGGACATACAGGGTGATATCCCTTGGTGTATGCTCTTTGCTGATGATGTGGTGCTAGTGGATGAGACTAGGGCAGAGTTAATAGGAAGTTAGAACTATGGAGGCACACATTAGAGTCGAAAGAGTTTAGACTTAGTCGTATCAAGACCGAGTACATGAGGTGCGATTTCAGCGCGACTAGGAATGAGGAGGGAGACGTTGGCCTCGATGGGCAAGTGGTGGCCAAGAAGGATACTTTTCGGTATTTAGGATCGATGCTACAAAAGGATGACGACATTGATGACGATGTTAGGCATAGATTTTAGCCGGTTGGTTGAAATGGCGTCAAGCTTCAGGCATCCTCTGTGACAGAAGGGTGCCTCATAAGTTAAAAGGTAACTTTTATAGGACAGCGATTCGTCCGGTAATGTTATACGGTGCTGAATGTTGGCCTACAAAAAGGCGACATATTCAACAATTGAGTGTAGCAGAGATGCGTATGTTACGATGGTGTTGTGGGCACACAAGGAGGGATAGAGTCCGGAACGACGATATTCGGGATAGGGATGGGGTGGCACCAATTGAGAAAAAATTGATTCAACACCGGTTGAGATGGTTTGGCCATATCCAACGGAGGCCTCCTGAGGCGTCGGTGCGTAGTGGGGTTCTAAAGCGGGTCGATAATGTAAAGAGCGGTAGAGGTCGACCTAAACTGACTTGAAATGAGTCGGTTAAGAGTGACCTTAAGGAGTGGAATATCCCTAAGGATTTAGCTATGGATAGGAGTGCTTGGAGACTAGCAATTAATGTGCCTGAACCGTAATATTTTTTCTTGTACCATTTATGTGTTTTTTGTTTTCATGCCTCTTTTGGGTTTCATCTCTAGCCTACCCCAACTTGCTTGGGACAAAAGGCTATGTTGTTGTTGTTGTTGTGCTTTCTATGTAGCATCTGTGGATTCCATTGCTCAAACTGGTCATCTAGGCGCAGGTGATTTGCAAGAGGAGTTATATCAAATGGTAAAGCATGCTACAATCCAATTGGCATTATCGCTTTTAGCTTACTTTCACCTTTATAGATAGGATTTCGATCTCATTGGCATTATTGCTTTTAGCTCACTTTCACCTTTATAGATAGGATTTCGCTTTCTGTTTCACCTAAATTACTTTTACTGCTTTCTGTTGATCTATTCTTTTGCCAAACTAACCTCATCGTTTCCACTCCTTTTTAAGATTAAGTTGGAACTGAAATCCATAGTTCCATGCAATAATGATATTTTAGCATTTGTATGTAGATATGCCATTTTCTTGTTGACCATTAGTATTTTATGGAGTAGATGATGTCTAGATGTACGAAGTTTAATTTTTTCTTTAGGCAGTAAATTTTGGATAAGTTAATTGGGATGATCGAAAGAACACATGATTCATTAAGTGGGCTTCATAGTTACCCTTTTTGTGCCAGATTCCATGCTTGTAATTGCAACCAATCGATCTTGTATCATACTTGTGGCTTAATGGAAAGCCTTGTTCTATTCAACTTTTACCTTCTGTATACTCATCAACGTGTAACCTTGGTAACCAATTTATCAGTTTTCTGTTCATTTGTACAGAGATTATGAGCTTAAAGGATCAATACTTTGTGGAATCTAATGATTTTTACAATAAGATATCCATCAAGATACAACATATTGACAACGACATGCCTTCTCAAAAGTCAGCGGAGGATTATGAAAAGATGAAGAGCTTTATAGGAATGTTGTAGTGCACGTTGCATTTCTTGCAAGTTAACAAGAGCTGCATTCAACCAGGTTTTAGGGGAAAAATCCCGAAACACATGTATATTTAATTACCTAAAGAAGATTATCTTCTCTACAGATCATTTTTGTTATATTTGCTGAAGGCGTACAGGTTAAGATGGCGGTCTAAAGAGGATGAATTGCCCTTTTTAAAATTAATCTCACCAGCTAACTAAAACAAATGAGAAATTAAAACTATTGGTCTAACTAAAACTCACCCCTCTATCTAAGTTCTCAAACACCTTATGAAAGATTCTAATTAGACAAATAAAAAAGGTGCAAGTCTAGCTAGAGATTAACTATTCGATTCAAAGAAGTAAGGGCATACAAATCTATATAACTAGTACTTTAAGCACTAGGGAGCTCTACACAAACTAGTAAGCAAAAATACAAAGTAAAAACACAAAGTTCCTAAGCTTACTAGTAATGCTCGATAACAAGGCTACATAAGTCAAATTAGAGAGTTCAAATTACATAGCTACACAAACTAAGCATAGTGACTAACAAGGCTACTCAAGCCAATTGGTCAAGCAAAGGGAGCTTATATGCTACACAATCAAGATTATCACTAGCAAGCTACAAAAGCTAACTAATTACAAAAGCAATTATTACAACATAAGCACAATATATGAGTGAACAAATACAAGCTTGTGTTGGGGGACTACAAACCAATAGGATGAACAATGTACGTTGACTCAATGATTTCTATCCGCCGTTGTGTTGACCACTCACTTGGTGGTTCGATGAGCTAATAGGCGTTTCACAAGCGTAGCCCACACGTAGGGAGCCGCAAGAGCCTATACACAAGTGAGGGTAACTTAATGACACGCTCAACTAGAGTTGCTCTCGCGGTCCCTATGGGGCGAGCACAACACCCCTCACAATCCTTCAATCTTCTTGTATGCTTTGATGGAGTCAAAACCTGCCAAGCTGTGTAGGAGGTGGTAACCTAAGAGTAACAAGAACCATCAGCTTGCAACATGAACACCCAATACACTACTCGAAGCAATCTAATCACACTAGAATCACATCCTCGCAACTAGATGCAACTACTATATGCACAAGTGAGTTAGAAGCTCTCCTAGCACTCCCAAAGCGTGGACACTAATAAGTCCTAAGGGTGCCAAACATCATCCAAAGCCAACCACACACTCATTTTATAGCCTAAGGGATAAAATAGTTGTTACCCTATTACATGCTGTAAGGATCCGGTCGTAGAGTCTAGTCACACAGATGTGTCCATTCGCAGAGGCATGTCTCATAGGACGCGTCCGGTCATAGAGTTTGATCACTTTCCGAGTGCCATGTGTTTCAACCATTTGAATGTTACCATTGGGTGCCTCCAAGTGTGACCGGACACGCCATCACCCATCGTCTGGTCGCACACATAGAGGTTCTAGACAAGGTTTCTAGCGACCAAACGCGTTCGGTCACCACTGACCAGACTCTCTTGCAGTGACGAGGTTGTAGTGAGCACATGACGCGTGCAATCGCAGAGTCCGGTCACATAGGACACGTTCAGTCGCAGAGTCCGGCACACTCCTGCCTCCCCTTGGCACGAAATACCAAAAACCAAGAACCGAACCAAAAATACTGAGAACCAAATCAAAAAATACCAAAACCGAATAATTCGGTACCAGGTTCGGTACCAGGTTCTCAGGTACCGAATTTACCGAGGTACTTTCGGTTCTGGGCCTCGGTAAACCGAAAGTACCGATCAGCACCAAATTTACATATTAGGCCCAGTAAACTACAGCCCAATAGCAGCCCACCTAGTCATGCACGGTCCACTCATCCTTCAACCCTAGGCTTAGCTTGCAGGCAACACCAACCATCCCACTCGATGCGTCTCACCCCACAGGCCGCAGCCGCGTGACCGCGCCGCTCTCTCGCCCCCGCACGACTACGCCACGCTATGGCCCCTGTAGCGCGTCGTCGAGGCGTCGACCCTCGTCGTCCTCACGGTCGAGGCCCCCGCGCCACTCCTTAACCACGCCCCTGCTCCGCTACCGCGTCGTCACCCCTCCTCGCCCCGCGCGGCGCAGTCGCCCGCCCGCCCCAGCCCCTGCTCCACCGTTGCGTCATTGCCCCTCGTGCTCGCGCTCGTGTGCGTGGCCTCGCCCATCGCCCACTCGCTCGGTGGCGCCTCGCCCGTCGCCTCCCCCTCATGCTCACCTTGTTTCTTGGAATAGTAGGATCCCGATCAGTTCTTTCGGGAAATACCGGGACCGAATCGAAAGTACCGATACCGAATTTACTTGGTACCAAGATTTTTTAGGAACCGATTGGTACCAGCTTTGGGAGGAACCGAATTTACATCAATACCAAAGAATCGAACCGATGGGTTTGGTAATACCGAATGCCCAGGGTGACTCCTGCCAACGTCCTCATAAAAAACACTCCTGCCAACGTGCCAGCCTATAAACAGTGCAAGGGGCACAACGGTCGCTGGCTAGTGCCATCATCCGGTCACACTCCTGCCATAGCGCTAGCCTGTGAATAGTGCAAGGGGCACATTCGGTCATTGGCCAGTGACATCATCTAGTCACATGTAGGGACCCTCAATTCTTCTTCTTTTCATCCCTTGTGCAAATATGATAACTTCACGAAGTTTCCAACAGTTTGTGTAGAAGAGTTAGTATTTCATAAACATATTTTCCAAGGGATTATCACTCTCTTCACCACGCCGCTCGATCCTAGCAATGATATAACGTTAGATCACTCAAGTGGCACTAGATAACCGATATACAAACAAGTTTTCCCCTCTTGATAATACGGCCATCTATTATAAACCTGGTCATAAATTTCTCTACACACATGTGACTAGTGAAATGAAATGCCCTACAAATATACCTATCTTGCATATTCCATTCCATCTCCAATGTTGATGCAACACATGCATCAACACAATCAACAAAATAATATGATCCACTTATATCGTCATATGACTTTATTGGTTCATCGATCTTGACATCATCTACTCTTCATCGTTGCCTTGGTCCATCGGCATCGGCGCCATGTCTTTCACGTGCTTCCCCACCATGTGAGGTTTGTCACATCAAAACCTCGACTAGTCTTTCACACTTGCAACTAGTCCATCAAGTCAAGCCTCATCTTAACCTTCTCCACCTTAATCACATGACTCCACATCATGTCTCATATACAATGAGCTCCTTCATCACATACTCACCTGTGCATTTTTATATAACCACAAATTAGTCCACCTAATCAAGTTGTCACTAAATTATCAAAATCAAACAATGACCTTTACTACTAGAAAAATGAAGGATGTTAGTTCCCCAAATAAACAATGTGGCATTAGGTTCGATGACCTACCCCCTTCCATTTAAATAGGCCTACCTAATATGTCTAAGGACCTCCATGTAATTCACAAACCAAAGGGGATAGGGAGTAAGATTGAATCCTCCCAACTCCCTTATAAATAGGACCAAAGGTGCAAGTGTAAGGGGATTCGCTCTCATTGTATTAAGCCTAATCTTTATCTCTTACTCTCTTTTCTATGTCGCTAGTACCCGATCTTTCCCTTCATCCGTTGAATGTACGAGGGAAAGGCTATAACCCCACACTTACTCATAGAAAAGTGTTACTAGATCTATACTTCAATGTTTCTCTTCAATCTTAAAAAAATCTGATACTACTATCTTGCCTGCACATATTCTTAACGCATTCCATTCAACCATTTTACTAATGGACTGCTAAGAGAATTTTTACCGAGCAAATGTAGTTGTAGTTCCATTATCTTTTCAAAAGGCTAAGAAATAAGCAGTATTCGTGCTATAAAATGAATAGATTTATTTTACCAACACTGAATTGACTCTAGTTAGAACCTTGGTATTTCCATACTAAGTCATGTCACCGCTTGAAGCTAGCATATGTTCTGCTCCATAGAATCGATGTGATATGTTCTACTTCATAGAATCGATGTGGATTCCATGCAAGAGACCACACTATGTCATGCTAACCACCAGGAAAATGATAACCATAGATCTTGAACTTCATGACACTAGCCTCTCGTACGTTTTGTCTTTACCAAGCAGGAGGTCAGATGAGGTGAGAGGAAGTGAAGCAAACTAAATAAAATGAGGAGGCTCAGATCTCGATGGCCAACAAGAAAGATACATCCCTGAAGCTTGATTGACAATGAGCTAATCCAGATCCTTAATCTCCTCCCCAGCCGACCAATCCTAATTAATATCCTCCCAGCCAACTAGATGTCTGCAAAAAATAAAGCGATTAAGGATAATAAATTAAGCAATAACCCACTTGTCGTATCGAACAAAGAGTGTAACTTTTGGATATTAGGGTTTAAACTCAATTTTGGAGAAATTACGGCTACAAATTATGGGGGTGGGAAATAGAAACGAGTCAAGCTATATACGCGACCTAGCTCAAGCTCTTAGCACGTGCTTTTTTCATTTGTATAATGAGGAGGAAGACAATCCCCATAGGAGTGCCCCACATGTTATCATATTGATGTTGGAAAATGATCAATTTTTGGGTTGGTGGACTAGTAAAGGAAGGAACAAGTAGCCAGAACTACGAAGTACATAGCCTAGGACGAAATTCAGGAGGTGGTCTAGGTAGAGGCTCTTGTGGTTGTATTGGGTACGCCTGTTGTCATGAAATTCCTAGGATAGAGTAGGAGGAGACAGAGGCATGGGGAAGAAAAGCGCACACATCACAAGGTGTGTCGTGCCATCAACTAACCAGCTTAGTCATTGGCGCTACAATGGCTGTGGCAGAATGTAGCATTCAACAATTTAAGACTTACTACAAAAATGCACATGTGGCATGCACGTGTTTAAAAACCTATTAAACACGTGTTCCATGCACTTACTATAAAGTCTAAACAAAATTCAATAACCAAAACATTTAGAGTTGAAATCAACACATCTGTCTTCTTGAATCATGCATGCATTCAGCGTTAACTCTATCCATGGAACTAAAGATAACTGAAGAGCTAAAACGACGACTAGAGGAAAGTGAATGGGACACGTAAGTTTTCTTTTCAAACTTTTCTATCACTATCCCAAAATCAACCAAAAAGGCAAACACACATAAGAATGAAATAATTACTAGCCAACTAGTGGCAAGAGTACCTAGGAAGTTCCCTCGTAATGTTAAAAAGCCAACACAAAAGATGGAATGAAAATCGAAGCTCAAACGCTCAACTCAACACACAAAAGAACCAAGCAACAAAGGAACTAGTGGATCGTCCGCAGGCCAAGTGCGGACTTTCCAAAATGGACCACAAAAAATTGCTATGTACACTACTAAAACATGAACAAAAAGTTGTCCATCATGAAGTCCTGGATTGCCCGGGGTTGAAAACATCAAAACTTGACTGAGAAAAATGATTCCATACGCCGTAGAAACAAGAGTTTGATAGAATGTCTGGGATAGGTGCAGCTTGTCTGCTGGCTAGAGCAGTGAAACATGAACAAAAGAAGAGCTTCTGCTCGCGATGTGAACAATAACAACAGACTATCCAAGGGGGGTGTTTGGGGCAGGCTATCTACGAGTCACGAAATTAGCATGAAGAGAATCGCCCAAAAATCGCCTGAGTCAAGGTAGCACCTGGTTTGCGACCAAATCTAAACCAAATGCCACCAAATTTGAACCAGATGATCACAAAGCATTAGGTGAGCTATCTTCAAAATATCATCGCTCAAAGTGTGGCCAATCAAAAGGGAAATTTAGATCAAGCGAAACACGCCAATTTTTCCTCCCCAAAAGTTGTGCCCCAATCTATGAAATCATGAGGGTTTAAACAAAATCCTTCGGTGGAATGGATCTACTCATGCCCTAGCTCATATTAGCAAACCATCCCAAAATGATGAATCAAAGCAAAGCGAGGAAGGGAAAAAAAGAACACGAAGTAGAAAAAACCCAATTCACATGAACACAACTCAAATCTTGAATCCTAGAGGACAAGAGGAGGTAAAGGCCTCCATTACCACACACATCATAAGTCCACAAATTTGGATTACACAAACACGAAAATCATTCATGGACCTTTCTTGGAGCCCAAGAGAGAATAAGGAAGTCTAAGAATCAGAGAAAGCAACAAAGATAAGGGGGTTCGAGTAGCCCTCTCTTATTTATCAAGGCTATTATACAATCTCAAATTGCCTCTAAGTAATTGGAGCGAACCACCTAACAAGTGGTATTGTGGCACAACTTTGAAAAATCAATTGATCCTACGGCCAGTGGCATTTATGAAATAGCTTCACCTCAATGCCGCCACGTGCTGCCTCCAATTCCTGCCAGAACCGCATCCGGGTTTTGAGGCCCAAACCCGAAAACTGTCTGATCGGTGGTTTTGAGGTTCAACCCACCAAACCGCTTATGAGTAGCGTAGTCTCCATACGTGTCCCCCGCAACTCGACATATGTGTCACCGCCGTCCTTGACTTGGTCAACACATGGTTACTCCCATGTACACTTGCACTTGTCGATATCTCTAAGTGTCATCTACCGTGGCTAGTCACCTGACTCCTGGTCCCCCAGTCCAAACCTCACGTCCATATTTTAGTGCTCCCAATCCATCGGCACGAGACATCCCTACTTGACCTTCACTTGCCATCAACTGCCACCTTCGAGCTCCACACTTGCACACCACAAAGCCAAGAAACAGGTTGCACAAACCCAACTCACGCCACAATTGGTCCATAGACTCGACCAAGACGTGAGCCACGTAGGCAATCACTCATAACAAATCGAACCACAAGGGCGCATATCAACCTTGTGTTCGCAATAACAACAAACAAAATAACCTTATTGGTTTCAATTGAATCCTTCTTACGCTTTAAACATCAACACAGAGAAACCGCACATCGTCCAAAAGCATATCACAACACCACGATACTCGAAATGAATTCATTCTTTGACTGTGATGAGGTTGCAACTTCCTACTCTCTCCATACTGGTAATTCAAGTAGTTTTGATCAAGGTTTAGATTAGACATATAACATAGTTTTAAGTTGTTTACTTTGAAAATGCAAAAAACATATGAATATATTTATCTTGAAAAGTACTTTCATAAAAATACACATATAACATTTTTTAATAAATATTTTATATAAAATAAAAAGCTAGAGTTATGGAAGACCATGTCACTGTCTAAATGACTTGAATTACTAATTAATATGAAGGGAGTATTAGATATAATATGAAGCTTCACATGCTGAAAGAAGAAAGATGAAAAGGGTACAAGACTACCAGCTGCAACTTTACGTAGCTGATCCTAGTGTTTTCTATTGGACTGATCATATATCAGGAACTTGAAAGATGCATCTATTGATTTTTTTCCTATACAAGTTGCATCAAAGAAACTTTAGAACATGATACCTTGACAAAGAATATGCATTTATTTATTTTTTGAGTAAAATGCATATATAGGCCAGTAACTTGTGCGCGTGTGTCGATTTGGGCTAGTAACTTCGAAAATGCATTTTTGGGTCCAACAACTTGACTTCCTATGCATTAATAGGCCAAACCCCATTTGGCTCAAGTTAATTGCCCACGTGGACATGCCACCGTAGCCGACTGCGCGCGTGCAGGGCACGTGAGCTACCTTGGCCGCGTAGTTTTAGCAAAAAGCCCCCTCAACTCCTTATTCCTCTCATTCCCCAGTCCTCCCTCTCTCTCTCATTCTCGTTCTGTCTCTCTTGAATCATGATTTCAGCGTAGGCGACCCTGGGTCTGGCGGCGCAGGGACTGAAGTTCTGTGAACATGAGTGGAGGCTACGTGACAGTGGAGTCATCAGGGGAGGGCTCAAGGCGCTAGTTCCCACGGCTGCCGCAGTGAACCTGCGTGATGGTGGCGACCGTGCGCCAGCTCACCGATGAGCCGCCTGAATACGGTGAGCAAGTCACTCACTTTGTTTGTTTTTCGATTGGAGGAGGTAGTATGTTGGTTGATGGTACTTTTCCTTGCTGCATTTTGGATTTTTCGTATTGGTTAGGGTTTGATGTTGTTGTTAGTGCCATTGTTCCTAATTTTTTGGGTTAGATCATCTTTGTTTCATCGATTTGGTAGTGATGTTGATCTATTGAGGTAATGTAGGGGATGATAATGAAGAGTTTATAGTGGAGTTGCATCATTGTGGATTTTTTGTTGGTTCTGGTTTGAACAAGTCATAGCTTGCTGGCAAGGTTACCCATTTCGACTACTTTGAGGTCGATACATGGTCCCTACTTTGAATAGATGACTTTCTTGGTATGCTAGATTACCCCAAGGAGCCAATCAAAAAAGTGCGGTGGCTTCTACCAGGCAAGGCTTTTCCAGGAGGGCTTAGAGTTATTTGTGAAGACTCTAACTGTATTGTTATGCAATGACTAGATGTCTTACTAGTGGATGTCTTAACCTTTTGGATATATGAGCATAGCATAGCTCAGGGCTGGTAAAAAAATGGTCCTGTGACCAAAACAATGACTTTGGACATGTGATCCTTTTGGATATGGTTAATACCAAAAATATGTCCTTTGGATGCTATTTATGTGTGTTTACATGCTTGTCATGCACTGACCATTGCAAAAACCCTGAGAATGATATGTTTGTCATGCACTTACCATTCCAAACTCTAATTGAAACCATGAAATTCATGAACCAAAAGCTCCATCAGTTACAACAGATCTGGACACTTCTTGACCAACATCACAACCACCATAACCATCAGAACAAACGGCATACAGACACACAATACACACTGAACTTTCATCAGTTTGATAAGTTCACTCACTACGACTACAATTGCCCTATTATCATTGCTCTGATCAGGTTCAACAAACACACCGCTAGCAACCTGCTTCATCTTGCTGTTGAAGAAGTCGTGAACCAGCACCATTTCTTTAGGCTCCACGTCCATGGACTGAAGGACCACCAGGTACTCATTTTCCCACTTGAACAAAGGGCAACCTCCAACTTTGCTCTGCATGAGATCAAACCAAAATTAGTAGCAATGAAACAACTTAAATGGAAAAATGCGAAGTAAAATCATCAATTTTACCTGTGCGCCAGGCAACAGAAGAAAGGTTGCCCAAAACTCTAGGGCTTCCTAGAAATCCGCCTCACCACTTTGAACCACTAGCATATTCTGCAAGTGACACAGGGAAGGAAACCTATCACACCTGCTGCCACCTGTGCAGATCCGCCCATCGTCGACGCTGATCCGCCAGCCGCCGATGCAGATCCACTAGCGCTACCGCCAAGTAGACCGCGCGAATCCATGCCTTTCTTGGTTTCCTGCTTCTTCGCTCGACAACATGTATTTGCCGACGACCTCCTCCGCTAGATCATGCTGGCCTACCGCGGTACCGCCGCCACCTCCGTCGCGATTACGGAGAGGGAGATAGAACGAGAACGAGAGAGAGGGAGGACTGGGGAATGAGAGAAGTAAGGAGTTGAGGGGCTTTTTTGCTAAAACTACATGGCCTAGGTAGCTCACGTGCCCTGCACGCGCGCGGTCGGCCACGGTGGCCTGTCCACGTGGGCAATTAACTTGAGCCGAATGGGGTTTGACCTATTAATGCATAGGAAGTCAAGTTGTTGGACCTAAAAATGCATGTTCAAAGTTACTAGTTGTGGATAAGCCGGTAGATTTTGACAGATTTAATAGTATTCTATATAAGAGAAAACAAGCCGAAATAAATTGAATCATGCCAAAATAAATATACCGGTTGAACAGGGCCAACATCGGCGTCAACGCTGAGTCATGACGTCTGGCCCTAGCATGTTAGCTTTGACTAAGAGCTTTCTTTTTCATTTCCTTCTTGCCTTTTTTCTTTTTTTGACTAATTTCCTTCTTTCCTTTCTTGGTCGTTCCTCTGCGGCTCCACCTCCAAAGCCATGGACGGCGCCGCCAATTGGCGCCCCATGCTGGGCGACGCCCTGCTGCCATTTGACGCCGGTGCGTCGACCCTGACGTGACTGCCTCCGTCGGAGGCGACTGGCGCACCCAAGCCCGAGGAGCGCAACAGGATCATCCATATGATGTACGCCTTCTCCATCTTCCTTCCCTTCCCCCATGTGATGGGAATTGTCAAGCAATTCAATTATTTGCCTTGAACCGTTGCAGCTCCATGTCACTGCTTTTACGATTTGATCCATGGATGCTTGCTTCCCTCTCTACTTATTTGTATACAGATATTGTCATGATTTCTGGGTAGGGTTTGCTTATCTATCCGTGCACTCATTTGTTTCGCCAGAGATCGCCCACCCGTTTGATTGTCCATGACATAAGGTTCCATATAGTCGCATTGATGGCATTCAATCCATCATTCCTTATAAGACCATAAATCTTTAAACCTAATTCAATTATCAAAATTGAAAAAAAAATCACTAGTACAAATAGAAACTATTTCTCTACTTGTTTAAAGGCAGAATAGCCAAATTGATCCCTCATCTTTCGTCTCAAGTTTAATTTAATCCTTCAACTCTCAGAATGGCCAATTGAGTCCCTCAACTTTTGATTTTGTCCTTATGCTGATGTGGTGCTCCATGTTAGCAGTCCCAGTCAGCAAACACTAGTGGTAACCACAACACTGACTAGCCTGGTAGCCATACCTTGCATTATAAAACTAATATCATTGCATTGGTTCTAGCCATGAAAGGGACATTAGAGAAGTTATTCAAATTTTCATTGGATCAATGGCAATATGTTCTTTCTTTTCTTACTACATCCTACGTGGTCAATCCTAGTTTCATTAGAAATGTACGTCCTAGCATATTATTGTTGTTGAAACCAAAATGCAATGAGCTTGAGTGTGAAAGTATAGAATAATCTTACCTTACAACTAACAATGCCAACTACCAACATTCCCTATTTACCAAACTCGTTTGCGTGTGACATATGGCTCCATGTAGTCATATTGATGGCATCCAATCAATCATAAGACTACACATCTTTAAACCTAATTTAATTATCAAAATCACCAGTAGAAAAGAAACTACTTGTCTACTTGTTTAAAGATATCTATATAAGGCCATCTCTGCACCACACATAGGAACATACACAGATGCATATCATGTGAGATCTAACTCTTGCATATGCACATGTGACACTCTTTTTTTTTCTTAGCCATGAGAGGAGACATTAATGTGCATTTGAGTTTTGTTTTTGAGGCATGGGTGTAGAATGCGACAACTCAATACTTGAATTTTTATTTCAAATGTTATTTATTTTCAGTAAAGGGTGGGCATGGCGTAGCAGCAGACTGTCTCCACTTTGTTAGGTTGATCTCCACCGGGTTGGTCCAATGGCCAACTTGGGACCTGTTCCCGCGCCCTGATCTTGGGCGCCCAACCCTGCAGGTTCCTGATCCCCCGTCGCACTATGCAATATTAAGAGGTGGGGGCCAGCGGCTATGAGTACGAAGTTCACTGTTGCCTCGCTCCACCAACAACCCTAATCTATCGCTGTCTTCACAGCCACTTTTGTGGCACTCCCTGATGTCCACGCCACCGTCGGATTCCACTGCCTCGCCTACACCATCGTCAACCTAACCATCGACGCCATGGCGGACTCGAGCTCCTCCACCAATCCCACTGATGGTCGGTAACATCGCCCCCGCTGTGGCAGAACCTTCTAAATCATATGGCCCACATGCATCATTATTGTCTAAACAAACTCCTAATAACCATGAATGTATGCCATGAGACTTAAAAGGTCTGTCGGGTAAATCCTGAATCATCCACGATTCTTCGAACAGGATCAATCATTACAAAGAGACATTGCAGTATTACAACAGTTTTATATAAATAAGATATTTCAGAGTAAAATAGCGGAAGATTACAATAACATAAATTTACAAACCATTTATTTCAAAACTTAAAAACCATAAGTTTGATTATTATAAACCATAGTAGTAGTGGAGTAGCGATAGATAACTTTATTACAATACCAGGCGATAAGCTCTGCCCAAGAGCCAAACATCCTACTCGTCATCACTTTCCACAATGACTGTCATGCAGCAGGATGCGAAGCACTCCTGCCCATGAAACTCACCTGCAACAAGGGTTCAACAAACCCTGAGTACAAAAGTACTCAACAAGACTGACCCGACGAAAAAGAGGGGTGAAGACTCAGAAATGCAGGCTAGAGGGACAAGGTAAGGCTTGCAAGAGATAAGAAGTTTTGAGGAAAAGCAATTATAGAAAGTAAAGTTGTCTTACTCTATATCAAGATTACCAACCAACTTCATTCTTAAACCTTAAGTATTATTCAAGTTGTTACTACGATGATGAACAACGATCGAATCTTCTTCTCCGAGAAGCAACGACGATTCGAATCCATTTTCATACCTAGCTGGGACCTAGATCTTGGTATGCATGAGGCTCCAACCAAAATGCATACCAGACTGAAGATATACTAGGATAACAACCGCAGCCATATATCATCACATGATACACGTGAGCACTCAGGCCTAGGGTACCGATATACATGGGAACTTAAACCCACAGTATACCACACTATGACATATGTGGGGACTCTGGCCCCACAATATATCACTCCATGACATACCTGGGCTCCAACCCTAGTATGTCACTTCATGCACGTGGATTTCTAGTTCTCGATATCACCAGGTCACCATCGACACGGGACCTAGGGCATCAACAGACAGAAACACTACAGAGGGACTCCATTCCCAATGCAAATTACCTGTACGGACTCGATTTATTAATGATTATCATGATTCCGACAAGAAAAGTCATCCTCATCTTTTTCATTCTTTTTCTTTTTAAAAACCTACTAATTAAGCAGGGCTAAGCATTACTATGCATTTTCCCATTTAACAGGTAACAAGGAATATGGAAGTAAGACAGGTAATGCAGTTGGTAGGTTTTCACTCAACTCCTATTACTTAATGCAACATCTCATAGCTGAAGCGATAAAACTTTTATAAAACAAAGGTAGGGTTGGAATGCATCCGGGGCTTGCCTTGGTGTTCGGGGTAGAAGGTCTCGAGCTCTGGATCAACTCCTGATTTCTGAATCTGCTCTTCCTTGGGATCTGGTGCGACAACGTTAAACTCTCCGTTAACGGAAACTATACGAGAAAATGATATGCTTCAACATGATGGAATAATAAACATGATGCTTGATGGATGCATGACCAGATTAAGGGCTTGAGTACAACTTTTCTTTACGATAAAGTTGCAAGCGAACTAAAACTTACTTACTAAGTTCATTAGGGTTAACTACGTCATTTAAGAAGGTTATTAAACACAAAATATCGTTAATTAAGCCCTAATGACATGATCCAGGTAAGCGCAAATAATTAATTAAAGTACCAAAGGTCATTAGGGTTAATGACCCAAGGTCATCAATCAATTCCAAAGTCAAACAAACCTATAATGATCAAACTTATTTAAAGGGATTAATTAATTATTTAAAAACACAAAATAAAGGCATAAAAATTAAAGTTGTCTAATTAAGCTAAAATTTTATTTTGAAAAGCTCTTGGCCTAATTAGATGGCAAAATAAATTTCAGAAATAAAAGCCAATTATTTTATTTATTAAAAATCATAGAAGATGCATTTTTCAATTAAAAGGACTAATTTTAACTTCTACAAAAATTACTCAAATTTGACATTTCATATTTTTTTCTAGGTAGAGAATATTATAAAGATCATACAAAAAAAATTTAGAATTTTTAGAGTTATACATGAATTACTATAATTTTTCAAAAAAATAGTATTTAAATTATTTTTCTGGAAATAGAAAAAGAAAATAAGCACAGTGTCCCCGGCGAGGTCTCCGGCGACGAGGTTTGATCCTACAAGCTCAACTTGACATGGCGAGTCGACTGGACTAGCTAATGGAGCGGCAGGGCAACAGCGGCGCACTAGCCGCGGCCATGGCGGCCCGGCGGCGCGGCGGCGCGACTGCAAGCCTCATCGGAGACTTCTCCGGCGACGAAGAGCGCACGTGTATACGCGGGATACTCAGGCGAACACGTTGGGCCAGAAGATGGAGCCGTCCCTGGCCCCCAGCCAAGATGGCTACGCGCGCGGCGGCGCTGGCAAGACCGTGCTGGCGGCGAGCCACGGCGGCCGGACGCTACGGCGCGGTAGAGGTGAAATTGAGAGCATGGACAGGTGTAGGAGCTTACTGCGGTGACAATGCGCACGCTATCAGGCTCGGAGGCGGGCTGAGTCGAGCTGTAGTCGGCGGCGGTGATGGCGGCGGCGGAGCTCCGATGGCAAGGTTCGCGTCACGGAGACTCCTGTGCATCATCAAGCCGGCCAAGATGCGCATGAGAGCTAGGATAGCATGGAGAACATGATAGGAGAGTTAAAGAAAATATATTTTTAACCTTGGTGGCGGTGGCCGGCGAGAAAGCTCGCGGCGGCTCGGCGATCTGCCGCGAGGAAGATGACGGCGTGCGGGTGCTATGGGCGATGAGGGTGGGCACTAGCTGGCTCAGAAGAAGCGCAAGGTCGAGACGGAGCTTCTGGCAAAAGCAATTGGACAGCGGTGGAGCAAGGTCATCGGCGGCGGCGGCAGGGAGGAAAAGAGGAAGAAAAGAGGCGGCGGCCGACCTATTTATAGGGCAAGGGCGAGGTACGAGCGAGTGACACGGTGACGATGAAGTTTCGCGCGCAGGAGGCGAGCTGGTGGCAGCAGCACGCCGGCATGTGCGGCGGTGGACGGCGGCGCGGCTTGAGAAGCTGGCAATGGCGGCCGACGATAGGTCTCGGTGCTGTTCTTGATAATTACAGAAATGCTATTTGTTAAAAATAATAAATTACTTCAAAATTGATATAAGAATATGAAAATCTCCAAAAATAGAATTTGCATAACTTTTCAAGAGCTACACTTTTCATTTTACAAATATTTTGAAATTCTGCATAGTTTTTGAAATATGAATTCAAATTCAAAAAGGGAGCAAAACCCTAGAAATAAACATTTGAAATTACTTTTGATTTTTCGATAAAACTTGAAAATCTTCAAAACTATAAAATGTTTAACTTTGCAAACCAAACATGTTTCATATATAAAGTTTTCTCAAATTATGCATAAATTTTGAATTATGCTTTTGAAATCAAAAGGGGATAAATGTTGAAAAACAGTATTTTCAAAGTTATTTGAAATTATTTTTGGAAAATTGAAAAACTTTATATACCATTATTGTATCTCTTGTCAAGATCTACAAATCATATTTTTAGATTATACCTAAATTATTTATAGATTTTGAATTATAGAAAAGGGGATAAAACCAGGTTTTGAAATAAAGGGTTTTTGAAACCGAACTCAAACTCGATTTGGTTTCTAATTTAATTGGTTGGTCATTAGTGATCACAAACATCATCCAAGGACATTTTTAGGTCAATGACCCAATGACACCCTTGGTTGACCAAATTGACTTTTGGAAAAAATATTTTATAGCTTTCCAATTTGAATTTAAATTTGAATTGCAAGACTTGGGAATAAGCTTTGAAATCCAAATTCAATTTCAAATATAGAAATCATTTTTAGGGTTGGACTTAGATTTATACACTATGCTTGACACTAGTGTAAACACGGTTTACACCTCATGTACATAGAATATAAACCAAGTATTTTAGATTACATCCGAAAGTAGGGTTTTATGATTTCATGTGACCAAATATTCCAGAAACACAATCAACCTATGAAATGTAAACTTGTTTTAGTTGATGCACATTAAGGTTGACTTAAACATGAATGCTTTGCAATGCATATGATGACATGGCATGTTTTAGTTAATATAACACCAGAGGTGTTACACCCACTTTCCTCCTCTCTCTCTCCCTCCCTCCCTCCCTCTCTCCAGTACATGTTCCTAGGACCTTTGTTCCTGATTGCAAGTTTACACCCGCTAGATCTATACCTAGGTGATCCTAGGACTCTATCAATGGGAACATCGCGCACAGTCCTAGGTCGTGGGCGATTTTAGGCCTCTGGCCAATGAAAAGCACCATTTTTCCTTTTTGTGCACCTAAAAAGTCCCCTTCCTTAGACCCTGACCTTGTGTGCGAGCTTTGGGCATTCGGTATGTTGTATGCCCCAGTAAATGGTGAAAACTTATGAAGTGAGATGGTCTATTTCTGCCAACTAGTTATTAGTTCATCTATATGCTGCCATTTGAATGTTTCCATTTTACCCTATAAGGCTTAGTTGAACCATATGTATGTGCATTAGTGGTCCACAAATTCCTGCCACTTTTGCCACTAGTATCTCTCAATACATAACATCTTGCTTTGTTTAAGTAGAATGGAGACTCTAAAGATGCATCTGCCAGTATCAATAATTGATTGATAAGCTTAACAATATTATCTCCTAAACCATATTACTAATTTGTGTTTTGTTTTCATCATAATGTTTGTATCGATTTTATATCTACAAAACAAGATCCATGTTGTCTACTCCCTCCATTCTAAATTATGAGATATTTTGGCTTTTCTATATTCATAGATTTTGTTATGCATTTAGATATACAGTTATACATTATGTCCAGAACTCTCGATGCTTAGCAAAAGCATTGTACTTAGAAAAGCCAAAATGTCTTATAATTTTGAATGGAGGGAGTATACTTTTATAATAAAAGAAATTAGTGATGGGTGAATCCCACACATCATACACACATTTGTATCGGCATGTTTGTGCAGGGATGGGTGAATCACACTGCGGCCCTGGTGCAAGCGGTAGAGCTTTACCACCTGTGACCAAGAGGTCCCGGGTTCAAGCCCCAGCCTCTACACATTTATGCAGGGATGGCTGCTGGCTATTTTTCCTTCCCTAGACCCTGCAGTGCGGGAGCCTATGGCACTGGGTACGCCCTTTATGTTCAATAGCTTTGGTTTGGTCACCATCCAAACATGTCTAGTATGATGAATTTGGCGACCCTGATTTAGCTAGAGCCAAATTTTGGCTTGCCACCTAGGGTCACAATCCAACCCTTCAATTCATTGTTGTGACTTCTTTCCACTAGTAGGCAGAGAAATTTTTCCCTCGTTGCCTGCATCTTGTTCTATGCTGTAGAAGGTTGCTACTTGATTGATTGTCAAGGTGTTGATTGAGTTTTGATAACCTTGCTTTCTATGCAGCATCTGCGGATTCCACTGCTCAAATTGGTCTTCCAAGCACAGGTGATTGGCAAGAGGAGTCATATGAAATGGTAAAGCATGCTATAGTCACATTGGCATTATCGCTTCGAGCTCACTTGCACATTTCTTGATTGATATAAATATGATAACTGACTGACTGTATTGAAATTTTAGGATTTCCACTTCTTGTTGCCCCTAAATTCCTTTTGTTACTCTTCTATTGGTCTATAATTTTGCCAAACGACCATCCGCGTTTTCACTCTTTTTATGATAAATAAAGTTGCAATTGAAATCCATACAACAGTGATATTTTAGAATTTCTGGCCGACATTTAGTATTTTGGTGGATCTGTGTTCATATGACCATATTTATTGAGGAGAAGATGGTGTCTAGAGGTACTAAGGTTACTATTTTCTTTGGGCAGTAGTTTTTTTATCTTTATGTTAATTGGTTTGATCTGGAAAACACATGATCTTTCGGTGCACTTCATAGTTTTCCTTTTTGTGCCATTGCATGCTTGTAATTGTAATGAATTGATCTTGTGTCATCCTTGTAACTTAATAGAAAGTCTTGTTCTATTAAAACTTTTACCTTCTGTATACTTATGAACATGTAACCTCAACAACCAATTTATCGGGTTTTCATCCATTTGTTCACAGATTAAGAGCTTAAAGGACCAATACTTTGCGGAATTGAATGATTTGTACAATAAGGTATCCATGAAGATACAACATATTGACAACCACGTGCCTGCTCAAAAGGCAACAGAGCAGTATGAAAAGATGAAGGGCTTTAATGTAGTGTTGGAACGCATATTGCATTTCCTGCAAGTTAAGAAGAGCAGCATTCAGCCAGTTTTTAAGGAAAAGATCCCTATTTACGAGAGGCAAATTCTCAGTATCCTAAGTTTACCAAGAAGGAAGCCTGTGCAAGCACCTGGACTGCAAACGTTTCAGAAATCTGGTGGGCAAGCTCCTAGCTCAAACATTTCACAGCAACATCAGATCTCCCTAGGTTTGCAGCAGCATGATAGTCATAGTGATCAGAAGCCTCAAGCAACTTTACCAAGTGATTGTATGAACAAAGGGGTAGGTATCTGGACCTTAACTCTTTATTCATTGTCATTGTACCGTTTTAGAAGATTCATTTGGTTATTGCTAATTTCATGTACTACCACTATTAAATGTTATTTGATGGTGTGTAAAGTGATGCACATGAAGTATAAATGGTGTAACGGTTAGTTTTCACGGTGAGTAATGGTGCTAACAGGTGGTAGCAGCAAAGGAAGAAGCGAAATAAGTTAATGCCATTTCTGCAAAAAAGGTTGCCATTTTAAGGATTGCCTGAAGAGGAAAATATGGTCCAAAAAAAAGGTATATACAAGACTTTTCTAGATGCTTGGAAGTTTGAAACCAACTCTCACTCTAGGGCCCAGTAATACCTAGTGGTTTGATTCTGGTGCCATTACTCATGTGCTTAATGTTCTGTAGGAGTTGCATATGATCCAACCCAGCAGCGGATAAAAAGCACATCGGAATAAAACAAAGGCACTGTATTTGAAGGGATCAGGTCTGAGAGTAATCCTTGTAGCATGTCCGTGCTTTGTAGTAAAAAAGAGTATTTTTTTTGTTTCCAAATGTAGTGGAAATCTTGTGTTCATGATAAGTTTTTTTTACTCAACGGGGGGAGAGGCTCCCCACCTGAATTTTATTTCGTTGATCTATAGTCCCCTTGTACGGCGCCATCTTGTTTAAAGTACATCATTAGAAATTGTTATGTCAATTACATATGGGAACTAAGTATTGACACCATGCATCTCCTGAATTGTGGCTGCCTCCTCTCTGAATACAACTCCATTTTTATGATAGCGTTTGATGTACATGCACCCGAGAATATATATCATTAGGGTTACTGTACTTTAATTGATTATGTATGCCATTTGAGCCTGCATGATGGTTTTTCATCAATCAAAACTAAATTGAACAAATTTTGAAACAGATAATGCATACAGTGAAGCTTCCTTCCCGTTCAGACCCAATGCACATGTTTCACAGTGGAGTTCACAAGCAGCTTCCTGCACATGTTTCACAGCGGAGTTCACATGTCCAAGTGGTTGTACATGTAATATTCTACTGGGCTCAAATTTGAGAAAAGGTGTTGGTTGATTAGAGAGAGATAGAGAGAGAGAGAGAGAGTTGGTGCAATCTCAGAGGGTGCTGTTACACTGCACTCCATTTGCTTCCGTGAAAGAACATCCTGTCCACATAACGCAAGATTCATTCTTCTGAAAAGAATCTGGGCCAACGTTATAATAATACGACAAACATTTAACACTTTGTTTCCGGCTTACCCTCAATAGGCACATAACGAAATCTGGAACGTAAGTGTTTAGTAAGAAATTTGTGGTTCCGGAAAACCTAATTACAAAATGATCTCATCTAAGGATGCTGGCGCTTCTCCTGGAAGCCCACTACCCAACCGGACATTACAGGACAGCTGCGGACAGTGCACAAGGATCACGTACATGTCTGTGAAAAATGGGGTTTAACAGCTTACCCGCTCGCACACAAAGTTCAAAATACATAAACCTTCTTAGATAAGTTGGATACATGTCTGGCTAACTTTTTGCAGATGGATCTCATCATTCACATTCACATCAATAGAAAGGATTCAGTTGCTCTGAATTTTCACAGGTTGCTCTGAATTTTTGCCAGCCGCTTCGTTCTTCCATTCTTCAAGAGCCGCCATTCCGTCAGTCCGAGCGTAGAAGGCTGGTGGGACTATACGAGTGGATAAGTTGTAAGTAAAATGGAAGCAATCATACAAGGCATAAACAGAACATGCAGTGACATTTACTAGAGCAAGAGCGAGGGATGGAGGGAGAGCAATTCATGGCTAAGTCATATACCAGTGTCTATTTCTGGGAAGGCCCGACGATCATGGCTGCATTTTACATCGTCAAGATGGTCAGAGGTGCCAACGACTAATAGTGGGTTATAGAAAAGCAATTCAAAAGGTATCATTCAAAACTTACATGCTGCAAAGCTTAGAGGTTAGGCATTGAAGTTCACCAGGCGGAAAATTGTTCTCATCATGAACAACATGATAACAGGCCAGTGCAGAGAATTTCTACAGGCAAACAATATAATAGCTCAGCAGCACTTCCAAGAACAACCTGTCATGGATTCAGAAAATTAAAATCCACTTTACCTTGCCACCAGAATGACGGCACCAGAACTTATATCCTGTCAGGTCCGCCCCAGTTCCTACAAAAGAACACACCCAGTCACCAAAGCTATGAGAAGCAGCATGCATATGCAGATATCCCTCAGAAGTGTAAAGACACTAACCACTTTTGTTGGCCATCTCCATCTTTGCATGAGGCAACACAACCACATATGTGATGCGTGGTTCATATCCATTCATGAAATAGGCACAATGCTTTCAAAGGAAGAAGCATAAAACCATCAAAATGAGCTAGCCAAACCAAATCAGATACATGAGGTCTAATCACACTGTATTCCTACCATTTTAATAGCACTCATCTCTTGATGTCATAAGTCCCCAAATTGACCATCCTTTAACCCATTCCTGTGCAACAAGGTACGGGCTGTGTGAGCATATCTGACTCAACTGGACAAAATATGGAAGGAACACAGGTACTTACCTGAACAAGATTATCTTCTCTACAGTTCTCTTTGTTACCTTGCTGAAGAAATAAATAAACTCACTGGAAAAAAATGAAGGATGTTAGTTCCCCAAATAAACAACGTGGCAATGGGTAGTCACAGAGATTGTATAAAACACAGAATTACGTGATCATGGAATCAAGCTTAGCAGACACATTGATGGTCCCTTCAACATGTGAGATTCGAACAAAATATCATCTGAATTTTGGCCAGTCCAATGAAGTCGCCACCTACATGGTTCAAAAAAAAAGATTGCACACTGGAATGTAGCAAAAACAAATCAAGGAAATGATAGCTACTTGAAGAGACATACAGATGAAATATAGTCTGAACTCGCATCTCCTGGGGTACAACGGAAGATATCAGCCCCAAAAAAAAGCGTTGGGGTTTCAGAGAAGGGGTAAGGCCAATCGCTGAAAACGTGCATCACGCCTTACAACCTGATTAATTAATAAACCCAAAACATGGTAATTCTGTAGCAAACAAAAATCACATGGAATAGGGAAGGGAGACCTTAGACTGAATTGCACGTGCGATTCTCCTAAGATCCCTCTTTCTTGGATACATAGCTTCATAGGCATAAGAATGGTAGAATGTAATTCCAAGTTTCTTACACACCTCTTCCACATTGTCTGCAAAAACATGAAATACGGCTGTCACCCAAAAAAACTGAATCTGACACTCTCCGTGGTCGTGTTGTGTTGTATTCGCCGGTCTCGGCCTTCTTCTTAATGAATGTTCGAGAAAAAAAAAAAACTGAATCTGACAGCAATGACTTCCATACCATAAGAACGACTATTATCTGGCAGAATCACAAGTAGAAGCCCTAACTGTTCTTCCTTCCTTCCACATTTGATTAAGTGATCAATGATCTTCCCATGCAGATCCACCAAAGTCCTTTCTATATCAGTAGGGGCTGCCTGGGCTTCCTTTATTGGTGACAGAGTAAATTCCTATCTTGCAGATAATCAAAGTCAGATGTCTTGTGTGATTACTAGATTGCCTTATTCAAAAGAAAGAATGCAGACATTACCATTCCGATGGCCACATACATATCTGCAATCCTAGTGACAAAGCGGCGTGACTCTTCTTGACTCAAACATGAAAATTTTGCACATGCCCAATTTCTGACGATTCCACGTTCAACCTTAAAGGGAAGAATTGCACACAGGTCAAATAATTATTTCATGAGATGTGATGAAGGGTAAAGAGTAATATCATCAATAACCCATTTGTCAAATTATATACTCAATCAAGTATGCTAACCCATGGGCCAGATATGTCCTTTAGGTAGCTCCCATCATGTTCGTCAATGCTTGTGGCAAATTTTACCTTCGTACTTTATACCCCAGGCTTTGAACAAAATTTTCTGATTCTGTGGTTCCCATATTGTTTTAAGTTGTGTTAGAGGACTTGTACATTCACATAACGCATGCAACATTAACATCATTCAAGAGTTAAGACACAGCTGTGTAGAGCATCCAAACAAGGCCTAATTGGAGGTTAAATGAACAGTACCTGCACCACGTCCTCATCCCCAAGGATATCAACTTTCTCCTTACTGGGCTTCTTAATGAGCTCGTGTTCCTCTGTATAGATAGATAGATAATAGATAGTTAGATAGAGAGAGAGAGAGAGAGAGATCATATATAAACAAGAAGCAATAATCAACTCAAGCAGAGAAGGAAACAAATGACACACGAACTAATTAAAAGATGAATGAAGGGAAGTGGAGTGGAGTGGAGGGGGCGCATGAACAAGTAGCTAGGGAACGATCTGCTAGCCTTACCAGGGCGCAGGAATGCTTCAAAAGAAGAAGGTTCATTCAATTGGAAACAAGTGCTTACCCTCCATTCGGCCATCATCATCTTCTTCCATCCACTGGGAATGTTCATCATATTTTCCCATCTGCTTCTGTTTGGATCCTTCAGCCACTATCAAATTCTCGTAAAAACAGTCGTCAGACTCTTCTTCAGAGGAATAATCCTTCATATCTTTTAACTTCTCATCAAAATCTAATAAAGCATCATCTTCCTTCTCATCGTCCGTACTATAGAGTGCTTCCGAGTAAAATGAGTCTGAATCAGAATCTCTTATATCCATATCCTCAGCAAATAGAACTGAGCCATCATCATCTTCTCCCACCTCTGACTCGGATTTCTTCTCGCAAAGGATGTAATCTGGAGGGCAGAAACAAGGTCAGAACCCAAGTCCCATATGAGGGGGACGATCGAGGTACCTGGCAAATAAAGCTTTGATGCAGTTCCTTAGTTAAAGCTTTTTTACTTACCAGGCTTTTCCGCGGCCTTCCTCCTCCCACGGAAATCGATTATACCTGACCATGAGAGTAGGCGAGCGTTTTTAATTCTGATCGAAGCCAGCTCAAAAGGTAAGCAGCATCACTAGAATGTTATGTACGTCGACAGAATTAACACACGATGATAAATAAAGAAAATATACGAGACCAGGGTGTGGTGGACTTTAGGGCTTGTTTGGGACAGCTCCACCAAATCAATCTGCACCACCACAAATTAAACGCGTGACAAATTCTTATTTAACATGTCTTGTTTCCCGGTCTCCATGAATACAATAAAATCAAGCCCATGATCTCTAACTACCTCTACTGGTATTTAGGCAAGTCTGAGAGACCTCTGCTATTCCAGAAGAAACCGTTCATGGAGAAACTCTTGTTTTTTTGTTCTCTCCCTTTTGGATTTTGTGATCTCTTGAATTAGATTTTGTTTTTCTTGTAGTTGCTATGATATATCACAAATTCTTATGTCTAGATCTGCATCATCAAAATTTACTCGAGATATATCTCTAACCAAGTGTGTGAGTAGAGCACTATCTACTAGAAGAGGCTTTTGAGTCACCTACTGTCTGCGTTTTCTTACTGGATGTGACACTGGATCGATCTCAATATGTTTTAGAGAATTAACAGACATGTTAACCTTACTACTGCTGTTTCCCAAATTGAAATCCAAATTACTTAAATTTGTAACACAGATATCATCATTGGGTACTGTAGCAAAAGAGGTCAAACGAATTGTGTCTAACATACCAGTACGTTGGACTTGAGAAGTGGAAGGCAAACGTGGCGTACCCCTAGGGTTAGCCATCGCTTTCTCCAAAGTATCCTCATCTGCAACTGTAATACCATCCGCAGACTGAACGTCAGTTTACGTGCTGCGACATAAGGTAAACTGAATTATCATAAATATCCTTTGCCAAATTAGAATCATTACCAGATAATATACTCGGAGTAGTAGGAGCAGCGTTGTTCATTTCTGTTGGCAGCACATGTGGCCTGCATGTACTGCTCTCAGTCCGCAACAATTTTGGTGAATTAGACTCAATAAAATGCTGCTCGCTGGTCTGCAGGTCCTCATCAACTACAACGGGCTGGTGCAGTTCAACATCAGGTGAAGGCTGCAGCTGCAGTTCAGCATTGCTGGTAGAAGTGTTAGGAGGCAAGCTGTCCTTCAGTTGATTTGGCATCAAGCTCGTTGCCCCACCACCAGAGTGCGTTAAAACTTGAGTTATTTTTTGCTGCGCCATCATCAACTGCCTAATTTCAGCCCTTGGCGACGGTGGAGTCACCAGAATAGGTGATGAACAGGTAACCTGAGGAGACAAAAATGGAGAGTGGTTTCTTCCCGAAGGTGTCATTGCAGCTGTTTACATTGGCACCGGTTCATCCTCCTCCTGTCCAGATGTCGATGGATTTGAAACCTCAGAGTTCTTCTGCTTCTTAGTGGCCGGTTCTGTATCAGGTCCTCCCATATCCCTGTCTTTCTTTGTCCCATCACCATCCCGATCCTTATTAGGATCATCATGAGCAGGAGGTGGAAAGGCTGGCACAAAATCATTGCCCTCAATGGAGAAAGTAACATTGTATCCTTCCTTCCCAAAAACCACATCTGTTGTAAGGGGCAAAAGCTCTTTGTTCATCATACCCACTAGGATACGAATGACGCCTTTTCGCCGGTATGTCAGCATATCTACCTCAAAAGTGGTTCCAATGACTGATCCAAGAGCCCAAAAAACCAAATAATGTCTCCAAGTGTGAGGCACACCTGTGACATGCACCCAAACATCCTCCAATTGGTAAGCAGGAAGTACGTCACGATCATATCGTCCTTCCAAGCTGAAATCGAAAGAGTAACTCCATGGTTCTTCAAGTGGTAATCAACATCCACCATCCTCTGGAGCTCCTCAACGGACGGAAAGGCCACTAAGAAAGCATCTTGGCCGTGTGGTAATGCTTCCCAATTCCAGTCCGATCTGTTGAGCTTAGCAAGCTGAGCTTGTACAGTCTCTGCTGTCAAAGTCCCCCCAATCACCTTGACCAGCGCTGTTGGATTAGGATCTGATGACGTTTCCAGCTTGAGATCAAGGTCAGGGATGCGAAAGAAACCTAGTCCATTTTTTCCAAGTCCAAACATTGAGGCGCCTGGCTTTGGGAGTTTGAGCACTGGGCATTTTGATGATAAGTGAGCATTCTTATTGTTGCATACAATGCAGTCAAGTATGGCTTTACACATGTCCGCCGTGTGCCCGTTGCACTTGCACCTGAAACAATGAGGCGGTTGCTCATCTCCTCTCTCAAATCCTGCTAGTGGAACACCGCGTCGAGTTCCATGTCCGCGATTAAACCTCGGGCGATAGGTGTTACCTCGTCCATGGCGCCTACGGGGAGCTGGTGCTTCACGACAGGATGGATGTCCCAGTTCTTCACGATCAGCCGACTGATCACGTGGCTGCTGCCGGGGATGGCCGGCGGCCATGGAAGCGTATGACGGTTTCGGCGGAGACGAAGTTGAATGACGGGGCCGGCGGCCGATGCGCTGCCGGGTTTAGGGTTAGTTTATGAGATCGATTCTAGAATCTAGATCGACCGTATCCGCCGGCTGTATCAGGTCCGTTGTCCGTGTATTTGAGCAACCATGGCCCACACGGCCACACCTTTTTTTAAAAAAAAATCCCACACGGCCACACAAGGTTGATTTTTTTTTAAAAAAAAGGGTTGGTTTTTTATTGATAAATAATTAAGAACTCTTACCACCAAGCCCCAGATCGGTCCCTGAAAAAAAATAAAATTACATACAAGACCATTATATGAGCATCCATTACCCTTCGCCATCGTCGATCTTCGGTGCCACGGCTTTAAAACTTCCCCACTGCAATGAAGAAGATTTAGAATGAAGCTTCTAGCAGATTCGACGAAGAGTCTTTAAATTTGAAACCCATCGGCAACTCATAGTGCTGATCAAACGTGAACACCCCGGGCAAATCCACTTTCACCGGAAACAGACATCAGTCGTGACACCGGCATGCTCCGGCCAACAAGCAGCAATCCCACATCCAAGAACACCTCACCGTATACAGGAGCAAGTGGAGCCTTAACCTCCATGGGAGGGACAAAAGCCCGGTGAACACTCCACTGGTAATAGCATTGAGTCTCCTCCGAACAACAACCATGTCGTAGGATACGATTCACCGATGTTATTGACAAGAAGACCATAAATAATTTAGGAAAGCACACAGAAGATTCGAGCATCGACACAGAAGAAGAAAACAAAGAAAACCTCACTGATGTCAAACCTCCTGCGTATGATATCGTTGTTGTGCTCCTCCTACCCATGGACCAGCATAGAAACCTGCCCACCATTATTGACATGGCCGATGCCGGAGAAGCTCGGAAAAATTACCAACCCTAACCCTAAAACTACTACAATAGTAGGAAATATATACACTCCCACTGGATCCGCGACTCCCTCGGTTCACCAGCACGGAAAATGGCCGCCGGAGGCAAGGAAGCCAGCGGATCCGGCGTGGTAGCACGGTTCGCCTAGGAGTCGTCCTCTTGCTTCGGAGGAACTGGATAGTTCGAGAGAAGCCGATCAGAATGAGTTAGTGAGCTGAGCCACGCCGCACGAGAAATAAATGAAATTATCTCCAATATAATTCTCAATAACTCACTCTAAGATTTTACATAAAGAATCCTATGCTATTTCTAAATTATCCTAACATCTTTATATATTCTTTATCTCTTGTATATTTGTATCAGAAACCTTTTTCTACTCTCTTTTTTTTCACGCTCTTCGACCTTTAGATTGGAGTTGTTGGAGAGCATCTTTTCCATCTAGCAAAAAATTAAGATTAGGATTTTTTTTGAAAACTCTTAGAGATGTTGTAAGCCTTAACACAACATGTAAAGGCAGTTAGAGGAAATAGATACAGATATTTAGATATTAATATTAATATATAGATATATATATAGATATAAGATAATTTTTTAGAAACATATAGATAGTTTTTTTAAGAAATAGGAAAAGATATAGATAGATAATCATATTATAGAAATTATAAACTGTTATAGATATAGAACAAAGCCGATGAAATGGGCCAATATTGCGGCCCATGAGCCGTGACCTGCCCACAGAAGGGAAGAAGATGGCGGCGCAATGCGCATCCAGCATCCTGATTTCCTTCTTTTTTTAGACAGGTCCAGCATCCTAATTCGTGAGTGCGAGTCGTGAGTCGTGACTTGTTTTGTTGGCTTTCCTCAATTCCTTCTCGGTCGCTCCTCCGCCCCCCGTCCTCCTCGCTACTATCGATTCCGTCGTCGTCGTCGTCGTCGCTACCTCGGTTGCTCCTCTCCTGCTTATCAGAGAGGAGCTTGGGGAAATTGCTCCCTCCCTCGTCGCCCAGCAGCAGATCGATCGAAGCCAGCAACCGAATCAGAGAGAGCAAGAGGGGCGCCCGAGTCCCTTGGGCGGAGAGCCATGGACGGCGGCGCCAACTGGCGCCCCACGCAGGGTGCCGACCCTGCGGTCGTCGCTGCCGCCGGCGGCGTCGACCCCAACGCGCCTGCCCCCGCCGGAAGCGACTGGCGCACCCAGCTTCAGCCCGAGGCGCGCCACAGGATCGTCAATAAGATGTACGCCCTCTCCAGCTTCCTTCCCTCTTGCGCCTCCGCCTAATGGGGATTGTCAAGCGACTCCAATCCTTTTGCTCTCGCCGTGGCGGATCCATGTCGTTTCTTTGGCGATTCGATCCGTGCACAGTTGCTTCCCTCTTTACTTTATTATTTAGATTAGATAGTAGGGTTTGCTGATTCATCCGTGCACTTGGACCTGCTGAATTGCTGATACATCCGTGCACTTGGACCTGAGACAATTTATTTGTCTGCCTTTTCTCTTAGTTTGTTTATTTACCCACGAATCACCTACTACTCGTTTGTTCGTGACATATGGGTTGATGCTATCCAATCCGATACATTATACTTTCTAAGATTATATATCTTTATTTAAACCAATTTAGTCATCAAAATTATTAGTACAAGCTACTACCTGATTGCTTGCTATAAGATTAAAATAAAAAAATCTTTATAAAGCCATCTCTGCGCCATAAACACACATGGAACACAGACCGCACATCACAAGCACATGCACATGTGATCACTCATTTATTTTTCTCAGCAATGAGGGGTCACTTCAATGTGCATTTGAGTTTTTTCTCAGCAATGAGGGGTGACTTCAATGTGCATTTGAGTCTTTTTAAGGTATGGGTTGGGTGTAGAATTTTATTACTCATGACATGATTCTTTTTCCCAACACTTCTCTACCCCTAGTGAAGGGGCATGGCGTAGCGGTAGACTGCTGATTTTCTCAAATTTGTCAACATCCTTGCAAAATGAGAAGGGGTAAAACCATGTAAAAATCCTCTTCCTAGACCCTCATCTTGTGTAGGACCTTTTAGCATTGGTTATGTGGTATGACCTGAGTCTTTTTCTGCCAACTAATTATTAAGTCATGTATATGAATCCTCTTCCTAGTTGTTGATTCGGTTCAAAAATATGTTTGTGCATTAGTGGTCCAAAAATTCTGTGCCCACTTTTTCCACTAGTGACCATTTTTGTACATGTACTGGGGCTTCTGGTTTACTGGACTAATTAAATGGTAATCAAACACATTTATCAGTGTATCTCTCATTATATCATTTCTTGCATTATATATGTAGAATGGAGACTCTGAAGAAGCACCTACCAGTATCAGTACCAGAAGGGCTGACTGAGCTTCACAAAATTGCCGTGCGATTTGAAGAGAAAATCTATACTGCAGCCACCAACCAGGTACATTTGACCAAACTTTAGTACACTCCCATAGAGTCAGAATGTTTAGTCATGGGGTGGGTCAATGATATAAACATTTGCTCTATGAACAATCTTAAAGGCTTTTAGGTAAATTTTAGATGCTTATAGCATATTTTTATCATGGTAGGGCAATGCATGGATGCTGTGCTAATCATATTTAGGAGGCGTGGTATCAAAATATAATGGGCCCATGCAACTTGCACATGTAAATTGTATTTAATGCAAAAAACCACAACTTAAATCCTTTTGTTTTGTATCACTCAGTCTGATTATTTGCGGAAGATTTCTCTGAAAATGCTGTCCATGGAAAGTCAGACAAAGACCCAACAGAACCCTGGAAATGCTCAAGTGATTCCAAATCAAAATCCTCCTGGTCCAGGTACCATACACAGCAAATGCAACATCACACTTTTTTTTGTTGCTATCAATGTATTTGCTTCTCAAAAAAAGAGGAGAGAATGCAGGCAAGATATTCAGGGCATAGTTAAGTTTTCCACATTAAGAGAGTTTATTTCTCACTGGTGGAATGCATACTTTTTATTTTCACTTGCTTCCTAATATGTTTGTATTTGCATCTTCACATTTTTTTGTTGTTTTATTGTTTTAAAGAGCAAATTTGTTATCGCTAAAGTTTATTGCCATAGTTTTAGGAAAACTATGGTATGAAGTAACTGTGGTTTTATATGATAAAAGCGCGCAAACTGTCGTTTACAGAGGTTATGAGTGGAGTGGAGTATCTCAAACTTCAATTTTAACAATACCATGTCTTTGAAAACTAGAAGGTTTATTGCATTCAAACGCCATAGCTTTCCGAAACCACTGTTATTTTTTTTTTTTTTGCAGAACCATAATAGTTCTTCAATACTCTGAATCCAGGGCCTTAAATGATTTTGTTTGCCGTAAAGGGCCTTAGATGTTATACTCCACCCCAAAATGTAGGTTCTTTTAGCTTTCTCGTAAGTTAAAATAGAAAAATGCACCAACATGTACAATATCAAATCAAATCCATTTAATCCACCATGAGATATGTCTCCGTAGTGCATTTTCTTTGTATTATAGATTGTATATGTTAATATATTTTCATATATAAACTTGATCAAAGTTATAGAAATTTTAGGACAAAAGTACAAAACTAAAACACCACATTTTGGAACGGAGGGAATGCTTATTAATTGTTGGCATGTGTATTCTAATTGAATATACCACTGTACTTTTGTTTTCAGATGTGAATCAATCGCCTGTCAATTTTATGTGTTTTGCATTGAGTGCTTCTGCATCCTTGTTATAATTTTAATGTAAGCATTCCTTGCCTTAACATTCATATGGTATATTTTCTGAAACAGCACCTGGCCTTCCTCCACAAGGGAGTAATCCAGCACAGTCATCAGCAATCCCGTTGATGTCTCAGCAACAGACACGGCAGCCAAATGCTTCTACATCTGTTCAAGGTTCTCTTCCTAGTCTTGGTCAGAACTTGTCAAGTGTCAGCCAGACATCGACGCTGCAGAATCTTTCTGGCATGCCACAAAATACCATGAACAATGGTTTAGTACAAGGTACTCCACAAGATATGTATGCTGCACAGAGACAAATGGCAGGTAGGCAGCAGCAGCAGCAACAACAACAACAGCAAGCACATACTCAGTTAATTTATCAACAGCAGAAATTGTTGATGAACCAGAAATTGCAGCAGAATTCACTTATGCAACCGCACATTCAGCAGCAGCAAAATTTGTTGCAATCAACACAGATGCAATCATCACAGCAGCCCATGATGCAAATGTCATCTGGCCTTCAGCCGGGATCTGGCCTTCAGCCGGGGCAGAACACCATTCCACAAACTCAGTCCATGGTGATGCAGTCAGCTACACAGAGTGGTATTCAACAGAATCCATTGAATTCAGTACAACAATCTGTGCAATCATTACTCCAGCAGCCTACACAATCTCTAGTGAGGCAGCAGCAACATGCACAGTCCATGCAACAGCAGCCTTCTCTGCAGCAAACTCAGCCAACACAACAGCCCAACATTCCTTTGCAACAGCAGCCACAACAATTAATGGGCCAGCAGTCAACTTTACAGCAAAATCAGTTAATGAATCAACAGAATGGTGCTGTGGAGATGCAACAGCAACAAAGGCTACCAGTTCAGTCAAATAATGTTTTGAATATGCAGCAAACACAGCAGATGATGAACCAGCAATCTATGCCCTTGCACCAGCCACAACAATTGGCAAACCAAGGAAATATGTCAAGTTTACATCAACAGCAGCAGCAAAATCAGCAGCAACAGCAGCAGCTTCTTGGAACCGCGCCAAATGTCCGTATGCATATGTTACAGCAGCAAAAGCCAATTCAGCAACAACAGCAGCAACAGCATCCTCAGCAGACATCAATGGGTTTGATGCAACCTCAGCCTCAGCAGAACCAGCTTCAGCAACCTCAGCAACATATGATGTCGCAGTTCCAGTCTCAGCCCAATCAAGTGCAGCAACAATTGGGAATGCAACAAAGGCTCCAAACCTCAGCTGGCATGCTCTTGCAACAAAATAATATTGATCAACAAAAGCAATACGTTCAGGCACAGAGGGGCCTCCAAGAAGCACCCAGTAGTAAGTTCCTCATATAGGGACCCTGCAGTCTTTTACTACTATTGTATCCTTAATGTTTCCCCATAGTCTTGTGCAAGCCTTTTTGTGCATTTTTTTTTTGTTGAAGTCAAGGCCTTACTATGCTTACTAAGTTATACTCCCTCTATTCCAAATTGTAAGTCGCTTTGGCTTTTTTGGTACATATATTTTGCTAAGTATCTAGATATAATAATATGTCTAGATACATAGCAAATTGCATGCACTAAAAAAGTCAAAGCGACTTACAATTTGGAACGGAGGGAGTAGATAGAAGAGAACTGGTTCCACTCGCAGTTTTAGCCATCATAAAGCATCTCCAGCAGAGAGAGAAAAATCTACCTCCAAAAGGAAGTTATTTTGGGGAGCCTCAATCTTTTTTATGGGGGCTTGAGGGCTACTGCTCCAGCAGAGTGAGAAAAAAACCACCCCCAATGTCTCCTATGCCAAAACAAACCCATCTGTCAGTGTTTTTTTAATTTTAATTTTATTTTTTATGGGGCTTCACGCTTGAGGGCTACTGCTCAAGCAGAGAGAAAAACCCACCCCCAATATCTCCTATGTGAAAACAGACCCACCTGTCTGTTTTTTTTCTCTCTCTCTTCTATTCACCCGTATGTGCGGGTATGGCCCAACCTGGGCGCCTGACCTGTTGCACCCCTCTCCTCGCAGTGCACCACTTTCGCTCTGCCGCACCGCTCCCCTCTCAGTCTTCTCCCTCATTCGCAGTTTACCTCTTCCCCTCCACCGCCACGCCTCCCCCCTGCCACCCAGCAGATCTTCCTTCTTTGTCGTCCCTACCTACAGCATTCTCTGATGCCACAGATCTCGCGTGCCCCACCAGTGCCTGTAAATCTTGCATGGTGTGAATCTCACATGACTTACTAGCGGCACATGCACAGCAGTAGCGGTGACTGGAGAAACGGAACTGCGACAAGGAGGTCAGTGCCCAATCTGCAGCCGTCGGAGCTCGCCGCTCGATTCGCATAGTGCTAGAGGGTGGCTTGAGTTCAGTTCCTTGATGTGGCGGCGCAAGCAAGCGGAGGTGGATGTATTACAGTTGGTTCACCTGTCAACAATCTGTATTTGGGGGATGGAGGGTTCCCTCATCTTTGAGGGGCTGTGGGATTTTTTTTTTTAAACCGCTGTGGGATGGATTTTGAGGGGCTGAGCAAAATAAATGGGGGGGTGGGTGGGGGGGGGGGGGTCTAGAACGGGTATCCTCTGGAGCGAGCCAAATCTCCCAAATGGCAATCTTTTCTCATTGGAGATGAGAATATTGGACGGCTGGAGATGCTCTTAAGGACAAGTAATATTTTTCTGTTTTCGACATTATTATCTGAAGGCAATGCTTAAGCTGGAAGAACAAGCTTCTGTTTGTTTAGACTAAAAAAAATTGGAAATGGCAACCATGCACACATAATTCTGATGCAGTTACATAGTATACAGTGCCTGTCATTTTACTCTGTTGATCTTCAGCGTTTTTCCTTCACCAAATGTGGTTCTCATTAGTGTTTAGTGTTGTTGCAAATGCTACTCTGCAATATTTCTTTGTACTCTACCCTTTAATTCACTGTCTTTCCACTAGTAAGCACAGAATTTTTTCAATCGCTACTTGCATCTCATTGTATACCGTACAAGGTTGCTACTTGATTGCTTGTTCTTGGTGCTGATTGAGTTTTGATAACCTTGCTTTCCTTGCAGCATCTGTGGATCCCACTGCTCAAACTGGTCATCCAGGCGCAGGTGATTGGCAAGAAGAGATATATCAAATGGTAAAACATGCTACAATCCCATTGGCATTATCACTTTTAGTTCACTTTCACCTTTATAGATTGGAATTTCCACTTTCTGTTGCCCCTAAATTCCTTTAATGCCTTCTATTGATCTGTTCTTTTGCCAAACAATCCTCCTTGTTTTCACTCTTTTTTAAGATAGTTGGAATTGAAATCCGTATAACAAAGATATTTAGCATTGCATGTAAATGTGCCATCTTCTGGCAGACCATAATATTTTACGGAATGACTGTCCATCACTACGGAGCATTTGGTGTCTAGATGTATGAAGGCATCTTTAGGCAGTCTGTTTCTTTACGTTAATTGGGTTGATAGCACACATGATTCCTTCAGTGGACTTTATAGTTTCCCTTTTTGTGCCAGATTCTATGCTTGTCATGGCAACTAATCGATCTTGTATCATACTTGTGACTTAATGGAAAGCCTTGTTCTATTCAATTTTTACCTTGCGTATATCAAAGACCTTGGCAACCAATTTATCCTTTCTGTTTATTTGTGCACAGATTAAGAGTTTAAAGGACCAATACTTTGTGGAATTGAATGATTTGTACAATAAGATATCCATGAAGATACAACAGATTGACAACCGCATGCCTGCTCATGAAAAGATGAAGGGCTTTAAACTAATATTGGAGCGCACACTGCATTTCCTGCAAGTTAACAAAAGCAGCATTCAGCCAGGTTTTAGGGAAAAAATCCCTATTTACGAGAAGCAAATTATCGGTATCCTAAGTTCACAAAGAAGGAAGCCTGTGCAGGCAACTGGACAGCAAATATTTCAGCAATCTGGTGGGCAGGCTCCTAGTTCTAACATTTCACAGCAACATCAGACTTCCCAAGGTTTGCAGCAGCATGATAGTCATACTAATCAGATGCCTCAAGCAAGTTTACCAAGTATGAACACAGGAGTACAGACCTCTGGAGCACCTGGCATTCAGCATGTACCTGTGCCTCAAGCAACAAACTTTGGTGTTCCAACAACACAGCAAAATGTGACAAATGCACAGCAGGCTGGCTCTAATCTGGAGAATGCTCAGGGAAATAATTTTAACCCTGTGCAGCATGGTTCAATGGGTGCAGTGTTGCAACAGGTAAGCAGCGGTCCCATGCAGGGTGCATTGAATGCACAGCAGCAGTCCAGTGGTAACATGATATCCAACAATGCAATGAGTACATTGCAGACTAATACCAATGCCATGCAAGCAAATGTGAATTCATTGCAGCAGCTAAAGCAGCAACACCAGGAGCAGATGATGCAAAGTCAGCAAATGAAGCGTCAGCAGATGATCCAACAGATACAGCAAAAGCAACTTCAATCGCAGCTCCCAATGCAGCAACTACAGAAACAACAGCAGCAAGGGAAGATGCAGGTTCCACAGCTTCATTCAGGAAATGATGTGAATGAACTGAAGGTTAGGCAAGGAGCTGCAATCAAATCTGGAATGTATCAACAGCTGAGCCAGCGTAACTATTATCAGCAGATGAAACAGGGTGGCGTCTTTCCAATTTCTTCTCCGCAAAACCTCCAAGCATCGTCCCCACAAATTTCGTACCATTCTCCTCAGGTTGATCAGCACAGTCTGTTGCAATCTCAAGTCAAGACCGGGACACCATTGCATTCAGCTAACTCACCATTTGTCCCATCTCCATCCCCTCCTGTTGCCCCATCACCGATGCCAGTGGATTCAGATAAACCACTCTCTAACTTATCTTCACTTACTAGTGCTGGGCAGGCTGGACATCAGCAAACATCCCTTGCACCTCAAACACAATCTATAGCCGTTAACACACCAGGTATATCAGCATCACCCTTGCTTGCAGAATTCACAAGTGCTGATGGAAGTCAGGCTAACATAACAACTCAAGTTCCAGCCAAATCAGGCGCAGCAGAGAGGCCTCTGGATCGCTTGCTTAAAGCAGTCAGTAACTTGCCACCTTCATGTTTACTTTCTTTTGACAATTAGTTGCTTGATCAATTCTGTTTGGAAAATGCTGTTGAACGTGTTTTAAGTGCTTACAAATCTCCATAACATACTAGCATAAAAGAAAATGTGGACTAAACGTTCAGCTATTATAGGAGTATAGGTATATGAATATAATAACACCTTTCCCTGGCAAGCCATCTAGATATACATGTTAAAGTTGGTACAGTGTAATTTTTTATCAGCTAGTTCTTGATATGATGGTCAATAGTGTCTAGTCAGATTTCATTCTATTTCTGGCTCTTGACCTTTTGCCTATCTGAAATTGTGTAAGCAGTACAAGACTTTATGTTAACTGTTTCTTTATCTCACCTCGTAATCAAGACATTTCTTTGATAGCCAGTTAACCTTTTATTGTAATAGTACAAATAAGTCATCGGCATCCTTTAATAAATTAGTTTATTTAATAACTTAGTTTTATTTGATGGTATTTGGGTCTATATTATTATTCCACTATTTTAGTATTCTGTTTCATGTTCAATTTTGTGTTACAATACAGTTGCGGACAACACAGCGCGAGTCCCTTAGTGCTGCAGTTAGCGATATTGGATCTGTCGTGAGTATGATTGACAGGATTGCTGGATCAGCACCTGGTAATGGTTCTAGAGCTGCTGTGGGTGAAGATCTTGTTGCTATGACAAAGTGCCGCTTGCAAGCCAGGAACGTCATAACTCATGATGGGAGTGGTGCATCAAAGAAAATGAAGCGGGACACAAGTGCTATGCCTCTTAATGTGTCATCGGCTGGAAGTGTGAATGATAGCTTGAAGCAATCATATAGTGTTGGCACTCCAGAGCTACAATCAACTGCGACCTCACGTGTCAAGTGGCAAAGGGCTGAGGTGTGTTTCTTTTACAAATAGTTGTCCATGACTTGCATATTTCGATCTATAAAAGGGCAAACATTGTTTATGTCTTATCCAAACTGTTGGCTACCTTGTAGGTAAACCATGCTCTGAAGGAGGAGATTCAGGAGATAAATCAACAGCTTATAGATACAGAGCTCCATGTCTCTGAGGATGATGCCGAGTCCTTCACCGCATCTGAGGGGGGCGAAGGGACAGTCATTAGATGCACATTCACTGCTGTTGCTGTTAGCCCCAGCTTGAAATCCATGTTTGCTTCAGCACAGATGGTGAGGCGACCTCAAAACGCCTTTGCTATGTTTCTTTTCTTTCTACTTTTGATTGAAGGGTCAATGCATGTATGGTTTGTCTCATTTTGTTGTATACGTCGGAATGCATGGCAGAGTCCGATTTTGCCGTTGAGGTTGCTTGTTCCTGCCAGCTACCCAAGATGCTCCCCGGTGCTCCTAGACAAGTTTCCTGATGAGCAATGGTGCGTGTAGTGCCATGTTATTATTATTTTTGTATATATGTTTAGGTATAAGGCAAACAAACCTCACGATGGTGCTCTGTGGTTGCAGCAGGAACTCAGACGACCTGTCTACAAAGGCCAAGTCAAAGTTCAGTGTATTGCTCCGAGGTCTAGCTGAGCCGATGTCACTGCGAGAGATCGCAAGGACATGGGATGCTTGCGCCCTCAAAGTGATCGCAGAGTATGCCCAGCAAACTGGAGGAGGCAGTTTCAGCTCGAGCTATGGTTGCTGGGAAAGCTGCGTAGGCGCTTCATAAGTATATTGTATCAATTATCATTATTTATTACAATATATAAGTATTTATGTTGAGTAAAAGGAAAAAAGTTTGTCTGTTGTATACCTCCTTCCTTGGGTCACTGTTAGTTTGATAAATGTGATCGTGTACAGTACAGTGTATGCAGCAAACTTGGGTGCTTCCGCCCGGTTAGTATTTACTATAAATAACGTATGCCTGCCCACATGTGGGTATGATTGGTTCTTGTTTCTTGGAGTCAGACTGGGCATGGGGAATTCTGGATAGCCAAGCCCGCATGCCAGGGTTTCAACATGCAACAGGCGCCTTACTAGGGCATGCAAAATCTTTCAGTTTTCTGATTATATTATGGTTTCTTGTGCTTGCTGCCTTAACCAGGCTCACACGAACTCTAAAGCGCCTTTCACCCAGGCTGAGGAGAAACCAAAAAATGGATGATATTCTCATGGACCTGGCCAGGATGGACCTCAAAGCAGTTGGCCACATGGGCCTCAAAGCAGTTGTCCAAGGATCAACTTCACTCTATACCATGCAACATCTCTCTTTCACACATTGGAAGACGCATACAACCAAGCAGGAGTGATTTCTCCCTCAAAAAAAAAAAAACAAGCAGGAGTGATTTTACACTTCAAGCTCTAGCCAATTTTATAGGGCCAGTATGGGATGCTCCTAGCTAAAAATACTGATGCAAGGTACCAATCACGCCAGCCCCTACTACTCCTAGTCAGGTACACATGCATCGTCAGTCTCATCATAAAAAAAAAAAAAAAAGTACACATGCATCATCCATCATAGGCAGAGGTGGTGATGCGGGTGTTGCGCTGCTTGCTCGATCTGGTTCCTTTCCATCTGCCGCCTCCACGCCTTGCCCAGCACGCCGGCTATTCTTGCCGCCTCCTCCGCTATCCCGGCGAGCCCTCTCCCCGTGAACCCCACGGCGTACAGCCCGCAGCATTCCTCTTGAGCCGCGTTTACCTCACCCTGCATTTGCATCACTATTTTTGTCAAGTTTATCATCGAAAAAGTCAACCATCGTGACGCCATCAACGATCCAAGTCAACTTCTTTTTTATACATATCTTATATATACACAAAATGAAAAACGTACGTACCTTTAGCCACGAGGCCACGTTACTGCGATAGCCGGTGGCCAGCACCACGGCGTCCTCCTCGACGACGGAGCCGTCCACGAGTTCTGCCGCCACCGCCGCACCACCGGGCACGGGCATCAGGAACCTCCTCACCTCCGGCACCACCTTGATATGGCCGGACCTGATCTTGGCGACGGCGCCGGTGTCCAGCACGGGCGTCCTGCCCTCCCTCTTCTTGAGCTCCAGCGGCCCCACCGCGGGCCTCCGCAGGCCGTAGCGCTCCACGTCGCCCAGCGCGAGCGCCGCCACGGCCAGCAGCACCCTGTCCACCAGCCAGAGCGGGAGCCAGCGCGCCATGGCGGCGGACATGGCGAACGTGCACCACCTGCCGCCCAGCACCTCCCGCGGGCGCACGTGCACAGCGCCCCGCACCACCATGCCCGGCGACGCGCCGTGGTGGCACAGGTCCAGGCACACCTCCATGCCGGAGTTGCCGCAGCCGACGACCAGCACGCGCTTGCCCCTCAGGGGCTCGCCCGACCGGTACTCGGCGGCGTGCATGACGACGGGCACGGCGGGGGCGCCGCTCCTGCTGGCGCTGATGCAGCGCCGGAGGCCCTCGATGTCGGGGACCACGGGCTCGGCGTTCTCGCCCGTGGCGACGACGAGCCACTGGCAGACATACTGGACGTGGCGGCCGTTTCCACGGCCGCCGCCGCCGGCGTCGACGTGGGCGTCGACGCGCCAGACCCCGCACGCGCGGTCGCGGCGCGCGGAGGCGACGGTGGCGCGGAAGTGCGGCGCCACGGCGAAGCGGCGCGCGTAGGCGTGGAGGTAGGACAGGAACTGGGACCTGGACGGGTACTCCGGGAAGTGCGGTGGGAAAGGCGCCATGGGCAGCTCGCAGAAGCGCTTGGGGAGGTGCAGCTTGAGGCGCGCGTACGTGCGGTGCTGCCACAGCGGCGCGATGCAGCCGGCACGCTCCAGCACCACGGACGGCACCCCTTGCTCGCGGAGGCACGCCGCCACCGCCAGACCCGCCGGCCCGGCGCCGATGATGAGCGCGCCGTTCACCCAGTACTGCTGCGGCTGCTGCTGGTTACTGCTGCGGCTGGTGGCGTCGTCCTTTGCCCTGCACATCAACCATGGCCATTGCAGTATTGCACCAATGTCGATTGTGGAGCCTAAAACTTTTTAGCTTGTACTCCTACTACCTATGCAGTATACGTGTATATATATACACACATGAATATCGCTGGGCACATGGATCGACTACTGGTATATATACAACGTGTGTGCTCCATTGCGCCGGCGCATTTTTTTTTTTTTTTTTTTTTTGTTCGTTCGATCGAGGCATGCATGTGTCTGCAGCTGAAAAACGATCGATCAGCTGCCGGCGGCTGGTAGGCCTACCAGTTCCAGTCGCCTGGTTTTGGAGAAATTAAACACATCTACTCCTATGTATGCGCAGATGGTGGTGTGTGTATTTATATCTCAAACTCAACACAATGATCGACGACGCACTTCAGAAGCCGGGCACATTATTCCTATAATTATCACATAGCACACTATACGCTCGCGGTCTGCTTATCTTAAAAAGGTGTAATTCTCATATTTTGAGGAGTCAAATAATTTTGAATTAAAAAGAGTACTATTAGATTAATTATGATATACTTTTCCAGTCGTTGAGTGGTGGGACGACTGGAGATCAAGAGATGGATCAAAAACGAGAGGAAAGAAGCCAACTCGCTATTCGCTCCGATCGCTTGGGAAATTTGGAAGGTGAGGAATGCCAGATGCTTCCGTGGTGCCGCAATTGAAGTTCACGCGCTCAGGACTATGATCAAGCACCAGGCCGAGTTATGGGTGCAGGCGGGAGCAAAGCACCTAGGTTGTCTAATGCAGGTTATCAAAAATCCGGGTAAGGGGTGTACCTATGTAAAAAAATTCTCTTCTACTCAATAAAAATACGCGCAAATCTTTTATGTGATTGAGAAAAAATAAACTTAGTTACATTTTAAAAAACTAAGTTGGTTCAAACCTAATTTGCAGAGGGAGTAGGGGAACCAATAAAAAGTGACGCATGCATGCACGCACATGCCAAAGCTGTGGATCATGGTCATCGTGTTCCGGAGCCGGCGCTGTGTCGTCGTGCCGGTCGGTTCCTGAAGAAATTAAACATCTGCATGTTGACCATTAGTTAATTTATACAGTTAAGAAATTAAGAAAGAACCCGCTAGTACGTCGTTTCTTGTATACGAAACCGTTTCTTCAATCGTCTCTCTCTTTCTTCATTAATTTTCTTGCCACGCCGTATTTCGCTTACGTGGAGGCCTCTTAAATGCAGATAGAAACGACGTCTTAATTGCCGTTGGGACTGCCCTAACCATGTGATCTCCGATTAATTGATACCGGAATATATAGAGTATATTATTTGTCAATCAGAATGATGCAATATATGTCATCCACCTTCAGTTCGAATTCCCCGCGCGTTGCCGCGAGACTTGTTAAACAAACATTAGGTTGGATTCTGAATATAAAACATGTTAAATTTAATTCTGGTTGTAATGAAAAAACATCTAAGGACTAAAAGGCAATGAAATGTTTAGAAGGAACTTGAAGACATAATTAAATAATGCTATGCGAGTGATGCTAGATCTGTGGAAGAAAGATTACAATCACGCAAGTGAACAACATGAGCCATAATTGAGTAATTACCTGTACTCTCCTGTTGTGAAAAGTTAACGCGCGGACAAAATTGAAGAAAGACCGAAAGAATAATCGAAGAATGGTAATTCAGGCTGCAGTATGCTGTAAAGGAACATAGAGGGGAACTGATGACCTTCCAGAAGGGAACATGCTTTCAATTATTGCAAGTCGAGAATTTTGAGCAGTACTTGTAACATTATACCTCTACTCGTTACTCTGAGGCGAAGAAGAGGAGCAGGACAATTGTGATGATCAAACTTACCTAGTGTGCTTCAGTCATTTAGTGCAAGGATACATAGAGAATGTACTGGACGAAGGTGGCGTGGCTGTTGGGCGTGGCCAACGGCAGCACGTCAGGCTCCGTGACACAGCGGCCCTCCCGTTCGATGTGAGGTCCCTCGGCAGCTTCTCGAATTCCCTGTATGCCACGTCCGTGTACACGTCGTCCTTGAGCGCTTCCGCCTCCACCTCCTACCAGGCCCCCGCCTCGACCACATCGATCTCCGACGACGCCATGGACCGGGGGTATCGGGCAGCCTCGTGTATTGGGTCGGGACGATTCCGGGTGGCAAGAACCTTACCTGGTGTCCGCAGAGGATTGCAGCGCGCTATGGGGTAACAGACTCGGTCAAGGACTCATGGGGTTTGCCCGAGAGGCGAGAGGTTACCGAAACCGATCAGGATTCGGAATAGCAAACTACTCCATCTATATATTAATCCGTACTATCGTATTCCTAGGTGGATCACATCAATCGACTTGCCGCTATTTTGTTTAGATCATCAACTCATCTCGCGCGCAACTCCGATCCGGCCGCAGCAAGCAGCCATGGACAATGTCTTATTCGACCGCTGCGTGAAATTTATCGACGAAGGCCAGACGCGGCACGAGACCAACACCTACGTCTACAAGGCCCTACCGCGTCTGTGGGAGAGCGAGGACGCCGAGGAACAAAGACTGAGCACCCTCGACGCGGCGGACGAGGCGGAGGTGGAGGCTCGGGCGCTCGCGATCCTGCGCGAGCGCGTGGCGGCGGCGGCGGAGGACTCCCGCACCACCACCACCACTAGCAGTAGCAGCGGGTGGCGCAAGGAGCCGGTGACCTTCGCCGCCGACGCCGGATACTACCGCAAGCTGCTGGACTGCGTGGAGCCTGTCCTTCCTCTGCAGCTCGCCGCCGCCCCCGCCGTGAACTCCCTGACGCTCCGGGTCTCTTGGCTGCCCAGCCATTACGCCGCCACCGGCTTCATCGCGAGCGCTCACGACGAACTCCTCGCGCTCTGCGTCGGCAGCTACCGTGACTACAAAGGCTACTGCTCCTGGCGCAACCTGCCATGGTTTTACCTGGTGCTCGACACCCGCGCCAAGTCGGTCTCCGTCGTGCCACCGCTGCCGTACAGCTGGGTCAGGTTCGCCAACGACGACTCGAAGCACTCCCCCATCGGGTCGGCCGGGGTCGCCGTCCTACGCACCGACGCGCACGGCGGCGGCGGCGGCTACCTTCTCGCCGAGCTATACCGTCATATTGATCAGGACGAGTTCCCAACGAACAAGGCCACCCTGTTCACGTGGTGCTCTCCCGGCTCCGGCTCCGGCGGCGGAACGCGTGCCGGTGCCGAATTTGCCGACCAGTGGATAAGGAAGGAGGTGGTGCTCCCGTTCCCGGATCCTGATGAAGAATACCCATACTACTTCAGTTTCAATCCTGGGACGGTGTTCGCCGTCTCAAGCACCGCCCTTTGCTGGGTAGACGTGTGGGCAGGGATCTTGATCTGCGACAACATCACCAGCAGCACGGACGCCGCCGACGACGACGACCATGGAGCCATGGTGTTTAGATTCATCCCGTTTCCGGAGGAATGCGCCCCTGCATCTATTGGCTCGACGGAGTACCGTTCCGTGTGCTGCGTGGACTCAGAGACAATCAAGCTCCTATGCATGGACGGCGGCGGCGAGGAGGTGACGGTGTCGGTGACCACATGGACGCTCAAGTCCCCGCTGACGGACGGGTGGAGGTGGGAGAAGGACGAGGACGCGTCGTGCGCCTCCCTGTGCGTCGCCGACCTCCTGGACGACGCTATTCCGGTGGACGGCGGCGGCAATAAGCGCAGGCTGCTCCAGCGGGTCGTGCGCTGGCCCGTCATCGGCAGGGCGCAACCTGGCGTCGCGCACGTCTGCGTAGGTGATTATGAGTACAAGCGGAGGGGCAATGGTGACGACTGGGAAGGCAGGGGATGCTACGAGGTCAGCCTCGACGTGCCTCGTCGCCGGGTCGCGTCTGTGCTTAAGCTTCCTGCAGGATCATCTCCTGCGCACATGGACATGGTGATGGCGCTCTGAATACTCGAACGACGTTGTGCGCAGTTCAGGCGACGAGTCAGCGTGACGAGGAATCATCAAACAGTAATGACAGTTTACCAGCGCGTCGTGTCGAACTCAAATTATTCACCGTCATTGTAACCAAGATGGCTGCGATTGAATTTCAATCCCCGACCAGAGGGCTGTTATAAAAATTAGACAGATGGTGGCAACATTTCATACAATGCAATGCTAAAGGTTTTTTTTTTCTTCCCCTTTTTCGTCTTTCTCCAAATTTTTCTTTTTCATCCTCCTCCACTGGGCCGTGGGTCCATCTCGTGAAGGGTATCAGTGGCTATGCTTGGCTGGAACAGATTGTACATCATATCACCTGCACATAGAAATTTATTAATCCTAATCCCATCGACATGCAAAATCCGGGTTTTAAATAAGAGTTATTTGGTTTAATACCGTCGCAATTTTCACGATTTTGAACTGTACCGTTACAATTCTTCTAATTGAAAATATGTCATTGCAACTCTTCACTTCGTTGAGAAATCCTATTGCCTACGTATGTTCGCGACTTAGGCCCAATGTCAGGCGTACACATACTATACATATTTCAGTATGGACGTTTTTGCCCCTGTGTCCATCCTAATAGAACCTGGGCCCACATATCAGCTTCTTCTTCAACCTCTCTCGTCTTCCTGGCAGGAGACGAGCCCAACCTCCGCGGCAAGGCCTATGCCCGATGCCGATGGGGTAGCCAGGTAGCAGCAGCGCCATGGTTGCAGGCGGCGGCGACCTCGTGCAGTCCCGACCTCGATGCAGAAGTGGGGGACCTCGACCTCGCGCCTGACTCGTCCTTCGCTTCTTCTCCACTAGAAAATGCTCCGCTTCGTTGCTTTCGTCTTCTTGGCCGTGGTGACGACTGACGAGGATGGGTAAAGGTATTTATGTATTTTTTTTCTTTTACTTTCAAGAGGAAAAAGAAGTATATGATATAAGCACGGCATCATGACGATGTCATCAAGCTAACAACAGGGCAGGGAACAGAGCACACGGCGGTACAGCCAGAGCTCGCCGGTGTTGTGTGGTACGTGAACTGCGTGCACTTGCGTGCAGTGAGACGGTACACGAGATGTCTTCGTTGATAAGCTCCCGCTTCAGGGCCCACTCGTGCACCGCCACCTCCGCCTCGACGGAGTCACCATCAAAAGCATCATCATCGGAGTCGAGCGAGGAAGAGCAGCAACGAGCGCGTCTTGCAGCGCCGTAGAGCTCCTCACCGTGGCCCAGCTCGGAGCTCTGCTCTAGCTCGCCGTGCTGCTAAACTTGGACGGGGACGCTGCTGGGCACGCTTGTCTCTGGCCATGGAGTGGGTGAGGGGAGGGAAACGGGAGGCTGCCGAGGACGATGGTGGTCCTATTCGCCGTGAGCGGGTCTATCGTAATTTCTAACACAGAACAACAGCAGGAGCTCACCTCCTGGCCGCTGGCCGCCATCGCCGGTCGAGGTGAGGACGGGAGGAAGGCACGGGATGGGGAACGGGAGTGGCCAGCCACGAACGCAAGGAGCCTTTCACGTTTGGGTGGAGGGCAAGAACGTCCATACAGAAATTCGTACGCCTGCAACTAGACCCAAGTCGCGAGCGTACGTAGAGTTCTAATGACATATTTCTAATATAACGAATTGTAATGGTACGTCTCTAAAACGTAAAAATTGCAATGATAAGAAACCAAATAACCCTTTAAATAAAGCTAGGTGTCGGCATGCAGTTTTGTGCTGTGCGTGCATCGTCAAATCGTCATTATGCACGTAACGTTTCGTGCAAGTGTAACACGGTACGTCAAGCGACAAACAGGATATGGACAAGCGTGCAGTGATGAAGTCACGAAGATGAGATGATATTAATGGATACCACTGCACAGATCTTAGCTTGAGAAGCGATTGCGCTTTGCAATACATGACGGTGATTGATATATTGCCTGAGCTGAGGCGGCCATCCATCACCAAACATGCTAGGCCCTACGATGGATGATCCGATCGTGGCCTTGCCTAGAATCTATCAAAATACTGTGTTCACATGATATTGTTCCTTAGACGCGGACATTGGGTAATTAAAGATGGATGCAAAACTTTGTATTCGCAACCTTAAGGGCATTAGGAGTGGTAAAAGCCCTAAGAAACCTTAACGTAGGACCCATAAGGCACGTCCTTGTTGCGTTCTTTCTACAATGATATTCCTCGATGCTTGATATTCCTCCAATCTTCTCTAGCATTTGGTGGAATTTTTTGGTTTTCCTATATTGTCACTCCTTTAGGCCTTGTTTAGTTGCCGGAATCGAGGCACCGATTCGGCAAAAGGCACAGTGCGCGGCACTGTAGCTCTTTTATTTTTATTTGCTAAAAATTGTCAAACGTTGATTAATTAGGCTCAAAACGTTCATCTCGTAAAGTATAACAAAACTGTATAATTAGTTTTTGATTTCATCTACATTTAGTACTCTATGTATTTGCCAGCATTTTGATGTGATCGAAAATAGGGATTCTGCGTAGTAAAATTTGAAGATAAATTTGAGGAGCCTTGGTATTCATAAAGTCCGGGTCCAGTACTCCAGTCCACGTCCAAATCAAAACCTCATGATTATTATGTTGTTCCTGGGGGATGTCGATGAAATAGGTACAATCAGCAGTCACGTTCCTGTTCGATTCTGAAGCCTCCACTGTTGCGTGGAGCAGACCAGATTCCAATGCTGATCCATCCATTCCGATCCATGCAACGCACTGGGCAACTGGCATGTGGGAGTGAGACGAGACGACCAGGCAGGCGGCTGTGGGAGCAGGAGCACTGTGCCTGTCGTCCCTGCTAACGTACTACTGCCAGTGATGCATACTCTATGCAATCATCATGAGATTCATGCAAATGCAAGAGTACGACTGGACAGGCAGAAGCGCAAAAGCAAATCACATGCTGTGACTGTGATATGATATGTGCTAAGGTACAAACTTACCTCTAAAGATGTAATATTTTAAATCAATCCGTGCCATTGATTCTTTACATTTTATAAATTACTTGATAGATTAAAAGAACCAGAAAAATCAAATAAAATCTCGCCACATCCCCCTAACGACGGGAGATAAATCCAGGGAGATGCACCGATTCACCACACGGCCACATGCAAGCCGATTCCCCAAATCACGTACTACACGCTAGCCCCTTCATTCCTTCCGTGGACACGTATTAAATTTGAACATGGACAATTATTTATTCTAATAAAATAACAGATAAAGTAAGTGGAAATTTCTTGTCTTCAAAATCAAGTTGATATCAAAATATAAATTTAAATTTGAACTATTTGATTCATAGAAACTTGTATCAAATCCTAAAGTTACAAACATATATTTTTTATCAAATTCTAAAGTTACAAATGAAATTATTTTACATGTACTCACACGTTACCAACTCACCTAACACGCATATACACAAGCTAATAATATGCATGCATGTCACTTATCCACTCACTTAAAATGTATCCACACGTTAACACAAGCATGCACATGGAAATCATATTGCACATAAACTTTAATGTGTCACGCTAAATATTTGTCATACACGCGGTAAAACTAGTGTCACGTATCACAAGTGCAAATCAAAATATAATATATAAAGTCCAAAAATATAAAATAGAAAAGGTTTATACGATATCAGTTAGAGATCACACATGCATCAAATCTAAAAAAAAGATTTTTTTTAAATCTAAAACTTTCCTTAGTTATCCTATTTGATAAAATAAAAAATAATAAATAATATATTTCATCTATTATCTCCTAAGAGGTAATACTTCATCGTGACCGTCCGATCAAAATTAATGAACGGCTCATAGTCATTTAGGGGTACCACAGCAAAAGCCTTGTGGTATCCCATTCTCATTAACAAAGAAGTGAGAGCCACGCAAATAACGTGGTTAATTAGACAAGCTACATTGACTTAATATGCTCTCTCTCTCTCTCTCTCCCTCCCTCTCTCTCTCTCTCTCAAGAAGGGTGAAGAAGAAGAATAAAACTCTGCATTCTACAACATGAGCAGGGTGTTATATGAGATTAATTGTTAGTCTCAACAAAGAGACTAATAGTTCCATGTTGCATCATATATATCTATGGCTAATCCATCCATGTCTTTGTTAATGTCATTTTCTCCTTGTCCTTTCTTGTATTCCTGGCGGGCTGTCAGTGGCACGGCAGAGCTTGAAGTAAATCAAGAAGACGGCCCCAACATTACTAAAGCCAATTCAACTATTGGCAGGGAGCACGACACACACTTTTGGCCTTTGGCCTGCACAATAGAGCCTTCCATTGCTGCCGGCAAGTACAACACAAGAGGTTTTTGTTCTAAAACATGAACTGCTACCTATTTGCTTTGCCATAAGTTTATGTTTGCCATTAATTGTTTGTATCAATGGAGGTTGTTGTTCTACAACACAAGAGGTTGTTCTAAAACATTGGCAAATGCATTGTTTTGCTCCACCTCGCGACTCAGCCTGGGCAGCGTGGGCTTCCCGGAGCATCCACCCGCCCGACCTAAGCGGGGACCTCCGCGGCACCCACTGGACGTCGCTGCAACAGCTCCTTCTTGCCTACCAGCTCGTCAAGAAGGTGGAGGTGGGCGATGGGGTGGACACATGCTTCTGGCGGATGTTTGGCTGGGGGACAAACCTCTTGTCGCCTTATTGCCAGCGCTGCACCCCCACTTCGAAAGCAGAAGCACGTCGGTGCGCGACGTCCTCAATTTTGAACTGAGGAGCCTGTTCCAGCAACGGCTCACCGTTCAGGCGACTACGGAGCTCGCCCACCTCTCCGACCTGATCCAACATGTGTCCCTCGGGCAAGACAGAGATGAATGCTCCTGTTTCTTCGAAGATGGCAACTATCGCCTCATCACAGGCCTCATCTACAAAACCTTCGTTCAAGGCGAGCACGACTACCTTGCGTACAACTTCGTCTTGAAAAACTTCGCCCCGCCCAAGGTGAGGTTCTTCGGATGGCTTCTCACCAAGGGCAGGATCCCGTGCCGCTCCACCCTCATCCACAAAAACATCATTGATGATGCAAAATGCGAGCTATGCAAATCGGCAGATGAGAACGTGGATCACATTGTCTCCGAATGCCCCTTCATCCAAGCTGTATGGACTCGAATTGGCTGGTTGCCCGGGGATGTTGCCAAGGTCCATGAGCTTTGGGAGACGCGCCCCCTCCCCTCGTACGTCGGCAAGAAGACCCTTCCCCCTCTCCTCCTGCTCCTGTGTTGGGAAATTTAGAAGCACCGCAACGACATTGTCTTCAACGGGCTCCCCTCCCCCCACCAGCATCACCCGTTTGATTGCAGCCTGCAAAGGGTCGCTAAATGATTGGAAGTGTAGGATCCTAGGAAAGATTTGCACTTAGCTAATCAATGGAGCAATGCATTGCTTATGTAATCTATTCCTCACCTCCCTCTGATCACTTGTAAACATGGAATCCGGTTGCGCCCCACCCGACCGTTCCACCATCCGGGGGTAAACACCTGTGGAATGAAACTTGCAGGTAGGGATCCTCTTTAATACCAACAACAACACCCCCCCACCCCCCCCCCCCCAGTGCGCGAAGTTGCCGTCAAATAAAATAGACCAAGCTATAGAGAAAATAACAAAAACTACAATACCAAACTAATATCTTAGACAGACCATAAAATATATTTTTATAATGTATTTTTTCATATTATAGATGTCAATATATGGTGATTTAATTCATATAACTGTCATAATATAAAATAATACCCTCTCCATCCAAAGATAATAGAATTCTCATTTTCTGAGAAGTCAAATAACCCTAAATTTGATTAGGTTTATACAGAAAAGGTGTCCGCATTGATTTAAAATTTTTTGTCTCAAAGTTGGGTTTTCATTCTTTTTCTAGACGGGAAATTGATGGATTGATTGAGATTGAGCTCGAGCTCGAGCTCAAGTTGGAGCAGTATGTATGGACTGCAACACCTTGCTTGGCTCCAGCTCGAGAAGACCGTTGAGTAATATATAATTGCAGAAACTTTTTAAATTTATTTTGATTTGTAAAATAAACTTAGCAACATTTGTATCTCCTTATATATTTTGTTATCATTAGTAATTTTTACGACACATCAACGATATCACTATTTTTATATATTTAACTAATAAACTTTAAAAGGTACTTTTGGTAGCAACTCGATCGACAGGAGTGCTCAGCAAACTGTCAGGGAAATGAAAATGAACCAATAACCAATTTCCTCCCTGCTCTGCTCTTTTTTGTTGCGTGTTTGCATCCCCTGTTATGATTGCCATCCTCTGCTAGCAGCAGGTTCAGGCTGCTTGGCTTGGCCTTGGCCATGGCCACGAGGCAACCTGGAACGACAGGTCAGACAGCAAGCAAGCTGAAGGCGTGGCGGTGGAGTGGTGGAGTACTAGCAGTAGCAGTGTACTGTAGGAATAGCACTCACGTCGCCACCTGCACAGCGCTGCAGCTGCAGCTGAAGCTGAAGTTGAGAGAAGAGAATGCAGCACGCCGGCACTTTTCTGCAGACCGGAGTCGTCTGCATCTCCAGAAGAATCAAACTGCTGCTCCTGCAGCAGCCAGCCAGCAACAACGAAAAAGATCTCCAGATCTTCCATTAATTCACTTGTGTACTACTCTGGATCAATAGTGCCCTAGATTATCTACTGCGAAAAGGATTATGAGGTTTTAAGATTTTAAGTGACTTTGGTCTAATGGTCTTGCTTGTTTTGGATTCTTCCTGATTCTGGAAGCTAGCCTGTAAAGCTAGTATATTCTGAAATCTGAGTTTGTGGAGGTTTGGAAGCATACATTCTAAAATTTAGGATTAGCCAAGTTTTTAAGTAAAATATCCACAATACCTTCATTCTTTAGCATGGGTAAATATTTAGAGATGTGGGAAGGCAAAATGTGAAGGGCATAATCATCAGCTTATGAGATTACAAAATCTGAAGAATTTTGAATTCCATGGCCAGTTTAAAAGCTAGGGGTTTTATTGAATACCTAGCTAGGCTTTAGAAGCCAGCTTCCATATTCTGCTAGGAACCAACAAGGGCCTACGAGAATCTACCTTACTATCTTCCTTGTTCCAACCTTCGCCTTCACCGTCACCGGAGAGAAAGAAATGGCGGCTCCATTGAAGATGAGGACGGCAACTTAGACGTCAGCATCTTCATCAACATGATGACATGGAGACTTTTATTTCCGGACGACGGCATCAAGGCAGAGATGATATTGTCGTCATGGAATAATTTTCTCCGGCCTTTTCTCCGTTTTATTGTGGTTAGATCTGGCCATAATGAAGGACTAGGGAAAACGTTTATCAGATCAGTCTTCCTCATTTCTCGGTGGCAGAAAGAAGGAAGGCACCAGAAAGAAGAAGAAGAAGTTCCTCAATTCTGCCTACATGAATGTTGGCCGTCGTTCGTTGGGCATTTGTTCTCAGGCCGTTCTTCGTTGCCGAGTGTTTGCCTGTGCGGTCATCCACACTGCAAAGTTAATAGGTTAGGTTTTGAGTTGTGCTATTTACGTCGTGAGTACTTTTTTTTATAATTCAGAGTGTTTGTAATCTCTTGATGTACCTCGCTATCATACAATATAATTATTCTTTCGTCGCAAAAAAAAATACTATCTTCCTTGTTCATGTGGTACATTTTTCTATAGATTTCTAAAAAAACTTTGGCCTATCCAAATGGTGCATAAGACCCTATTTAGATCCATTAGCTATTAGTAGTTAGCTGACTAATAGCTTATAGCTAATGTTATCTAGCTAAGCTAGCTATCATCTAGGGGTGTTTGCATCCACTACCTAAGATAAATGAGTTGAGAGTTTTTGTCTACGGTAGCCCTTTCCATTCACCTTGCCCAACTCCCCCTTCACTCCCCAACCAGCTACTGCCTTGTTGAGATTTGCTCCGCTTTGGCCTTCGACCACTGTTCTATATAGGGTGTCGTTCAGAAGGTAAACGGTGCGTATGACCTTGGTCTTGGTTGATCCATTCCTAGCTATTTTTAGCAGCTACTCCGTGACAGGCTAGATCCAGATTAAAGTGACCCTAGGTTGAAGAAAACACCATTTATCCTACTGCAAGTTTATTAGCCAGCGGACCTAAAGAACCGTCTCTTCATTTCTGGAATGCCTGGATTGCCGTACGCCCGTACGGTTGGCGAAGTCATTGGGGATTTTGGTCTACCGGCAGACCAGAGGGTGTGCGACTCTCTAATGCTTGGAAAATAAACAAACACCTGTCGTGTATCTTTGTTGGGCACTATGCCAGCATGCATCGATTCCTCCCAATCAAATTAAACTCTTTCTTTGTTTAATTTGTTTCCTTCTTGAAATTATACAATAGAGATAGACCTTGCATTTCCTAGCTAACGGAGTAGTAGAACAGTAATTGGTTGGATTCTAAGCGGATTGATTGTAGAGACAAGAGAAGAACTTCTAGCAAGGATCATTCAGGGAGAGGCGTATGACGACGGTCTCATGCATTCGGGCTGGATGATTGATCAGAACAAGGCTGATTGATACTCAGGTGATGCAGCCGTCAGCGGAGACGATGTAGTAGCTAGGCGGTGGTCGGCGTGCCGGCGTCGCTCCTGCTCTCCGTGGGGCTGTACAGCGCCGACCGCGGGTGGAGGTTCTTGGGCCGGCTCTCCTCCAGCTGCCGCACCACCTCCGCCATGGTCGGCCTCGCCGCCGCCACGGGCGCGCAGCAGCCCATCGCCAGCTTCAGCGCCTGCACCAGCCCCTCCTCCGCCGGACTCACCCGCAGGCCCTTCACCACCTCCGCGTCCAGCACCTCCTCCAGCGCCGTCTCCTCCAGCACCGCCACCTTCACCACCGACGGCAGGTCCATCGCCGCCCTTGCATTTCCAGCTCCACCTGCAGCAGAGGAAGACGACGACGACGGCGGCGGCTTCCTCCCCATGAGCAGCTCCAGCAGAAGGATCCCGAACGCGTACACGTCCGTGCGCGCGCTGCACTTTTTCATGGAGTGCAGCTCCGGCGCCTTGTACCCGTCCGCTTTCGCCGCCGCCAGCACCGCCTCCGCCGCCGCCGGCACCAGCAGCCGGTCCACCGCGTACTCCGCCAGGCGCGCCACGAAGAGGTCGTCCACCACCACGTTGGACGAGCGCACGTTCCCGTGCGCCTCGCCGTGCCCCGCGTGCAGGTACGCCAGCGCGCGCGCCGCGCCCAGCGCGATCTTGTGCCGCCGCGCCCACGTGAGCGCCGGCCGCAGCCCCGCCGCCTCGCCGGGCTCGCCGCCGCCGCGCAGGAGCTCCTGCAGCGTCCGGCTGCGGGGGAAGTAGTCGTACACCAGAAGCTTCTCGCCGCGCCTCCCCTGGTAGAACGCCCTGAGCGGCACCAGGTTGTCGTGGCGCGCGCGGCCGATGCGGCGCACCACGGGCGCGCACGACGCGGCGTCCTTGCAGCAGCCCTCCCGAAGCAGCCGCAGCTCGATGCTGCCGCCGCCGCTCGCCAGCTTCGCCTTGTACACCGTGCAGTAGCTGGCCTTGTCCACCACCTGCCCCGTCGCGTTGAGCACCTCCTCCAGCGTGAGGTGCTCGCCGCCCTCGAAGACAACCAACCTGCCCTCCGACGACGCCGCGTCGTGGCCGCCGTCGTCAACGGACTCGAGCATCATCTCGTCCCGCTCCGCGTCGTCGCGCCTCCTGATCCTGCCGTCCCGCCTCCACCTCCCCTGCGCCCAGCCAATGGACACGGACGCTAGGACCACGGCGCCGGCCATGAGCCCGATGACCATCCCGGCCACGCCGCGGGAGCTGAGCCCCGACGCCGTCACGCACTCCCGCAGCGGCGGGCCGCACAGCGACGGGTCGTTGCCCACGAACGAGTCCGCCGTGAAGCGGGAGCCCGCGAAGGCCGGGGGCAGCTGGCCGGAGAAGTTGTTGTAGGAAACGTTCAGCGCCTGAAGCTGCTGCTGTTGGGTCGCCATCCCGGCGAGGGCCTCGGGGATGGGGCCCTCCATGCGGTTGCCGCCCAGGTCGAGGCGCTGGAGCCCTCGGAACGCGGTGAGGAACGCCGGGAAGCCGCCGGAGAAGCGGTTGACGCCGAGGTCAAGAACGCGGAGGCGGTCGCAGGTGGTGTTGGGCCCGGCCGGCACCGGAACAGCCCCCGTGAGCGCGTTCCCGTGGAGCCGGAGCTCGGTGACGCGGTCGCAGAGGTTCCATATGGACGTCGGCAGGTCCCCCGAGAGTCTGTTCCCGGCGAGGTCGAGGACCGAGAGCGCGGGCGCGTTGCCGAGCTCGAGCGGGACGGGGCCCGACAGCGCGTTGGCGGCGAGGTAGACGGAGTCGAGCGAGGAGAAGGCGCCGAGGTCCGGCGGGATGCGACCCGCCAACGCGGCCGCGGGGAGGCGGATGGAGACGAGGAGGAGCGCCGGGTCGGAGGCGAGCGACAGGTTGTTGCGGGAGGAGGCGGAGGAGGTGGCGGAGCAGAGGAGGGGCCGGCCGTCGGAAGTGGCCCAGCGGAGCCCCCGCCAGAGGCAGAGCGGCGTGGAGGCGTTCCAGGTCGCGAGCTCCGCGTTGGGCCGGGAGCCCTGTAGTGCGGGCTTGATCTTGGCGAGGAGCAGCGCCACGTCCGGGTTCGTGGTGGACGGCGACGCCAGCCGCAGCGGCAGCGGCAGCGCGGCGGCCAAGCAGATGAGGAGGAGGAAGGGCTGGCAGGGATGCATCGAGTCGGCCGGACAGGGAGCCTCGGGGAAGGGCCGAAGGAGGGACTGTAGAGGCTACTCAGGCTAGCAGCTCGGGAGTGAGAGTGAGGAGTGAGGTGAGCGAGCTCGAAGTCCTCTCCTCTCGAGTCTCAAGTGGAGTGAGGTACAAGGAGAGTTTGATTTGAGGAAGAGAGTGCGATGCCAAAAAGATGCAAATATGAAATGGGGGAAAATGGGCTTTGGGCTGGGTCCCTCACTTTCGCAGGCCATGTCGGAGCAACAACAACAACACGACACGAAAGACCGTACAGGAACAAAGCAAGGAGGAAAGGAAAGGCATCGATGTGAGGTGGAAACTGTGGGTGCAGCCGTACTTGCATATTTGCAAACAGTAGCATTTCCATAACGCGCATGGTTGCAAATTGTCGGCAGTGAACGATACGAGTATAGTACTAGGACCTAACTTCACTGCTACGAGATACGTGTGCACGGTAGATGTGAAATCGAACGAACAGCAGTACGTACAGTATACCGTATAGTTGTACGTACGTACTGCTCGTACGTGCTGTAGTTAATTCGGCGCTCTGGAGGCAGGACGCGCGCGAGTGGCAGGGACAGTGACAGTGAAGTGTGCCTGGGCCGGTGACAGTATGACAGTGAGGAAATGAATGTGCAGCTGAAGCTGCAGCTTGCTGAGGGACGGCCGAGTCCATCGGTTTCTTGAGCGGCAAGTTCTAATTCTAATCACTTCCTACTCGACAACATCATTTGTAACAAGCGCCACGGTAGTGCGTGAGGAGCCTGTACAGACAATGTTAAAATAGTGTCGACCCCCCGTGTAAGCTCCAAACCCGATGTAAACCTCTGTCAAGCTTTCGGTATAAACTACCCCTCATCCATCTCTAAATAATCATCACCATGGTATTCATCTCGATCACTTTCTAAACTTTGATTGGTATTCATCTCGATCGCTTTCTAAATTTTGATTAAGTTTGTAAAATAATATTATAATATTTTTTATCTTCAAACAAGTTTATTATAAAAATAGATTTAACAGTCTATCTAACTATACTAGTTATGTACTATAAATATTATTTTTTTATATTTGGTTAAAGAAAAAAGTTTAACTTCTCAAGAAACGAAAACAACGGTTACTTGCGGCAGGAGAACATGGGTATTTGAGTTTCCGAACGGTGACTTCAAGGCAGAGATGATGTTACCGCCATGGAATAATTTTCTCATATCTTGTCTATGTTATGTTGTGCCAAAGTACTCTAGCTCGATTGCTTAGAGCTTTTTGGCGACACCCCTTAGGTCGAATTTCAAGCTGGGGATAAATAAAAATCCCCATGCTGGTGTTTTCAGGGTTTGAGAGGATTTTCGCGATCGGGAAGGATCACTTTCTTCTTTATGAAATGCGGGTGTCGGTCTCTTCTCCTCCGATCATGTTTTTTTTTTCTATGTTTTGTTGTCATCAAATCTAACCAAGATGATAGACAAGTGCTAGGGAGAATAAGTCTGCCCCTCAAGCCAAATGGTATTAAATGGGGAATATTCGAATCAGTTTTTCCTATTCTTCGGCATCAAAAGGAAGAATAAGGAACACAAAAGAAAGAAGTTTATGCTCAATTCCGTAAAAAAGAATGTTGGCTGCCATTCCTTAGGCGTTTGTTCTCAGGTCTTTTGCCGAGTGTTTGTCTACATGATTATTCATACGAATCGTCATATATGAGCATGGATACAATGTAGATCGTAGAGTACTTGTAACATGATGAGATGTACACAACTATAATTCTTGTTTGGTGTAAAAAAAAAGCCCTATTGCAGCGCATTTGTTTCCATCAACAACATATGCTGCACGCGTAACAAGATCCGACCGGCAAGCTAAAAACTAGCCATGGGTAATTTCGAGATGCATGGACGTCGGGCGTGTATGTCGTCGTCGGACCATGTGGCCGCAGGAGTATGTGAAAAGTCAGAACTGAACAGAGCTGGCCACCTGCCGGCCGGGCGACCGGCAATGGGAACTCAACTCATCATCGTCAACAAAACAGTCACACGAGCTCGTTCGGCTCAAGCAGTACCGCCTCTGTCCTGACTACCTTGACCGAGAACTATATAAAGTGGGTTGTTAACACTATGATGACGAATTGCCCATGCATCGATCCTAGCTTAGTAATGAACTCCTACCAATGCAAAGGTCAAGGGGTCACGCCTACCAACCCGGCCAGTGCAGCTTTCTAGTTGGGACTCGAGCTATATGTATGTGCGGAGCATACCAATCCGAAGAGACCAAGATGATGCGTCCCGTAGTGCTTGTCCAGGAATTAATCGTCACTCTGCTTGGCCGATTACCGGGTCACCTTCGTGCGAAACCGAGTCGCCTTCATGCGGAAGCTTTCCCCTTCCCTTCCCTAGCTCCTTCCAGCCCCTTCCGCCGCCGGCCCCTGCCCTGCCCGGCGTGCTCGCCGACGGCAGGGCAGGTGAACCGGCCCCCCTCCCTTCCTTCCTTTCTTTCCCCTCTTCCTCCCCTTGTAATATTCCCTTGCCAAATAAGGGCCTAGATGGACATTAAATCTAGCTACGAAGTTGACCATGGAGAAAGATGGAGTTGACGAGGGGACTGAGATACTCAGCCACAATGATCACCAGATCCTCATCCTGTTCGTCCTTGCCGATGTCTGCGATCCCGGGCCCCGCGGCGGTGGGGCACATTGCGCTACCTCCTCTCCTCTCGGCCTCCGCGGCCGCTGCCGGGGAAGAAGGTTGGCAACCATCTGTGAAGGCAGCAGGACCGCAGAGGCTCCCCAAAGCACTCTGAGGTCACCGTCAGCGCGCGTTCACCTTCCTTCGCGTGCACGAGCGCAAGCACCGACGGCGGCGGGGGTGACAGCGGGAGGGCTCTGATGGAGGGCGATGCTGGCAACATCGAGGGAGCACCGCTCCACGGCGGCCACCAGGTGTCCCACGGGCCCGACAACACGGCCACGCGCACTGCGAGGGACGTCGTTGACGAAGACTCCACCGCGCGCGATCCAGATCCCCGACTCCGAGCGCGCGCTCGTCGACTCTGGCTCCATGTGGGGCCTGCTCCTGAGGCCTGGGGCTCGCAGCGGAGACGTGTACTACATGCACAACTCTATGCTATGAGGCAGCAGGCCCTCCACACCATCCAGCGGGCTGTAGTGCGCCTTCTCCGTCCATGTGCACACTTCGGGACCCACTGCAGTGTTTATCCAGACAGCTTCGTCTAGTTTTTAATTTTTGTTTTGTTTTTACTTTTTATTTATATTCTGGTTCAGTTTGGCACTCACCTAGCTCCTTCATCTAGATAGGTACGGCCGGTTTCTCTGTCTCCTTTTTAGGGTTCGGTGTTGAGCTACATCTGCCGCCTTTGGTCCTAAAGTTCGTCCTTTCATTCAGACAACTACTTCGGCGCGGGATCGACGATACTGCTTCCATTTGGGTTCTCGGAATGAGCTTCATCTACCTCCGACAACATCAACGACAATATTCTTCGGTTGCTGGCATGTTTCTTCTTGGACAGCTCACCTGACCCTCCTTTAACCGTCGCAGTTCGCGGTCAATCCATCTGAGTGCACGCGTCTTTGACGCCCCTGTGTTTACCTCTCGCTGGCAATTACGTCCATCTCCACACCTTAGTCAACGATGTTTTCTTCTTTTTGGTCTCAGGACCTCAATGTATTCAGGTTCAACTTTGTGGATCTTTTGTAATTTGGCTGCTTATATATAATATATATGTGTTATTGTAAAAAAAATCATCACTCTGCTTGTGTGTGACTCTGTGTTAACAACCAAGGAATTGGGGGTAGGAGAGACGGGGAATAATTGTTGCTTGCTAAGGAAGATGAACTTTAGAACAGGTAGAACGGAGAACAGAGGGCAAGTTGTTCACGGTTTCGTGTACTAATTGTTCGATGTCCCCTGCCTCTGGCGCTCGCCTTGTTTTATACATCAGCCGCTTGGCCTTGGTGTGTGCCCCATAGACGCAGTTGTGTCTGACCTACGACATCACACCCACTCGGGTCCACTGACGAGAACATTCGTTCGGCGTGACTGACGTCCACGCGCGTGTGCTGGTTTCATTTTTCACGGCGACTCCAGGCTCTGGCGTGACGTCGCCCGCGGTGTTCACTCCGTCACGTTCTGAGTCGCTTGATGCCATGACTCCTTGTTGGTTGCTGACATCCCCCCGGCCTTGAAAGGTTGCTTGTCCCCAAGCAGGAGCTCGAGGAAACTTTTGCTTCAACGCATCCAAGTCTTCCCAAGTTGCTAAAGCACACGGCATCGAAGACCATTGCACGAGTACTTGTGGCACCACCGTGTCTTCGGTCATTCGTACGCACTTCTGGAGGATCTCGACTGGGATCTGCAACCCATCCAAATCATGAGGTAAAGGGGAGATAGTACATGTAAAAGGTACTGCAGTCTTCAACTGTGATACGTGAAAGGTTGGGTGGATCGCTGATGATGATGGAAGCTTAAGCTGGTAAGCCATGTTGCCAACACGAGCCTCGATCTGGTAGGGGCCGAAAAATTTGAAGGCCAGCTTCTGATTTGATCTCGGTGTCAGAGATGCCTGAACATAGGGTTGTAGCTTTAGATAAAACCCAGTCTCCCACTGCGAATTCCTATTTAGAATGAGACTTATCTGCTTGGAGTTTCATATGCTTCTGAGCTCGAACCAAGTGCTGCTGAATGAGGGCGTTGACCATGGTGCGCTCCTGCAGCCACTCGACCAATGAGGAATGCTGAATTGCTGAAGCTTCGATCAATCCAAAGTGTCTGGGATTATTACCATACAGCACAAAGAAAGGTGAATGGCCCAAAGAAGAGTGCTAGGAAGTGTTGTACCAATAGTCGGCTAAATAAAGCCATTCAATCCACTTGGAAGGCGCGGCACTGGTGAAACAACATAGGAATGTCTCAAGGCACTGATTCACTCATTCGGTCTCACCGTCAGACTATGGATGGTAGGTGGAGATCCACATGACCCAGCTAGAACAACTCCTTCCACAAGAGGCTGGTGAACACACGGTCGCGATCTGACACAATGGACTCAGGCATGCCGTGGAGCTTGTAGATCTCTTTCATGAAAGCTTTGGCTACTATCGGAGTGGTGAAGGGATGCGCAGGTATAAAGTGGTTGTATTTAGAGAAACGGCCCACGATCACCATGATGCAGATTTTGTGTCCAGATACCGAAAGTCCCTCAATGAAATCCATCGAAATGTGTTGCCAAGCCATAGTTGGAACCGGCAAAGGTTGAAGCAATCCGAGATAACGAGCCCGATCTAGTTTTGCCTGTTGACAGGTTGCACATTCCTTTACCCAACGCTGAACAACAGCCTTCATGCCACGCCAAGCAAACAAGGCTTTGATGCGATGATAAGTTACGGGAATTCCTAAATGACCACCCACTGGAGAAGCATGAAAGGCATTAAAAAGCTTGCATTGAAGCACTGGGTCTGATCCCACCCACAGACGGCCTTTATAACAAAGCAAGCCCTGGTGCAGAGAGAAAACATCATCAACAGTAGGATCAATGGCCAACTTGGTGAGCAGTTCTTAGGCTCTGGAGTCTTGCTGGTAACTCTGATGGATCTCATCTATCCAAGCAGGCATAGGTGTTGTGATGGCTGATAGTTCCTCATGATGAGCTCTTCATGACAATGCATCTGCCACTCGATTCTTAAGGCCCGGCTTGTATACTACTCGGTATTGCAAGCCCAGTAGTTTTGTGAAAACCTTCTGTTGCCAATGCATGTTCAGGCTCTGATCTGACAAATTTGTACAACTTTTCTGATCTGTGTAGATGATAAACTCATTCAATTGCAGGTAAGAGCGCCAATGATCAACTGCAATTAAGATTGCCATGTACTCTTTTTCATATGCTGAGAGTCCTTGATTGCGTGGACCCAAAGCTCTACTCAGAAATGCCAATGGCTTACCATCTTGCAAAAGTATCGCTCCGACTTCTAGATGTGAAGCATCAGTTTCTATTGCAAAAGGCCTACTGAAATCCGATAGTGCCAATAGAGGTGCTGAGCATAAGGCATGTTGTAGAGCTTCGAAGGCCACATCATGTTCAGAAGACCAGATGAACAGGGAGTGCTTCTTCAGTAAGTCAGTCAAAGGCTTGGCAATGATTGCATAATGACGAACAAATCATCGATAAAACCCAGTGAAACCCAGGAAACTGCGCAACTCCTTGACATTCATGGGCTTGGGCTAGTTTCTTACTGCCTCGATCTTGCTGGGATCAGTAGAAACACCATCAGCACTCAGGATGTGACCCAAGTAAGCTATCTACTCTCTGGCAAATGTGCACTTGGACAGCATTATGTGCCACTGGTCCTTCTTGAGAAGTTGCAAGACCATACGCAGATGCTGCAAATGCTCTTCATAAGTCTTACTATACACCAAAATATCATCAAAGAAAATAATAGCACAAACTCTGAGAAGTGGCTTGAGAGTTGAGTTCATAGCTCCTTGGAAAGTTGCTGGAGCTCCTGACAAACCGTAAGCCACGACCTTGAATTCATAGTGGCCTGCATGGGTGGAGAAAGCTGTCTTGTGCTCTTCTTCCTCCTTAAGCTTGATCTGATGATAGCCTGACAAGAGATCTAGAGTAGAGAAATACAGTGCGCCAGCAAGCTCATCGACCAACTGATCAAATACAGGTATTGGAAAGGCAGTTTTGACAGTAAGAGCATTCAAGTAGCGATAGTCGACACAAAAACGCTAAGAAGCATCCTTCTTTTGCACCAGCAAAATAGGAGAGCTGTAAGGTGAAGTACTGGGTTGAATTATACCTTGTTGCAACATTGCCTCAACCTGACACTCGATTTCATCCTTCAATGCAGGTGGGTATCTGTAAGATCTGACTGACACTGGTCGAGAACCGTCCACCAAAGGAATTGTATGGTTGCAAGGTCTATCAGGAGGAAGTCCAGAAGGAGGAGCTGTGACAGCAGGAAATTCAGATAACAGAGCTGCAATATCTGGAGAAAACTCTTGGGAAGTAGAATCATCAACTGAATACAACTGTACCATCAGTTCATTGTCAGTCAACTCAGAATGAGAAGTGCTAGTCTAGTGGCCAAAAATACGAACAGTGGCACCCTTATATGGAATTGCTAACCATTTAGCTTTCCAATCCACTCCCATTGGACTGAACAACTGCAGCCAATCAATGCCTAAAATGATATCATGATGTGCTAATGGTAACACCTTAAGAGGGTAGTGGAAAGTATAATCTTGTATCTGCTAGGAAGCTGTAGGAACTTGACTGGTACAATGCATAACATCCCCATTGGCAACTCTGACAGAAACCGGTTCAGCAAAAACAGTAGGAACAGCTAGAGATGAAACCAAACGAGAGCTAAGAAAGATGTTGTACTGCCCAAATCCAGCAAAATCACCATAGGAGTACCCATGAAAAGCCCATGGAATTGTAGAGTCTTAAGAGCAGGAGGTTGAGGATCAGATAATACCAGACAATTGCAGTCCTCCTCCTCAGCCGTTTTGACTCCTCTTCTTTTGTCGGTTTGGCTACCGTACACTCTGAAGAGAACAGTGCATAAACTTGATCAAGAGCATTGAGGCTTACTTGTGCTACGCATTTGTGATCCTAACTCCACTTCTCCCCACAATGATCACATAAGCCATGAGCACGGCGATATGCCTTCAAGTCTGACAGCTTCCTATCTGGGGATGACCCATGTGGACCCGAATCGTCGGTCTGAGGATACTGTGGGCGCTCCCAACACTGGTTTGTTCCCTTCGAGGCGATATGCCTTCAAGTCTGACAGCTTCCTATCTGGGGATGACCCATGTGGACCCGAATTGTCGGTCTGAGGATACTGTGGGCGCTCCCAACACTGGTTTGTTCCCTTCGAGTTCCAGGTCTTCTGCTCGTGTTGTTTCAGCTGTTCAGCGGCCTCTTCCTGTATCAAAGCCAAAGTGTATGCAGTATCCAAACTTTCTGGCTGACGAATGAGCAACACTGCACAGATCTCAGGATGTAACCCATCTATGAATCGAGTGATGTGCACGAGTTCAGGTGTGGATGTGTCATATGCAGTGAGGTGATCTACGAGTTCAGAGAAGCGATCCACATATTCCTGAACCATGGAGGTTTGGCGGATACGATTCATCTGACGAAGGAGGAATTGGTGCTGGTCACGATCAAAATGAACACGCAGAGCACGACAGAAATCAGACGAGCTCATGGTGTGGAGTTTAGTTTTGACAGACTGAACCCAACGCTTGGCCGGGCCAGAGAACTGCATGCGTGAACACTGGATCCAGACAGATGGCTCAACAGAATACATGGAAAAATAATCCTCAACACAAGCGATCCAATGTTGTAGATCCATGCCATCGAATGAAGGAAAATTGAACTTAGGAATTCTGCTATTTGGGTGGTGTGTGTAATCGGGAGGACGGTTGCGAGCAGCGATGAGATCCGTAGCAGTGCCATGAAACTTAGAAGAATCAGGGGGGTCATGGTTCAGACCTGTGACCGGGGAATGAATCATGGCGGTGACCACCCCATGTTCATTCACCCGGTGATGAAGTTCTTCGCAGTGCTCGTTGGGCCAAGCAGCCGTATAGCGCGCAGGTGAGGTGGCAGCGTACTGCTCCACATGAATCGGTGGTGGGTCGCCGTTGATGACGGTGTACGACTCCCACTGCCCGATCGGCGGCTCCTGCAACAACGCCGGCTTGGACTGCACTCCAGTGCCCTCGAGGAGTGAGCGATTCTAGAATTTGTCCAGCTTGTCGAAGCGGAGCTGCAGGTTGTCGATGATGGTGTCCTGCTTGGCATGCCAGGCGACGAGATCTTCGGCTGCGCGCTCGATGGTGCCGAGGCAGGCGTCCTGACGAAGCTCTGAGTCGATGACGCGGTGTTCGAAGGCGAGCTCCGCATCCTGGAAGTGCTCATCGAGGTCGGCGTCGATCTCCTTGAAACGCTCGTCCAGGCTGGACTCCGCCTGCTGGAAGCGCGCATCGAGCGCCGACTCAGCCTCGGTGAAGCGGCGATCGAGGAGAGTCGACATGTCAGAGAGCTGCTTCTGCGTTGTCACTTGCTCGCCGGAAAGCTTCCTGATCTCCTTCAGCAGAAGCTCGGTGTCGGGATTCATGGTGGCGGCGAGGTGGTTAGGGGTGCGTCTCGCATAGGTGTGAATATCAGGTAGTTTTAGGAAAATTGGCGGTGGCGGTGGTGGTGGTGATGGATCTAGATCGGGTGAGCTTCGATTCCCCACAAATCGGACCGCGTGCTTGGGAATCACGGAGAACTCGTCGGCGGCAGCAACTCACTGCCGATCGACGAATTCGATCCAACCCGAAGCTGTTGCTATCCAATCGATGGAATACGGAATCGAAGACTCAGTTGAATCGTAGGAGCTGAGTACCAATTGTTAACAACCAAGGAATTGGGGGTAGGAGAGACAGGAAATAATTGTTGCTTGCTAAAGAAGATGAACATTAGAACAGGTAGAACGGAGTACAGAGGGCAAGTTGTTCACGGTTTCGTGTACTAATTCTTGGATGCCCCCTGCCTCTGGCGCTCGCCTTGCTTTATACATCAGCCACTTGGTCTTGTTGTGTGCCCCACAGACGTAGCTGTGTCGGACCTACGGCATCACACCCACTCGGGTCCACTGATGAGAACATTCGTTCGGCGTGACCGACGTCCACGCGTGCGTGTGCTGGCTCCGTTTTTCACGGCGACTCCAGGCTCTGGCGCGACGTCGCCCGTCGCCGGCGGTGTTCGCTCCGTCACGTTCCGAATCGCCTGATGCCGTGTCTCCTCGTTGGTTGCTGACACTCGTCTCTCGCCGTCCCACGCCAACCATAGCTATCGGCCAGGCACTGCGTGCTTAGATATTTATACAGTGATTGATGCCTGAAACGTGGCGAGGTAAACAAAAAATGGCCGGCTGCCGGCAGCGGCAGTCTCTGTCATAGACGTCGTCTTCATAGGGATGCTCGCGCGCAACGCGCATGGACGAGATCAGCACAGCCAGAAAACACAACGCGCAAGCTGTCATCAACATATATATGATCCATCGTCCATCGATCTCATCGACTAGCTAGCTCATATGTAGGAGTGTATATATGCTGCGGTGCTGAACGCGCTGCGGTCTCGCCGTCGTACATATAGTGCAGCGGCGTCCACCAAGCAAGTCTGTCATGGCGTCTCTGAGGCACCGCCGCGGCATCGTCGGAGCGGCCAAGGGCTACGACGATTACATCATCCATGACGATGGCAGCGGGACAACAGCACCTGACACCGACACCGCCACGGATCCGGAGCAGGAGGAGGAGGACGACGACGACGAGGAAGAAGAGGTGGAGGTGGAGGTGGAGGAGGACCACCGCCGCCTGCACCTGGGACTCCAATCCATGACTGCAAAGGTTAGTTCTGTTCCACCGTGGCCCGTGCTAATGGTTGCTGCCTGCCTGCGTGCTCTGCTCCGATGTCCGATCCTCGAATCGATTCAGAGTTCGTTGACTATACCCTGGCTCTGGCGCTGGAGGCCGCCGAGTGCGCGGTGTCCTACTCCCCTCTGCTGCGGGCCGTCGAAGTCGTCGCCTCAGAGCAAGACGTGGTTGGCCTCATCGTGCCCTGCGTCCGAGACGCCGTCGCCATGTATGGCAGGCATCTCAGGGAGGTGGTCCGGCTGCTGGTGGCTTCCGACGCCTGGGTGCTCGGCAGGTTCCTCATGCCACCTGGAGTCGTGCAGGGTGGTGTTGCTGGTGCACCGCAGGCTGAGTACTGCCTGCTGACAACCAATGGAAGGAAATTTGTCACCCTTATACAGGTATTTATATATATTTATATATATATATGTATGTAAATGTTGTTCACAAACAATATTTTGTATTTATAATTGATGATTTGGCTGGAAGGACAGGAGGTTGTGCAAGACGTAGCGTGGCCATTGCACAATCTTGGTATTGGGACGAACGATTCAGAAGGCTTGCAGCTCGTGGCAGATTTGTTCAGGGTGTACATGCACTCCATCGTGGAGCTCATCCCCAGAAAGGAAGCAGCAGCTGCTCTCCAGCTCCACGACGAAGCGAACGGCGGCGACGGCGAGCGGTACACGTGGCCGCTTGCCGTGCTAATCAACTGCACGACGCTGGTGTCGCTGTCTCCGACCATGGCGTCTGACGTCTTCAGGACACCACTACCGTCGTCGTCGTCGTCAGGGTTTCCGGCATCAGCGCAGAGGGAAGTCGTCGACAGCCTCATCTCGCTGATCAAGGAAGCGGCCGGGCAGGTCTGGTGCTGCTTCTGCCAACAGTTCATACGCGACACCATGTCGTCGTCGTCAGCGCAGCCGCCGCCGTCGCAGGGCATGCCTTCCATGGCTTTTCAGGCGGTGTTCCTTCGGGTGCGGCGTCTGAATGAGGTGTACGGCACCATCTTAAGCGGCGGGACGGGACGATGCGGAAGCTGCTGCGGGAGCTGATGGAGGCCATGATCAGCTGGCTCTCGAGCAACCTGGACTCGTGGGCCGTCCATGGCGCCTCCCAGGTCAAGCTCGATGTCCATTTCCTGCTGGAATTCGCGGAGCTCGGCGGTTTCTGCTCTGAGAGCATCAGGAGCGGCGCGCTGGACTTGCTCGTCAAAGCACAGGAGACGGTGGCGCTGGCAGATGGCGAACAAGATGCCAGCGACGAGGAGAGATCCGGCGGCGGCGGCGGCTGGGCTGCCGATGCTGCAAAACACGCCGTGCAGGTGCTGCTAGCAATGATGAGATGGAAAGGAGGAACGGCAGTGACGACGAAGTACCCGAGGAATCTGATGAGATGGATAGGAGGAACGGCAGTAACGATGACGAAGACGCAGGGCAAGAGGAAGCACCCGAGGACGAGGACGAGGACGAGGACGAGGATGAGGATGAGGATGAGGAGGAGGAAGAGGAGGATGAGACACGGGCTATCAACAAGTCCAGCGACGAGTTCGTAAGCTTGGAGGACGAAGATGACGGCGTAGTAATGACTCCTCCGGCAGCTTTGTCATCGCCAGAGATTCAGAAGCCCGAGTATTCAGAAATGGGCGATGATGGCGAAGAGAGGACGAATATTTTATCAGACCATGATTCCGAGCTTGAGCAGGGCGGAGGTGACGGCAATGTCGTCGTGCGAGCTGGTGACGAGACGCAGGGTGAAGAAGAAATGTGCCATGAGGCTGCCATACAGCAGCAGGTTGAAGAGAAAAGCAGCAGTAGCTTGGACTGGGAGGACATTATTGATGGCGGCGGCGGCGGTGGGACTGGGAGCAGCAGGACGCGGCGTCGTCCGTCAACTGAGGGAGCCTGTGAGCAGAAGCAGCAAGCCCAGATGGCATGTATAACTGATCATCGGTCGAACTAATCCTCCTAGGATTTGTGGGAGAGATGCATGGCTGCAGACATGTGTATGTTTATTAAATCTTGTTATTAAGATTCATGGTGGTATCGTCCGATTGGTAAGCAACGGCGGACCCATGATGGGGACAAAGGAGGGCTAAACAATGAAAATTTAACACTAATGCTAAAGATTAGTGATGATTTGATGCTAAGTACCAGTGATTTAATGAACAAATCAGGCTCATTAGGTGGGGTTGTAGCCCGACCCCCCTGGATCCGCCCCCAATGGTTAGCAAATTATGTAGGAACGAGAAGAAGCAGCTAGCTGATGGTTAGGCTCAAAGCCCAAGCATACGAACCTGGGTTGAAGCATCATCACAACCATAATAATCACATAAAACGGTAGGAAAGCATCGATTCTGGACCCAAGAACATGGTCTCCGACCCGAATAGGTAGAGGGGGAGGTTGTCATTTTTTATTATGCAATGTAAAAATCTATCACAAATAGCGTACCATGTTTTTAGGATCCTATTCCTCGACCATAGTTCACAATTTTGACTCAACATATCAATTTTTAGCTAGGTTCGATACTTTGCTAATGCATTCTAGGACTGAGTGAATCGTGGGGGTATTAACTTTGCTGGTCATCGGAGGAATGTGTTGACCATGTTATCTAACGCCGCTCAAACTCTTCTGGTGAACGTGGAAAGCACTGTCCTCTCCATCCACCGGATCTCCCGACATCAATGGAATGAAAATCAGGTGAAGATTTGTCGATCTCCTAAAGCTTCGACCTAAAGAAAGATCTTTGCTAGTGCAATCCTCTTTTGGAGTACAAATTGGTCTTTATTTAATTCCAAAGGAGAATCTAATCAGTGTGTGCATGGCACAGCATGTACTAGTGTACTACTACTTTCTATAGGGAGGCATCAGGCCTTTTTTTTTTCTTTTCCTAGCTAGTGCTTGCGGTCCTGTTCATTCCCCGTTCGCTTGGCTTACAGAGCCTTTTCGTACTGCTTGATTACATTGCACCCCTGCTTCAATATTGTACGTTACATCGACTTGCCAAAGCAGCTGGCACACTAATCTACAGTCAAGCTCAAGTTAGCCACAAAAGTACTAGGGACATATGTAGAACATGTACATTATTGTGTCCCCCTCGCATTTTTTGGTTTCTTTTTTCAAAAAAAACTTGGGTTTTTTTTAAAATTACACGGTACAACGAAGACGTTCATAATACGCAGGTACACTCACCCCTATGAACACACTTATGCAAATCCTACCCCTACCCATATGAGCACCTCCGAAGGACTGAGCACTCGACAGATTTGCAGATTCCGAAGTCACTACTGTGCTACTGGCACCGGGTATGTGAGCATTACATATCACTGTGCTACTGGGCTAAACTATTCCTAATGGGCGCGTCTTCCTGAGCACGCAGAGCTCACTGGGCTTCTTTCGCTCTCTGCTCTGCACTGCACACACACAAAAATTTTTCTTTCTCAAAAAAAAAAAAAAAATTCCTCAAAGAACACTCTGAGGATCGAGACTACTAGTCCTCTCCCTCCTTCCAGTAGATTCCGCCCAATTCCGTCGAGGGATCGAGATGAACAACTCCACCTCGCCGGCGGTGGACTGGGGCGACGACTCCGCGGGGGAGATGGACTCCGAGGACGCGGCGCCTTCCTCCTCCGTGGGCATGGGCGTCGGCATCGCCATCAGCAGCATGATGGAGGTCGACGCCGACGACCGCCTCTCTAGCCACCCCCCGTCCGCACCCGATGCCGACTTCTTCAACGCCTTCCCCGACGACTTCGACGACCAAGACCTCGACTGACTGCCGCCACCGCTGCTGCTGCTTTGCTCGCCCGGCACCCTTCCATCAGGTTTTTTTTTTGACGAGATAGGTACTTTTGAATTGGATCTAGGATACGGATACACGAATCATGATCCGATGCACAGTATTATAGCCTGTGGAGCCACGCCTTCTGTTCGCATCTCACTTCACCGCGTTAATTTAGCCCAACAATTTGGTACAGAGTACTTGCTCAGTCAATTGTCTAGCACCTGAAGCTTTGCGCTAGTGGAATTGTATGTATGGTCAAATTGTTTTTGTTTTTATTTTTATTTTTGAACTCGGAAAACTTGTTTCCATTAGGCTTCGTCTCGAGCAAGATCACCGGAGACTAAATCCTTCACAAATATTTGGGGACTTAGCTCAAGAACATAGCAGAGACAGAGCTAACCATCGCCCCATACTTTGCAAGGCCTCGGACAATGCTGAATACTGCAGACATCAAAGGATGAGCTCATATAATCTTTAATTTGCCTGAATACACTTCCATCCACTTGCCTGTCAAGATCATTTGTTGTCATGGTTCTTCTCAGTTCTGAAGCGTCTGTCTCTAGAATGATTCTTGGCATCCTCAACTGAGCTACTCTCTCCAAACTAAATAGGGCAGAAAGAGCTTCACCTTGTAGTGGGCTGGTCACTTGTATAAGATACCACATCCTCCTTCCAGAAAGGTGCCTGCACTATTCCTTGCCTCAAAACCCCATCTTCCTCGTCCAGTGGCTTCTGTGAATGCAGCATCAATATTGATTTTGTACATGCCATTTTCCCTGTTTGCTTTCCATTTTTCAACTTGAGGCTGCTGCATCTCTCCAGTTTGATTTCTCATATTTTCAAAATTTGACATAATAGTCAGTTGGTTACAAGTGAACAAATTTCTGAAGCATTGGCCTTATTTTCCTTTGCACTGACCTTGTTTCTTGCAGACCACCATCGCCATAGCGGCACAACAATGTTCATCTGAATCAGTGGAGGGAAAGTCCATAGTTTTTTTGGGGGGTATCATCTCCATTGCTGATGACAGTCCATTAGAAGCCTGTTGAACTCTTCTAAGTCCAGTATCCTCCAGCATTCTTTAACTTCTTTGCACTTGAAAAATAGGTGGCCACCATCCTCAGCCAACCTATTGCACATTGAACAAATTGTGTCTGTCGTCATCCCTCTCCTTGCCATATTTCGCCAAATCGCCAAACTGTTGTGTGCTAGTTGCCACATGAACATCTTGACCTTATTTGGAACTTCCAAACTCCAGAATTTATCCCACCAGAAAGAATTTTCATGGACTGTAGCCTCATTAGACTCAAAGAGGCATCCTTGCCCAGCTCGTTTTCTCTTCGCTGCACTACCAACTTTTATGCATACTTCACGGAAAACAGGCCCTTCTTATCATAATGCCATGCCACAGCCTGTCTTCTGAATCTTGATTCACCATCAGCCCTAGAATTGCTTTGGTGTCAAATTCTGAGAAGGTATATCCTCCACCAGAATTTCATCCATGAGGCTGTAACCGGATTTATACATTCTGAGACTCGTTTCAGCAACAAACCCTTTCTACAGGTCACTGGTCTTCTCGTGTTGCCATGCGGGATCCACGGGTCATTCCAGATATGGACCGAGTCACCTGACCGCACTGAGTGTCTGGATTGATGAGAAGCCTCCACATCTGCCTTGCCAACATAGCTATGCTAAGTCAAATTGTGAATTGTTAGTTCATTGACTGGAGGAAGCACCTAGCAGTACAGTATTTCCTTATTACTACCTTGTGCAGACATCTATTCTGGATACTGTAGCAATTACTGGACTGCGTGACTGCAAGCCTCTTCTCGATCACTGACTTCATAGCTGGATTTATGATTTGCTCAATTTGGCATGGCGCTTTAATTTGCCTCCAGAACACCTGTTTATGATGATTAACACTGGCGGTACTGTAAGGTACAAGCGCAATGACTCATGAGTCCACCTAGGTCTCATCAGTTATCATCCATGGACTAATTTGTGCTTGCTTGAATCCACTTGCTCTATTGAGTTTTCCTTGAGCACCTGTTGTATCAGCATTTGTTTTCATTTACGTAATTAGGGCTGTTTTTGTGTCTTGTGAACACTGAATTATGACAATCGACGGAGATGATCGCTGATACATGTTCATTTTTTTATCTATTTGCAGATGGGGGTTGTATACGAACTTAATTACTACTACTACCAAGGAAGCACCCATCATCCATCACCTTGTCCTTGTGTGGCAGCTCCAGTGATGTTGTATTGTCAGCTATGATCGTGCGAGAACGTGACCTGGTACATGTATATAAGAACCTCTTAACTTCTGTGGTATATATAAGTTCATTGCTGAATGTTCTTGTTGGTTGGATGGATCCTATATAAACTTGAGCAACGGGCCGGCATGGCCCGGCACGGGCCCATTTGGCCCGTGGGCCGCTGTGCCGGGCCTCTACAGGACACCGTGCCTGGCTAACGGCCTAGGCACGGTCCGTGGGCCAATTTTCGGGCCGTGCCAGCCTGTGAGACACGAGGCCTAGTAGAACATCAGGTCAGCCCGCAGCCCACACTTTGAAAAATCATAGATTCTTTTCAAAATTCAAATCACACTCAACAGTAATATTTCACAAGTCACAGACTCACAGGATTAAAGAATTTGAGCCGTTGTGCAATGCCGCCTCATTAAAAACCTTTCTAGGTAAAACTCACTCCTCGTGAGATAAAACCCTAGAAAGGAAAAAAATACGGCGTCACAGCTCATTATTGAATTAAAAGGTTCAAGTCATCAAGTGTCAAGTTATTACAAGCCAAGTGCCAACAGCAAATGTTTCAAGTCTAGCCTATGCCTATCACTCACTGCCTCACTGCCCTAACAGGCTAACACACACACAAAGCGGCGACAAATCAAGCATCAGCATTCAGCAGCAGGAGTAGAACCACCACCTCATCAAGATACTGGTTCTTGAAGTAGTCTTCAAGCTCCTTGTCCACCACAGTATGCTGTCTATGCTCTTCGCCAAGCTCCCAGTCCTTGGTGCAAATTAACATCTCCACAGTGTCAGCGCCCAATTGCCGTCGCCGCTCCTCAATGACCCTGCCACTAAGACTATATGGCAACAAATGTTTAAGCATTAGGTAGGTTGAGTTCCATCTCACATCCATATCCAAACAGAATTTACGAGGCCTGATATCCTTAGCAAGGCAGTAAGTAATTCTTGAAATTAGCAATACGCTGATTAGATGAATTCAGAAAGTTAATTGCAGATCTAAAAACCTCTATGTAAGGTTTAAGCCTTTTCAAACCAGATTTGACAATCAAATTAATTATATGGCAAGCACAGCGTTGATGCACAAGATAAAGCTTTTTAGTATGATCTGAAGGATCAACATCATAGCCCAAGTAACCATCAAGCATAGGAGTCAAAGCAAGCATAGCAGTTGTATTAGAAGAAGCATTATCAAGGCTAACAGCAAAAACTTTGTCAAGCAGGCCCCAATCTCTAAGCACACCAGATATACAATCATCAATGTTCATACCATTATGGCTCACTTCAATCAGTTTAAAACCAATGACAGATTTTTTAAGTTCCCAATCAGCATTAATATAGTGAGCAACAACAATTATATAATCTTCCTTAGCATTACCAGACCAGATATCAGATGTCAAACAAACAGAGGACACACTAGGAAAAACCCTCATTTTTAAGATGATGCAGTTTTTCATTGTAAACCTTAGTCAGGTCTCTAGTTGTAGTGAATCTAGAGACTCTTTTATATTGTAGATAGAAAGAACGCTGAATGTACCCATCCCAAGCATCATTATCAGCAACAGAAAGAGCAAGATCTAATCTAGCAATCAAACGACAAAGTTCATGCCTAGCAACAGCAGGTTTATATTTCCAATTTCTATATGATCCATCAGGGTTTAAGGCAAGCCTAGTTTGAATCATATTAGCATGATCAGTCTTCTTCTGGAATGACAATCGATGCCTTCTCAAATGTCCAATGCCATTAGAAGAATTACCAGACAAACGAGACCTACAGGTCTTGCAAACAGCAATAACACGATCTTCACCATCAACAGTCTTAGTTACCTCATCAAAGTGTTACCAGACAGGAGATCGGCGCTTACTGTTGCTGGACGATGCAAGAGAAGCTGCGTCGCTTGCGGCAGGGGCAGGAGCACCAAGCGTTGTAGAAGTAGGAGCACCAGGCACTGCAGCTGCAGTAGCACCAGGCGCAGCAGCAGCACGGCCTCGGCCAAGACCAGAGGCACCAGCACCACGGCCTCGGCCAAGACCAGAGGCATCGGGGGTGATTCCATACTCCCTGAGCTCGTCATTGATGGTTGGCCCATCGTCACCATCACTATCAAGGCTTGCCATGACCACCTCCTCTTCTTCACCTCTCGGCACCATTCCACAACGTCTCCTGCAGCACCAGCTAAACGCCGGCGACCTGCAGACACAACAACAAAGAAGACAGCGGAGGAGGTTAGAACTTAGAATAGAAGACAGATTTGAGCCAGCAGATGTAGATCTAGGGTTAGGAGGGTGAGGGCTAGGAGATTACCTGCATAGAGACGGAGCCCGGCGCCGGAGAAATGGAGAAGACGGCGGCGGCAACAACACCTCCCCGGCTCCCCGAGACCAGAGACGGAGAAGAAGTAGTGAAGAACGAGCGGTCAGAGAGAGGCAGGGAGGAAGAAGAGAGAACGAGAGGGGTGGAGAGAGACAGAGAGTAGAGGAGATCTCATGATCCGGCCGTGGAGACCTCGTCGGAGTGCATCACGACGGCGGTGGCAAGTGGTCGACGGCGGCCGGCGAGGGAGTAGATTAGCGAGTTAGGGTTCGGGAGGCTGGGTGGGAGACTGGGAGGCCGGAGGAGGCGAACGGCTGCGGGGGCGGGTGGGGAATGAAATGGGGATTAGGGTTTGGGGGTGGTATGGGGGCCGGCGTGGGGGGCTTTTATATGAACCCCCCGACCCCCTCCCGGCCGTTGATCTACGGGCCGACCCGTGCCTACCGTTGATTAACGGGCCGGGCCGGGCCGCCCGGCGTGCCGAGGCCTCGGCCCAGGCACGGCCTGCTACGGCCCGGGCACGTTTGTAGGCCGGGCCGTGCCGTTCTCGGGCCGAGCCCAATTACCGTGCTTTGGGCCAGGCCGAAAGCACGCGGGTTGCATGCACATTTTTAATCCTATATATGGTTGACTGTTATAATGTGATGGTTGGATGGACTCGCGACTCTGTTGGTCGCATTTGTGATGGTTTTGCTTGTTATTGGTGAATGAATTGCGAAGACAGATCTGAATGTACTTACTGATCCTGGGCGTTTTTTACATGCTCAGCTGCTCTTGCTTTCTCAGCACCTCTAGGGTTCCTTACTAACTTTATGGAATGATATTTGAGTGAGTAGTTGATGTCGAGATGCCTGCCATTCAGATTTGTATATCAGAGAGACCTATCAGCCTTCAATCTGGGCTTTACCCCCCTCCTATACTGCTCGTATTTTATGTTATACGGGGGAACAAATAGGACACAAAATCTTTCTTAGCCTGTAATAATGTACCTGAGATTTTTACTGAAAAAAATTAAGCAAATGATGAACTGCAAGAATAACAGGCTGCTAGTACATCCAAAATTAATGATTGGGCTTCTTTTGCATCCAGGCTTTGGGCAGTCACATCTGGCCCAATGGGCTAAATAAACGAATTACGGCTTTCCTTGCTCGGCCCGCCCGTCGTCCTCCCCTCAAACCACCTCTTCTGCTTGACTCCTTGCGGCTTGCGCATTGCATCTTCTCTTCTCCACTACGCAGTTCGGCTACCAGAAGAAAACCCTAGCCGCAGCCGCCGCCGCCGCCGCCGCTCTTCGTCGAGATGGGAGGCAAGTGCCCGCACCGCAAGGTCAAGAAGCGCCGCCTCTCCCACAAAACGTCGCGCCGCGGCAAGTTTCTCCTCAAGGCCGACGATGCCGTCTACGACGAGCTCGTCAAGCTGGCCGACCAGGGCAAGGACGCTGAAGGCAAGGAGCTCCCCGTCGACGAGGACCTCCCAGGCATGGGGCAGTTCTACTGCCTCCAATGCGAGTATGCTTCCCCCCTTCCCTCTTTTTCCTGTCCCTCTCTGCCACCGGTCTGTTAGTTCTATGTATATGTATTTCTCAATTAGCACATCCAAGCGATGCATGTGTCTATTGTGGTTCCTAAATGAGCACTGGTGAATCATGTGCTATAATTCTTGGTACAAAAAACAACCGATCTAGACCAGATGGACTGATGAATGACAAATCATGTTTAGGATTCCAGCTAATTTGAATTTCCATGTATGCATGATTAAAACTTATTGCTGTATCATGTAAGAATGATCTCAAAATACTGAATGCTCATAGTGAACACATGATTCTAAAGAAAGCACAATTCCAATGTTCCAATCTTTTGCTATTTCACCTAATCAACTGGGCAGCGAGCGGCCGTACCGTTGTAGCTCTGGCTACATAACCGTAGCCTAGAGGGCAACCATGTGCCAGGCATGGGTGGCACTGGAGACTGGGACCCTAGGAATCACCTAAAATGAGGTGGGGGAGGAGGTGCAGATGGCTGTGAGGTGCGGGAGGGGATGTGGGTGGGTGGGATTGGGGTTTTTTACGGGGATCACAGTCGCAGGGGCTTCAACAAGCCTGTTGAAGATGGGTCTGTTTCATTCTTATAAAAGAGTAGTTGAATATCATACTAAATGTTCCTGATGAATCCTCTTGTATTGTCATGTCAGAAAATAGTAGGGTTGGTTCATTTGATGAATTAGTTGTATGTGCATAATTTATAAGCTGCTGCTGATTTTGTGTTGATATAGTAAACTGTGTTTCAGTTGAGTTGTCTGATATATATAGACTGAAAAAGTGAATTCTGGGTGATGTTTTGGTGATTTGATGCTTCCTGGAATTTAACTGATAGTAGGTGCCTTGAATTGATTTAGAGGGATTATTAGCAATGTGGCTACAGTTTATGGTGTGATTGTTGATGACTTATCTTGTAACTGTGCTATCTATAGGAATCTTCTACTGTTAATCATATATATCTGGTATTGGTTTTGGCTGCAGTCGGTACTTTGCAAGTGAAAGCGTGAAGGATGACCACTACCGTTCAAAGCGCCACAAGAAAAGGTGATTCATCCTGTTTGCTCTAAGTCTTAAGTAATATCGCGGTACTCATCATTCAGAGATAATGTTGAAGAAAATCTTCCCTGAACACATTTGATTTATGCTACCAATTGACAAACATGTGATGACCTGCGCTTACTATGCTTGTTGCATGGTCATTCTCAATTGAAGAAAAAAAAAAGAACCAGTTGGTTTATATTGCTAGGACAAATGAATTCAGATGGTTAGAATACTGCGATACATCTCCTTGCAGTTGACCTGTTATCTAGAGTAGAACCAGTTGATAAAACTCGGAGGGACCTTATTGTGTGGTTTGATATGACACCATAGCTAAATTAGTGTAGGTCCTGTGATAGTAATTGCTAGGTTGAAAGCCGATATACTAGATTGCCAGTATGATCTTTCCAGTCGGCAGAACATGTGAAAAATCTGATGTAGGACAGGTTCTGGTACACGTGAGTGGCATAATTTGATCTGCTGTGGCGTGTGCTTTGTCTAATCACAAGCTTTGGATGATTGTAGGGTCAAGGTAATGTCTGGGCCAGCCCCACACACGCAGCTTGATGCTGAACTTGCTGCTGGAATGGGAAAGCCTGACAATGGCCTCAAGCTTATGTCCATGTGAAGGAACTAGTACTTGTTCCCTGTTTTTGTTGCTGTCGTACATCTGAAGCTGCTTTGCTCAGTATTAGCAGAGTTAGTAGATGGTTTTTACCATGCACAAGACTTTTGAAGTGGGGCTTGATCAGGAGGCGAGTTGTTTTTGAGGTGTCAGGGGTCAATGTCTGTATCATGAAATCATTTACCAACCCATACTAGTAATGATGATGTCTCGTATCATTTGGCCTCAGACTGTGCGTTATCTGCTAGGACTATGATATAGTAGAGTTTGTTTTACAGCCTGTCTGGCTCGATGAACACAAGCCACCAAATGTTGAGGTACCGGTACCGACGTGCCGTCCCAACACTGGTAGGGTTCTTGCTACTTGTGTGATGTATGTTACCACGAAATAAGACGGATGGACGCTAGAGGCGGCTAGGACAGCAGCACTTGTCAGCTTCCATTCTTTGTGAAGATTTCCTAGATCTGTATGTATAGGACTACGTGATTCTGCCTGTGCTCTCCGTGACTCTGGTTTTGGTTGCTGATGCTGATGGCAGGGCCTATAATTGACCATTTCCCGTAGAGATGAGAGATTCCTTGGGCTGTTTTGTGCTCATTTCGTTTTGGATCTAGTATCATCCTGTACCGGGCAAGCCATCCCTCCATCCTTGTCTACCTGTCTGTCAAGCTCTTCGAAGGATGTCCTCTCCAGTAGGACGGGACCATGCACAACACGGCACGTCGGCACGAGTGAGCACATCGTAGTAATGGATGGAAATGACTGAACACATGTACAGCTACTCCGTAGGTAGGTAGCCATATCTGCTCTGGAAAGAAGCATTCGGTACCAAATTATGATGCAGTTTCTTTGATCTCAAGCAAGCAATGGCTGGCTAGTCAAGCGATCTATGTGTGTGCTAATGATAAGATAGATCCATCTGCCATGGTTGCGTCTGCTCGAGACTTGAGGGTTCAGACGTGCACACATGACACATGCGCCAGTGACTTGGCAAGGGCCAGTCCATCTGATCCAATCTAATCTCTGGAGCACCAGTGCAACTTGCTACATATTCTCTGCTTCACTGAAAGCTACTGCTGCTGCAGCTGCTAATTGATGTGGCAATGAATTCAAAAGGTCGCTTGCCTTTGGTTTTACTGTTTGTTGAGTGAGCCACGGGTGGTGCTGCTGACTGGGGGCATGGCCCAGAATTTGCTGGTGCTGATGGAACGCCAGATCCTGATCGCTCTTTGTTCTCTCACTACCAAGGTTGTCTGTCTGTCTGTCAGCGAGGTGGGTGGTGTTGCTAAGAAAACCCAGAGAGATTATAAGATCAATATGGAAGGAAACTAAGAAATGCACTTGGCACAACTCCTATGGAATGCATTTATACACCTCAATCCATAGCCCATAGGAGACTTAAAAACATGAGCTCAAACCTTCATGCTTTGAGAAGACCAATGCACACTCTGCTCCTTCCATTGTACTATCTCATGGTTCATTTCCTATGAACAATCCAAACTCAGCAATCTCCTATAAAGATTCGATTGAGGATTGTACATCAGGAGCATTCTATTCGTCTCATCTTGTGTTGCAGAGGAGATCTCCGCTTGGTTGTGTTGCCACGTAACAGTGACAAGACAACAGTGTCAGGAGTGACTGGTGAATGGCAAGGACGTGGGCAAGGGTCGACGAGGATAGGCTGGCTAGATTGGACACATCGGCGCTTGAGATTTGGACCCGCGAGGGACATAACAGAGCAGACCTCTTTTTCGTTCTGTGAGCCCAGGCCCAGCCACCCCATGGTCCTACTCCGTCCGGCCTTGGGCGTTCATGTAAATGAGCAAGGGACCATGCACCGATCCCCCCAATTCATCCATTCTCTCAGTCAGCCTGTTTGGTGCCAGTGCTGCGGTTGGGGCACACCATCATGTGCAGCGAAGAAACACGCCAATATTAGTGGCTTGGCAGCAGCGAAAGCAACCCTGAAATCAAATGTCCCTCCGGACCGGTGTCAGTGTCACGGTGTCTGTTGGAAGATGAACTCTGCATTGCATGTGACTCCTCCCCTATGTCTATGTTAGTTGTTTTAGAGATGAGAGAGCCCATTTTCCAGCCATCCTGCCATTTTGGTCTTTGCGCTAAAATAGTACTACTACGTCCCTGATCCTTTGGCGTGCCGTCTGCAAATCTGCAGCGCAATTGACATCAGGAACACTGGCTCAATTCATTAGGCAGATAGAGATAGCTATGCCACTGACAATTCGGTAGATATTCCTGGGATCCTGTCGAGAGCAGCATAATATAGTCTATAGTGTAGAGAATGCTCTTCTTGATCGGTTCTTGGGTGTGCAGTTTGGTCGGTCCGGAGTTGAGACTTGAGAAGCGTGCTCACTCGGCTGACTGCTCAGTGCTCACCACTAGATCCGCTTCCTGTCTGCCTGCCTGAAAAGGATGGAGAGTGTCCTCGCAGAAATAGAGAGACGAAACGGAAATGGATAGATATTGTCCAGCTCCTCTGCTCGCTGAAAATGGAGATTCTTTTGTTTTCAGACAGAAAAGTGGAGCTTGCCATTTCTTTCCTGTTACTGATCGATAGTAGCAATCATTCATGCACTACCTTGATTTCTAGTCTCTGTCTGTTGGTGCCATTGTAAATTTGCAAAAAGAAAAAGGAGTAAATCTGCAACTTTATGGTACTTGAGTATATAAGAGGCTAGCTAATAAGTACAGTAGTACATATGATCTGGGTTCATTTTTTTTTTCCCCTTGGGAGCTAGTCATCGCCTACTTACAAGGAAGGATCATTCCCAGCTAGAAAATGAGAAACAAGAAGAATGAGAAGCAAGAAGAGTTTAAAAAAGGTGAAGGTTTACATCATCCTAGAACCTCAACTCAAGAGATCATCATCATCAAATTCTACAATCATATGAACCACCGTGATTTCTGCTTCTTTTTTCTTTTCCCTTGTTGCGATCATACAGTAATGATCATCTGCAACGGAGCTTCAGCTTCCTCGCCCATCAATCACCATCCTACGCGGCGGCCCCGTTGGACGACGACGACGGCCCGGTCACGGCACCGCCTGTCAGCCGCTGCAGCTGCAGCATGCGCGCGTAGCTCCCGTCGGGATGGTGCTTGAGCAGGTGCGAGTGCGACCCCTGCTCCACCACCTTGCCGTCGTCGATGACCGCGATGATGTGCGCGTTGCGCACCGTGGCGAGCCGGTGCGCCACCACGATGGTGGTGCGGCCGGTCCCCGCGCGCTCCAGCGCCTCCTGCACGCACCGCTCCGACTCGGCGTCCAGCGCGCTGGTCGCCTCGTCCAGCAGCATGATGGGCGCCTGCTTCACCAGCGCGCGCGCGATGGCGATCCGCTGCCGCTGCCCGCCGGACAGCTGCACCCCGCGCTCGCCCACCTGCGTCCGGTACCCCTCCGGCAGCCCGGAGACGAAGCTGTGCGCGTTCGCCTGCTTTGCCGCCTCCACCACCTCCGCCTCCGTCGCGCCGTCGCGACCGTACGCGATGTTGTCGTGGATGCTCGCCGCGAACAGGAAGGGCTCCTGCGGCACCACCGCCACCACGCGCCGCAGCGCCCGCAGGTTGTACTTGCGCACGTCCTTGCCGTCCAGGAGCACGCGCCCGGAGGTGGGCTCGTAGAACCGCTGCACCAGCGCCAGCACCGAGCTCTTGCCGCACCCGCTGGGACCCACCAGCGCCAGCGTCTTCCCGGCCCGCGCACGGAGGCTCAGGTCGCGGAACACCTGGATGTCCGGCCGCGACGGGTACGAGAAGTCCACGTGCTTGAGCTCCACCTCGCCCCTGGGCCGCTCCGGCACCGGCGCCGCGTCCACGTCGTCGGGCTCCACCTCCGTCTTCCGGTCGATGGTCTCGAACACGGACCGCATCGCGCGCCCGCCCTTGACGAAGTCCGGCGCCAGCGTCAGCGTCTCGGCGGCGCCGTTGGCGGACACCATGAGCACCATGAACACGCGGATGGTGCGCGAGAAGTCGGAGATGCCGTGCTTCACCAGCCACGCGGCGTACCAGAGGCCCAGCGCGTAGGACGCGTACAGCAGGAACTGCGCCACGCCGTAGCCGCTCCCTGCGACCTGCCCCTTCCAGAAGCAGCGCCGGAGCGGGCCGCGCAGGTTGGCCTCGAAGAGCCCCGTGATCTTGCGCTCCGCGTTGAACGCCGCCACGGTGCGCAGGTTGGCGACGGCCTCGCCAGCGATCTGCGTCGCCCTGGCGTGCGCGGCCTCCAGGTCCCCCGAGAAGCCCTTCATGAACATCTTCTGCAGGACGGTGGCGCCCACGACGAGCGGGAACACGGCGAGGAGCACGAGCGCGAGGCGCCACTGGAGGACGAATCCCGCGGTGCAGGCCACGAGCATGAGCGCCGAGTTCTGGACGATGACGGAGATGCGGTCCCCGATGGCGGAGCGCACGTTCTGGGCGTCGAGCGCGAGCCTGGCGGCCACGCGCGCGCTGGCGTTCTCGTCGGCGTCGAACCAGGCGATCTCGTTGCGGAGCACGGCCGCGAACATCTTCTCGCGCACCCGCTTGGTGAGGTTCTCGCCGACCGTGTCCCAGAACACGTGCTGCACCGTGTTGAACAGCAGCGCCGCCGAGGACATGCCGATGAGCAGGTAGCAGTACTTGGCGATCTCGCGCTTCATGTAGCGCGGGTCCGGCGCGTAGTAGACGCTGAGCACGGCGCTGAGGATGTAGGCGAAGATGGCGCTGAAGGAGCCGCAGACCATGGAGCCCAGGGAGCCGACGAGCGCGTAGGCCCACTCGGGCGAGTTCATCCTGGCGAGGCGCAGGAAGGAGCTGGCGCCGGCGCGGAACGCGAGCTGCTTGTCGGCCATGGTCCGGTGGTGGTGGTGCGGGTCGTGGATGGAGAGGCTGAAGTCGGAGGTGGAGAAGTCGGAGAGGCGGCGGGAGTACGGGGAGCGGCCGTAGGATGAGTTGCGCGTCATGATGGGCGAGCTGACGGAGTTGCGGGCGCTGGAGGGCCTGGCGCTGCTGCGGCGGGCGTTGACGAGCGCCGCCTCGTGCGCTTGCTCCTGCATGCGGATGAGCTTGGCGTAGGTGCCGTTCTCGCCCTTGGCCATGAGCTCGTCGTGCGTGCCCATCTCGGAGACGGCGCCGCCCTGCAGCACGGCCACCACGTCGGCCTTGCGGATGGTGGACAGCCTGTGCGCGATCACCAGCGTGGTGCGCCCGATCATGAAGCGGTCCAGCGCCTCCTGCACGAGCTTCTCCGACTCGGAGTCCAGCGCGCTCGTGGCCTCATCCAGCAGCAGGATGGCGGGGTTCTTGAGCATGGCGCGGGCGATGGCGATGCGCTGCTTCTGCCCGCCGGAGAGCTGCAGGCCGCGCTCCCCAACCTGCACCGGCCACCACAGCCATGCACGCAAGGTCAAACAAACGAGTTGACTTTGACTGACAAGTTTTTCACCAAATAATAAACTAGTACTGCTACTCCAGCATCCAGCATATAATTAAAAAAAACAACAAAACTGAAATCATTTGTTAATAGGAGTAAGTCTTGTGACGGTGCAGAGTGTTTGACCAGGGATGATGCATGGACATGCGAGCATTGCTTAGCAAGGAATCAAGCATGATCATGGGAGTGTGGGAAGGCCATGTCCCATGTGACCTCTTAGATTTCATTTGATTTGATCTGATTTGATTAAACCCTTCCCAGATGTTATTAACTAACCAGACTGCCTGCCGTTGACAGTATTAAAATAAGCAGCAGCATGGGCTTGACTGACTCCTCTTAATATAATATAATGTCAGATTATATTAAGAGAGGTGGAAGATACCTACCCTACCACTAAGTAGAGTAGCAAGAGCTGGACTGTACAGACAGGATGAGTGATTGATAATTCTTGCTTGCACTGGGATCAAATCAACTTGACATTCCTGACAAAATACCAACTTGGAATTTGTTCTGTTTCGCTCCCACTCCTCCTATAGTACTCTTACTTTAGATTCCTAGGAATTCTACCTCTTCCTACGCACCCCAGGTTGATTCTTAATCTTTTTACTATTGTTATTATTAACCCTTTTGGCTCATCCTCTAGCTGCTCATCATCCATTTCTCTCCATCTGCACTCAGCACTCAGCAGCAGTAAGTGCTTAGTAGTAGAGTTTTATGTTGAGAAAGGGACCTCTCCTGTCCTGTGTGTGATAGCAAAGCGTCCTGGCATGTTACTTATTGGTAACCCACAACAGCAACTGTGATAGCAACAGGCTCCTAACAAGCAATTGCCCTCCCATCCCTAGTACTCCTACTAGTACTAGTGTCTGTCTACTGGTATCTATGTGATGGATGGATGGATGGATGGATGAGTGGCGTGCCGTGCCGTGCTGTGATGGAAATTGGAATGGACCCCCGACCCCTCCATGGCGACATGGCGTTGGTGCTGGTGGCGCTGCCTGTCGATCATGAGCTCATGTGCCGCTGCCGCGGCCTAACAAGCACAAACAGTATCTGATCTGAGGCCTATGAAGGTCCGGCAGGCACGAGCGCGACGCATGAATGAATGAATGAATGGACATGATGCTACATACATCCTCGTGACATGGAGAAAAAGAAAAGGCCGCATGCAGATGAGAGAAAAAGCTTAGCAAAAGGCATTGTGGGGAAAGAGGAAAGGAAAGGAAGCGGGGAGCAGCGAGCAGCTAGCAGCTAGGCAGGCAGGCATGGTGGTCTAGACACTGACAAATGGGTTGGATTGGAGAACAACAGGCACAAACATGTCAGGCAGCAAGCAACGGTGGCGAGCAAGAAAAGGGCAGCACAGTGCAGCTATGAAGCTACTATACGGGATTACGGACCTGCGTGTCGTAGCCGTCGGGGAGCTTGATGATGAAGGAGTGCGCGTTGGCCACCCTGGCGGCCTCCTCCATCTCCGCCTGCGTCGCGCTCTGGCTGTCCCGCCCCAGCAGCAGGTTCTCCTTGATGCTCGTCGCGAACAGCGTCGGCTCCTGGCTCACCAGCCCAATCTGCTGCCGGAGCCACCGCAGCTTGAGCGACTTGAGCTCGTGCCCGTCCAGCAGGATTTGCCCTGTGCCAAAACCAACAATTTTCAGAACTTCTTTCCTTTTTGTTTGTATGAATTTGAAAATCCTACAGGACTACTATACTAGGAGCATCCTCAACTATTAACTGAACCACCACTACTACCACACACATCTCTCAGTGAGTAAGTAGTCAGTCAGTCGGTCAAGGCTCAAATAGAGTGGCATTGCATGTGCGAGGCAACAGTAGCATCTTGCCAGGCAATTTGTCTCGCGTTGCAGTTGCAGGCACCACCATAGCTCTAGCCGTGTGAATGCATGACCACAATGCATGACCACACAAACACAACCACGAGAGATAGAAGGAGGAAGAAACAGGATGGTTGGTTGACTAGCTAGCAGGTAGCAGCCCATGAGGCCGGCCAGCTCTGCTCCAAGCATTCACTTCTTCCAAATCTCCTTGTCAATGTGGTACTGCAAAATTCACTTCTGTTTGCATTTGCAATGTACTCCTACAGTGGAAGCTTCTTCTATCTATCTACTACCCAGCAAGGCAGCAACGGCAGTTGGCAATGTATGCTGATGTGTGATGGCAATGGCAATTGGCAAGCAAAGTGAACTCCAATTAACACTAAACACCCAATAATTAATCAATACGCTAAACAAAAAGCTGAAAATTGGTACGGTACTAGGTATACCTGCGCTGGGGTCGTAGAACCTCTCGATGAGCGACACGACGGTGCTCTTCCCGGAGCCGGAGCTGCCCACCAGCGCGATGGTCTTGCCGGCGGGCACGCTGAGCGAGAAGCCGCGCAGGATGGGGACGTCCGGCCGCGACGGGTAGGCGAAGTCCACGCCCCTCATCTCCACCCGCCCCGTCACCGACTCCAGCTCCACGCCGCCGCCGCCGCTGTCGTCGCCGGAGATGCCCGGCCTGTGGTCGATGATGCGGAAGATCTTGGCGGCCGCCACGCGCGCCTTCGCGAACGCGGCCATGCTCGGCGCCGACTGCCCGAGGGCCCTGGACATCCACACACACGGACCAGTAAGTAAGCTAGCGTCCATGCCGTGCCATGCATGACGGCGAACAGTGGAGGGAGAAAGTGACCGATGATCTTACAGGCCGCCGATCATGACGGAGAACATGGTGGCGATGGCGAGCCCTCCGTTAGTATGGTGGCCCCGGACGAGGTGCCCGCCGTACCAGAGCAGGAGCCCATAGCAGCAGAAGACGGTGAAGTAGGTGCCGCCGAGTCCGAGCCCCTTGGCGAATCCGCTGCGGTACCCGATCTTCTGCGCGACGGCCAGCGCCGCCGAGTATGCCCGCATTTCGCGCTCCTCGCCGACGAACGCCTGCACGATCCGTATCTGGGCCAGCGCCTGCTCCGCGATGCCGCTGGCGCCCGACAGCGCGTCCTGGCTCCGGGACGAGAGCTTGGCGAGCGCGGCGGCGCTGAGCCCGCCGATGACGGCGATGAGCGGGACCACGGCGAGCGTGACGAGCGCCAGCTGCCACGCCGCCGTGAAGCCCACCACGAAGCCCGCCACGAAGGTGGCCATGTAGTGGATGAGGTTGCCCAGCTTCTCGCTGATGGCGTCCTGCACGATCACCGCGTCCGCGTTGATGGCGTAGATGACGTCGGAGGCCCGCACGTCGGTGTCGAAGAAGGACACGTCCTGCCGCAGCGCCGCGTCCAGGTACCGGATCCGCATCCGCGTCGACTGACGCTCGCCGGTCCACATCCAGCACGAGATCTCTGCGAGCGAGGGATTTGAAGATCGATCTCATTCATTTCTAGCCATGGCGATTGAGGCACTGATGTGATTCGTCATCCAATCCAAATTACCTACCTGCCCATGAGGACGCCCAGATTGCGGCTCCGACGACGAGGAAGTAGAAGGCGTACTTGACGACGAGGCGGACCATGGTGTCCGGGTCGTCGGCGTGGGAGCCGAAGGAGTCGACGAGGTCGGCGAAGAAGCGGAGGAAGACGGGGAGCGAGCAGCCGTGGACGAGCGCGCCGAGGGTGCCGACGAGCATGAGCGCGCAGTCGAGCCCGTCGGCGAAGCGGAACAGGTCGCGCAGCGCGGCCGGCGGGGTGGGCCTCTTGTTGTCATTGGCGCCCGCGGTGGTGGAGGAGGACGAGGCCGGCTCCCTGGTATTGGGCGGCTTCTCCGTCTCGAAAGCAGCCGCCGCCGCTGCCGGCCGAGGCGGAGAAGGAGGAGGAACAGCGGCGGCGGCGGCGCCTGCAGATGGAGTGGATGTGTCGCAGCTGCGGCGGGCAGCAGCAGGAGGAGCAGGGAGCGTGGCTGGTTGCTCTGCGGCAGCAGCTCCGGCTAGGAAGCCAGTAGGAGGCTGGTGGGCGGGGGAGGGGAGGTGGAAGGCCTCGAGCTCGGGGCGGGCCAACTCGTCGGCGGCGTCGTCGGCATGGGGCGCGCCGAGGACGACGACGCGCGCCCTGATCTCCTCCGAGTCCTCGGTGCTAGACATCGGGGGCCGTCCCGGGGAGGGAGGGAGGGGGAGCTCTCTCCTCTCCTCTGCCCCCACCACGGCAGCAGAGTGGCTGGCGCAGAGCAAAGCAGGGGAGGATGCGGAGAGAGGGAGTCCGGCGTGGATTGAATTGGAGCTGCTTGTCTCGCCTCTTATAATTGGCTTGGCTTGCCGAGACAGTCAGAGCTCGGCTCTGGTTCAGGGTCGCTCGCTCGTCGCTCAGTGCAAGGCTCCAATCCAAATACCAGGCAGCTCATGTCTCTGTACGAGTAGTGGAGAAGAATCCAACGAGTGAGAGGGACTGTGACTCTCTGAGTGTACAGGCCTGGGTCTGTTTGTATGTAGTGTACTCCTACGTACTGTCGAAAACGAATGAATGGATGTATTCTACGCGTTGCGTTCTTCTATCATTCTCATTGTCATCATCGATGCAAAAAAAAAAAAAACTCTTTTACTTGTGCTGTAAAAGAAAATCATGTTTCATCCTTCACTCAATTTTGCTGCATTTTTAGGACATGACTCGGGAGATGGGAATTAACAAAAAAAAAAAAAAGAGAAGGATCAAGAACTTGAGCCGTGGATTGGGTATTATTACAGCGAAGGTCTTACGAAGTATTCTAATGGCTTTAGCCTTGTACCCTTTTCTAGTCTCTGCTTGTATCAGTTTTTTTTTTCTCACAAATGTTATTAAATTAGCCGAAATCGTCGGCTTATTATTGTAACATTTTTGTTTGCTTTTGTTTCACATGCACTTGTTGTAATAAAGAACGGCTAAAGCATCTCACAATACGAGTTCATTCACGTGTTCTTCAATATTCTTTTGCGTCTCTTTGTTTCATCCAATCCAAATATAATGCATCATTTTGTTTTTTTCCTAGAAAATGCATCCTTTATATACAAACGTCGCATGGTTTGATTAGGTTTCTCGTAGAGAATATGTCCATCCATTTTGACCTTCACGATGCAACATAGGTTGTGTTTTCTCTATGTTTGTTTCAAGAAAGAACGCTTTTATTTGGTCTTAAGATCTACCGGCTCACTAGCTTGCTGAAAGTGTTTGTTGAGATAAGAGTGTGGGTCTCTTAGGTCTATAATATCATTCGGAAACAAAGGCTCATTAATATATACGAGTCTATTTACTAAAAATAGACTTTTTCATCATAAATTATCAACATGACGTTTGGGATTTGATCATCATTGGGTTGTGTCGACTTCTTGGTCACACATTGTTTCTTTGCCTACACTTCACATGTAGCCATCGTACTATCTCCTGGTGATGCTCCTAATGCTAGGTTTTCTCCCACCACCAACCACTTGGTTTTCAAGTCCATCTCGCAACCACCCACTGCCTCCATGACCTCTAAACCTTTCGATCCCTAGTAGCTATCATCTTCAATCTCATGACAATGTTCCTAATGCTATGTTTGCTCCCACATACCATAGTCCCACCATTCCCGCCATTTTCCAAGCTCATCTCCTAACTACTAAATTGTTCATCCTTCACCACTCCAATCCACATCCACTGGCTTCATCGTCACCTCACACTCTATCTACATGTCCACTACCTTAAACTCTAATCCTTTGGGCCATGGTAGCAGCACCGACAACCTCCCAATGCCTTCCTTTAACTCAATGGAGAAGATGAAGCTATTAATAGAACAAAAACAAGTGTGCTCAAGAAGTTTTCAACTTTTGTTGTAAAAAAAAAAGAAGATTTCAACTTCCGTATGCCTAAAGTTAGGTTTATTTGACTAGCTTAAATTTGTTAGGCATGCCACCTTAATTAGATGTGGCAATAGTTCCATGTGTCAATGTCTTAAAAAGGAATGGCTGCCTCACATATTGAAATGTGTCGCTCATTGTGAAGGTGTGATGTTCTGTCATTCTTCATTAGGGAAGATGACGACAAGTGGGGTGGCATACATCCTCAGAGTATTTGCCACAAAATTGGCAAAAACCATTCTAAAAAATCAGTTTTTGGCAAAGATGTGTAGATAATGAAGTCCAACATCTCCTAATCAATGTTCCTCATCTTTATGCAGGGCGCAAATCCCCGTATTAACTCATCAGCTTCGTAATCAGAGATTTGGTAGCACTTGATTGACCCATGCCGCCACTATCTTCGTATATAACCCCCAATGCGCGTGCTTGCCCCTTGGGCACTGGCCTTGCCTAGCTGACGACATGTGAAGAGAAAAGTTATAGTGACATCGGGTGAGTAAAAAAAAATGTAGGCAGATAAAAACCAACGTCGTGGCACTATGGATTTTTAGAATCTGGTTTTAGGAATTACTAGCGAATGGTATTTGTTTTATCCAATAGTGTTCCGGAATGTCTGAAATTTTATGGTTCTTGGTGGCTTGTTTGAGAAGCTCTTGAAGATGCTTATCCTTTTCTGTTTGGCTCGTGAGTTATGGGAGTCTAATCTTTATCTTGTGGCACAAGGTAACTGTTGGGATAGGGCTGTGCCCTTTGACCAGAACATCTGAACACGAACGCGTCTCGACAGCATAATCTCCGACAGACAGGGCAGAAAACAAGGAGGAGCAGGCCGCGGCGGGGCCGGCACCCGATGGATTGGAGTCGCAAGCGATAGATCCTTCATCCTTCTCCTCCAAGCCACGACCACGACGCTCCCGAGGCGCCCGCGAGCCCGAACCGGTGACGCTGACGAGAAGAAGAGAGATGTGGCGCGCGCGCGGCACCCAATGCTGCCAATGGCCCAGCCAACCGGCGTGCGGCCGCGGAAAATCTTCCGTCTTAGTCATCAAAATTCTCTACTCTATACCATTTTTTTTCGACACTCATCCATACTTTATATCTCTAATCTATACCAACTACCTAATATTTTATTAAACCATCCCAACTACCATCCACTATGGGGTGCATTTTTATTTTTTTCTTTTTTCTCTTCTTTTTTTACCCCTCTCCACCTTATCCATTCCACCGCACCGCACACGGAATGGCCAAGCCATGGCGGGCGGGCGGCACGAGGACTGGCCATGGGGCGGAGGCGGGCGTCCATGGCGCGGCTCCCTCGACGACGGCGCGGCCCCTCCTCCCTCTTCGGCGCTCCTCCTCTACTCCTCTTGCGGTGCGGCGGGCCCCTCCTCCCTCTCCGGCCATGGAGCTCGCAGGCGGGCGCGGGGAGCTTCGCCACCGCCGGCCGCGGGCGAGGCGTGCGCGGGCGCACGGAGCTCTGCCGCCTCCGGCCGTGGGCGAGCCGCACGTGGGCCTGGCGGTCCGGCTCCTCCATCCTCGGCGGCCGCGAGGTGGGCGGCGGGCGCGGGTCCGGCGGGGCTCCATCCCCTTCATCCCCGACGGCGGTGGGCGCGGGTCCGGCGGGGCTCCATCTCCTGTCCGCGCGCGACAGAGCTCGGCGGGCGCCCCCTCTCCATCTCCTGCTCCCCGCGCTTCCGCACCGGTGCCGTCGGGGCGGGCATGGAGGCCGGCAAGCGCGTCTATGCTACCTCTGCTGCTCCTCCCCTTTCCCTCTCCAGGCGCGAGTCGCGCGGAGGACGAGCGCGGGCCCGATGCGCATAGCGCACGCTACAGCGCCGCGCAACATTTGGCGCCTGCAAGACCCCGCACTATTTTACAGCAAGCATATAAGTAGACTTTTTTCTGCTGTATATGCTTTACAGCAAGCCGTTTACAGCACCCGGTACGGCTAGTCAGTCGCCTTCCCTTTCTTTCCCATTGAACAGAGCAGCGCATGCATGGAGTTGCAGGTGCACCATGTGCGTTGCCTGCAACTGCAATGGTCGGGTTGACCTGCGGGCTGGGGCTGCAGTGGAAATCTAGCTTCACGCGGACGGCGGAGGCCGGACAGCCGGCCGGAGGAAAATATGCATATTCCTACACATATCTACCCTACATTTAGAGTCGTTGCATTCACACACGCGCAGTCAGCGGATCCCAGAGGCAGGCAGAGGCAGCATCAGGTCTTGGCCAGTGTGGACGTCTCGATCATTCCATCCTCATCCGTGATCCATCTGAGTCTTGCATTGGACGCCAAGAGTACGCTTGCCGGGCCATGTTATACATATCAATGGTGCAGAAAAAGGAAAATGTAGGCCCTATTTCTACCATTGCGTGCGTACGACCACACCCCCAATGTACCATACTGTAGTATAGTACTTACTACTAGTCCATGTACTCCGTATGTAGGAAGGAATTGCCGCGTGTGCGGCGTGTCCTACTAGCCTGGAATACAGCCCAGTCGCTGACGGAGCCGGCCGGACCGGGACAAAAGCAAAGCAACCACCGTGTACTTCCTAATCCTAACAGTAGTAATTATCGATCCGGCCGTACGTACGCACGTACGTCTCGGGTTGTTGTTTGTACAGAGATGGTCGGAAGCAAAGCAAGCAAACCTGGTACGTACCGGCGATTAGCCGTAAATGAGTGCTGGAAATTTGAGCAAAACATCGTTTTCTCATCTGCCCGTACCGTACCTACAGCAACTACCTACTAGTACGTACTCATCTGACAGCGTCATAATCCAAATCTAGTAGTGCTGGTACCTGTAGGGTGTAGGCTGTTGAGTAGCACAGAGCAAGGTTGATTGTCGCCGACTCGAGCGCGGGAACGTGACACGACATATCGTGCCATCGCCCATCATCGGTCTCGCTCCACCCAATTCACTGTACAGAATTTGCTACGCACATCTAGCGCCTGGGCTATTATATTCTTCTTCATGGCCGTCCGGGTTTTCGAAAAAAAAAAAATGGCCGACTGCCTTCATTATATTTGTAGTACTAAAAAGCGACCGTGATACAGTAGTACGAGGCAGTACATACTTAACGAATTACCTGCTCTGCTTCATACTTAATTAATCGTCGCGTGTCCCTGACAGAGAGAGAAAGAGTGTCGTCGGTGGCAGTGTTTACTGTTGTTAAGTATACATGTCCAAATGATGATCACCGTGTATATAATTGCTTTTCTATGATGAACGTTAATATGGTACATCATTAATGGTTTCGAAATAGGCCACCACATTCGTCTGGTTGGCTTAGAAATTAGTACGAGACTATTTAGAACAAAAAACCTATAGTGTTGGATTTATCATGATCGGGGGTGGGGGGAGAGGGGGGGGGGGTGGGGTAGGGGGTGCATTTTTTTGGATTTATGGATAGACACGACACTATATTAATATAAGAGAGATGGTAAAAGTTTTTGAGAACATAGAGTTTCATCATTTTTTTCAAAATTTACAACCACAAGATTCATGCCTAATACAATTAAGAAATATTAAATTTGGGACAAATGAATTCAAGAAAACTAGCGATTTATCTTTGGTGTGATAGTTATTAGTACCCTTCTCTACAATTTGCTTAAACTTTGTATAACTTGACTTAAAGATAAATTTAGATTCCTTATATTTCAGGACAAAGGGGAGTACATTTGTGAAGACGGATTTGCATCTAGCTTCTTTCAATCAATCAATCAATACATATACCTTTTTTCGTTGTGAAAGCATATATATCATTTCTAGCTTTAGTTTGCTTTGCTTTGCGTTGTGTCATGTGTGTAAATTAAAGCATGATCGAGCATAATTGTAGTTATTTAGGCGTCGGTAGATGAGATCGTCAGGCCGTTACGATGCTTTATTAGGAATCGATCGATCCATAGATGTGCACTGGTTGCTTAGCTTACCTTGCTTTGTAGTACGATATGATCAATCATTCAACAAGAATTGTAAAAAAATCATGCAAAAAGGAAGTGATGACCATCATCGAGATCTCAGTGACATAATCAATCATATATTAACTCGATCTGTATATCCCTTTTAGTTTGTCATCTACTACTGTCCTGTAGCAGCATGCAAATCTGATGTGGCATGCTCTTTCTGCAGCTGGATGGAGCTGGCACAGGAAGGCTTAAAGCCATCAATTTGCAGGACACTCGAATGTATTATCTTACTCTATTACTATATAGTAGTCTCCATGTTAGTCCTCAAATCTGTGTTTGAAAAAAAGTTTGAAAATCCTCACAAAAATCAGAAGCACACTAACGCCATTAAGATAAAGACTCTTATACTTGTTTCATCTATGCTCTTCCTCTAACAATTACCCACCAGAAACTATTAGTATTAAAAAAAACATTAAGTAGTGAATTGGCTTGTAGTCCAATAGTAGGACGGTCCAGTGGGACGCTACACACCAGGGTTCAAATCCTGATGCTCGCATTAAGTGGTAAGCGACATTCCCGTCGACAACGAGGCGCTAGTGGTGACTTCGGAAATCTTTAGATTTGCCGGCTGCTTAGTGCTCATAGGAGCAGGGGTAGGTTTGCGTACGTGTATTTATAGGGATGGGTATGTGTGCGTATTGTGAGTGTCTGCATTGTACTATATAATTATAAAAAAACATTAAGTAACCTCCTATATCTGTCTGCGCCTATATATACCAACATATTCCATTATAAAATACAATCTCTCTAGAGTAAATAAATCCCAATTGTATCCGGATTATCTACATATGCATGTTAATAGATCACATCTGGGCTTTGTCAGCACGCTGTTGCTGACTTCCCAATAGCCATATGTGTTTTATTTGCAGTCTTTCTCTAGTTTCTTCAAAAGTGATGGTCTGCGACGGCCACATTCCTATCATTCCTTCCCCAGACCCCGCGGTGCAAAAGCTTAAGGCACTGGGTACGTCCTTTTTTTTTTGAAATGAAACATATCTATCTTGACGTCAGTACATGTTGACTCTCTGGTAAGTCTTAAGTGCATGGCCGGCGGCCGGCTTTATAATAGAAGAAATCAATCAAGAAATCAATCAAGAATAATATTGACTCTCAATGGAATCAATCTATCTTGTTCATCAGGTGAGGTCTGTCCATGAATCACGGGACAACACAGTTTTGTTGCCGCAGATCAATATATTATAATGCCAATTAAGTACGTATACTAATGCATAATTGCATGTCCGCTTGCTTATTTTGAACTGATGATAATTGATACATGCACGGTTCTTCCACGTCCTAGCAAACAGTTTCGTGCATATGCTTCTGGTTTGTCTTGTCATTCATAGCAGTTAGCACTAACTGAAACTGCCTTTGTTTGTTCATATATGTAATACCATATAAACTGATGATCTGTCGATGACGACGACAACGACGAAAGGCACCTCCTGATCCTTTCCATCTGCCATGTTATATTCCATAATATCGATCTTACGTACTCACACTCACACATGATTGTTTTAGTGCAGTAGTACAAATAATTAAACTAGTTAAGGCCTGATTGATGAGACGATGAGCACTAAGAGCCCACTCTCACTCTGTAGTATTTTTTTTGCATATATTATCAGCCATTAGCAGACGTACGAAATACTATTCACAAACTATTAGCGACTGACTCCTAAGGTCGTCTTCACTTGCTCGACCCCCCTGTCCTGAAATATAGAAAAAGTTTAAGATGTTCTAAGTCAAATGGTGTTAAATTGATCAATATGTAAAGAATAATATTGACATGTACCATATATAACAAAGATATAATAAATTATTAAAATATATTTCATAATTCATAATATACTGAATGATGGTAATTTGTTATCACAAATTTATTTATTTTTCAATACATTTAGTCAAAATCTGAATTAAAACTTAAACTCCATTGTATTTTATTGCAACGGAGGGGAGTACTTTTTATTCACGACTGGCATTGGTCCTGGCCAGCATGTGAGCCGCCTCACCCGCTTCCGATCCGTCCCCTGATTGTTCTTCTTTCCTGCGCCTACATTTTATTACTACTAGCTGTAGTACGCTTTACTTCGCTAAGCTAGCTGCTGCTTTGTCTTTCTCGTGCGTCCATCAATTAATTAACAATATAAGCTGCACTGCGCTTTTCATGTACCATCAGTAATCATTTTTGTTTCATCGATGTGATCGATTTCCTTTTAGTCTATCTTGAGGCTTAACTGGTAACTACTATTACACCTTCCATACTTCGCTTTTATATAAGCATTCAATAATTTCGTTCACTTTCATTATATTAGCTAAGGGGCTACTGACTAACTATTAGTTCTACTAGTAAGTTCATATTAGTAGGTGAATTTAAATAGTCTCATGCTAATAGCTAATATCTATTTACTCGGTTTTAATTTATAGGTTACCAAGAAAAGCCGAAATAACATATAATTTAGGACAAATGGAGTATTAGTTGGCTAACTATATTGCTACTAATAGATCAAACATTTGCTTAATAGAGTTATATAGAGTTATATTTCCAGTCGAAGGTAGCAAGGCAAGTACGGATGCATTGGGCTTTTGCGCCATTTATACTTTTAGTCCTTGTTGGCTGCACTCATATTAATCCTAGTTCATATTTATTGTGGTAGATTAGGATGAGAAATGAGCTAATTTCTATCTCATTTCACTCTCACACATATGAATTGAGAATTGAGGTAGATACAAATATCAAACAAGCTTAAATTATGGAGACTTGCGGACCTCAGAATTAATGCTACCTTTTCTGGAGTAGTTGACAAGCTAAGGCAGCAGTTGCAGCTCGGATTCTCCTTTTTCAGGCTAGCCTGTAAAAGCACTATACCATCCTCTCTATATATACACACACACACATTGCCTTTTTTTTCTTTATATAAAAAATACAACCCCTTTGTACTAAGGTCATATGATTCTTTTCATCTTTATTAAGAAAAGCATGGGCATGTTTAGATCTTTTACCCAAACGTTGCCTCACATTGCCAGGCAATAATTCTACAATTTTTTTGAGGAAGTAATAATAGTAATTCTAAAATTAAATGTGGTTGAGTGCCGTTGTGGTCTTGCATTGTGGAGGCCGCTAGAGAGCTTCGTCTTGATTGAGCCCATGGGCCATGTGATGAAGAACTCGATCATGGCGGACTAGAAATGGATAGCCCCGTATCCGGCCCGTCGGAGAGGAGAAGCCCAAGACGCAAAGGCATGCATGCATCTGCCAGAGGCAAAAGGCCCTGTATCGGCCCGTCGGAGAGGAGAAGCCCAATAGTCGGACTAGAAATGGAGAAACCCAGAAACACCAACTAGAAAAGGACACGTTGCTCAAAAAAAAAATTAAGTAGAAAAGGACACTAACAAGTGTCAGGAGGACATCGAGAGTAGAGTTGAGGTTCCCCTTCTTCCCCTGTCGTGTGCTTCACATTCCACCCCGCAATCCTCGTCTCGTGGACGCCTGCTGCGCTGTCGTCCCTCTCCGACCTTCCCGATCCTTCTCCCCCCTGCTTCTTCCTCGTCAGCCCCGCCGCCGCCGCCTCCCAAACCGGCGCACCATGGTGTCGGACGCCAGCAAGAAGAAGGCCGCGCAGAAGAAGGCGGCGGCCGCAGCCAAGAGGGGAGCCAAGGTCCCGGTCCCTTCCTCCTCCTCTACCGCCGCCGCTAAGGCCGTCGACGCCGTCGCCGCGCTCAAGCTCTCCGATCGCACCTGCACCGGCGTCCTCGCCTCCCACCCGCTCTCCCGAGATATCCACGTGAGTGAGCATCCCTGTTTTCCCCGATCCATCCGTTCTGTTATGACAGGGGAGTTTTTCCCCCTTTCTGTAGAGAGCGAATTGCAACTTCGTAATTAATTTATGCAAAAAGTAGGTTGATGAACTATTTTCCCTGGGTAGTTTTCAGTATGGTAAAAAAAAAATCACCGCTAGCCAGGTGGCTGGGCGGTGCCTAGGCAGCCGAATTTGGAAGCACTGACGTCTTTTAATTTGTGTTCTCATCTCAAGCCTTCCTTTCAAGTTTCACCCTATCTAAGTGAAAGAAAGATCTGTATCTCTCTTATGTTCCACATGAAGTTGGATCATCGGATTAATTCTTTATCCCCACTATAAAATAGTTAAGTGTGCAACGAAATACAAGTTCCAGGTTTCGCTGCCACAAATAGCAGTATCCCTCAACCCATGCTTTTTTAGTAGAAGTACCACCTATCGGTTCATTTCTTACTGATCTCCTAGTGACACCTAATATGATCTTTTGCATGTTGCAGATAGAGTCTCTTTCATTAACGTTTCATGGCCATGACCTTATTGTAGATTCTGAGTTGGAGCTCAACTATGGGAGGTAGACAACTAGACATATACTGCCCTCACTTATAGCCATTCAGTTACGGGTTCCGATCAGGTGCGCTGCCAGAGCACGTCATTGACGGTTTTAATTGGTCTCAGGCGTTATGGTTTGCTTGGCCTAAATGGGTGTGGGAAATCTACTCTTCTCACAGCGATAGGCTGCAGGGAACTCCCTATACCTGATCACATGGACATATACCATCTCACCCATGAGATCGAGGCTTCAGACATGTCTGCGCTACAAGCTGTTGTTAGTTGCGATGAAGAAAGGGTGAAGCTGGAAAAGGAAGCGGAAATTTTGGCTGCACAGGTCACCTCTTGAACTTCCTCACACTGTTGTCATCTTACACCTTTCTCTACTCTTATCTATATTCTGCTTTGCTGCTCTTGCAAATTATAACTTGGTGGTGTTGGAGAATGTCCTAACGTATTAACATGTATTATAATTGCTCACTTTTTTAGGATGACGGTGGTGGTGAGGCTTTGGACCGTGTATATGAGCGTCTAGAAGCGATTGATGCATCGACTGCTGAAAAGTGCGCTGCTGAGATATTATATGGTTTAGGTTTTAACAAGCAAATGCAAGCTAAGAAAACTCGAGATTTTTCTGGTGGTTGGCGTATGAGGATTGCTTTGGCTAGAGCACTGTTCATGAATCCAACAATCCTTTTGCTTGATGAGCCCACGAACCATCTTGGTAAGATTCTTAAGTTCTACAATGAATGAAAACTACCGAAGTAGAAAACCAGGATCTATGTGGATAGAAATGTCTTATTTTGCTGGTAGCTTTTGGATATAAATTTCTTACTTACCTGGTAACTTTTGTGAACTAGGAATCTATCAAATACTCCAAATTTTCGTGTGCACAATAATCTACATCTTCTATGTATATCATATTCATATGTGTATATGGATTGCACTGATAAACAACTTGGTTTATAATATAGGTAGCTGAATTCATCCAAAGATAAGATGTCATGTCAATTGCCATACCCTTCTTTTTCTAATGTATCACAAAACATGGTGCCAGTGCTACATAACGTACATATCCTAACCAATTTTTTTCCTCATGGCATTAATATGTTATACATGTAGCCTGTAGAAAGACTAAAAACACTGAAGAACCTATTTTTGGTCCCAAGAGCAATGCTAATGGGCTGGGATTATCCCTAGAACTCTATTAAAAAAACTTGTTACTGAAGTCCCAAGGACCTCAGAAAGGTTTCTCAAGGCTTTGTTTTTGTGAATTTGTTTCTCCGTAGACTAATTTCTTTTATGTTAATTTGCAGATCTTGAGGCATGTGTCTGGTTGGAAGAGACACTAAAGAAATTTGACCGTATACTTGTTGTCATATCGCACTCCCAGGACTTTCTGAATGGCGTGTGCACTAACATCATCCATATGCAGAACAAGAAGCTCAAGTTATATACTGGGAACTATGACCAGTATGTTCAGACCCGTTCTGAGCTTGAAGAGAATCAGATGAAGCAGTTCAGGTGGGAGCAGGAGCAGATTGCATCAATGAAGGAGTACATTGCACGGTTTGGCCATGGATCTGCAAAGCTTGCACGTCAGGCTCAGAGCAAGGAGAAAACTCTTGCAAAGATGGAGCGTGGTGGGCTCACCGAGAAGGTTGTTAGGGACAAAATACTGGTCTTCCGCTTTACAAATGTTGGCAAACTCCCACCACCAGTGCTTCAGTTTGTTGAGGTCACGTTTGGGTACACACCGGATAATCTCTTGTTCAAGAAGCTTGACTTTGGTGTTGACCTGGACTCTAGGATCGCACTGGTTGGTCCCAATGGGGCAGGAAAGAGCACTCTTCTTAAGCTGATGACTGGTGAGCTGGCTCCATTGGATGGTATGGTGAGGCGGCACAATCACCTGCGCATTGCACAGTTCCATCAGCATCTGGCAGAGAAGTTGGACCTGGACATGTCGGCCCTGCAATACATGATGAAGGAATACCCTGGGAACGAAGAAGAGAGGATGAGGGCCGCAGTCGGGAAGTTTGGTCTGTCAGGGAAGGCTCAGGTGATGCCGATGAGGAACCTGTCAGATGGGCAGAGGAGCCGTGTCATCTTTGCGTGGCTGGCATACAGGCAGCCGCAGCTACTGCTGCTGGATGAGCCAACAAACCATCTTGATATTGAGACCATCGACTCCTTAGCGGAGGCGCTGAATGAGTGGGATGGCGGTCTGGTCCTGGTGAGCCATGACTTCAGGTTGATCAACCAGGTCGCTCATGAGATCTGGGTTTGTGAGAATCAGGCAGTCACTAGGTGGGAAGGCGATATCATGGATTTCAAGGAGCACTTGAGGAGCAAGGCTGGTTTATCTGATTAACGAGAAGGGAAAGCCTTTTTTCCCTTCTCCTCGGAGATGTACCCTTGTATAATGTGGTATAGGCACCCAAAGTTTTATCTGTGTATCACATTCAGCAATCACCGAGTTGTTAATTATCTGAGTATTAGTAATAGATCATTCAAACACTGTATCAGTATCGAGCTGAGTCAACACAATAATAAGAAGTGAAAGATTTGTAGTAATAAAGCAAAATTCTCGTTTCTTTTCCAAACGCAGTGGCGTGGCATTTCGGCAAAGGTTCTGTCATCTCTTGGGCATTTAGATCTCCCTACATTTCTTTATTCTATTATAGAGTAGCTTGAACTGTTGTTATCTATAGAGAGGTTCGGGTGCAGCTGTGCGTGACGGCTCCATCCCAGAACCAAGGAAATTTTGAGAGGGATTTGGTGTTATAAAATATTGATGCCAATCAAGAAGCAAAATAAGATTAAAACACACAGGAGACACGAGATTTAACGTGAAAACTCTCTTAATGTGAGAGGAAAAAATCACGGACACAAGCCAGCAAACCAGTCTTCACTATATTTGGTGGAGGTTACAAACATCGGGGAATTACCACTAATCTCATCATCCCGTGTGGCGGCTTACAGGTAAAATATAAGGTGGAAACCCTAAAGGGTCTGTACCGCAGCGGGGGCCAGAAGCTGGCCTTTTGCTTTGTGGATAGAATTTGGAGCAACAAACAACAAACTCCACCTTGAGACAACTTCTTCCCTGCAGCATAAAATCAATCCTTCACCTGAATATAACGAAGCAATAATACTGTTGGTACCATAACGCCTTTTGGACTAAGCTGAAATACCAACTAAGTTTGAGCATAGCTCAAACTTAGCAACAGGAACTGTCTTGTCATCATATCAGCTGGATTATCATGAGTGCTTATGTTGCATACCTTCATCTGTCCTTGTGTAATAACATCACGCACATAATGATACTTGATATCAATGTGTTTAGTCCTCTCATAAAACATTTGATCTTTAGTGAGATAGATAGCACTTTGATTATCACAAAATAGGTTAATGCAAGTATCAACTCCACATAATTCAGAATATAAACCTTTCAACCATACCAGTTCCTTTGTAGCTTCAGCAACTGCCATGTATTCAGCTTCAGTGGTAGATAAGGCAACAACTGGCTGCAATGTTGCCTTCTAACTCACAGCACAACTATCAACTGTAAACACATATCCTGTGAGTGACCTTTGCCTATCTAAATCAATAGTATAATCTGAGTCAACATAACCAATAACTCCATTATCAGTTCTGCCAAACTTCAGACAATAATCTGTTGTTCCACGAAGATACCTAAAAATCCACTGAACTGTCCTCCAATGTTCTTTGCCAGGATTAGACATATAATGACTGACCAAACTCATAGCATGTGATAAATCAGGACGAGAGCAAACCATGACATACATTAATAAACCAACCACACTAGAATATGGCACCTTAGACATGTACTCAACATTTTTCATCAGTAATAGGACATTGCATTGCAGACAATTATGGGTGCTAACAGGCTTTGCATCTTTATGTCCCTAGAAATTTTATATTAAACTTTCATATTAAAGCGATCAAGAACCTTACTAATGTAACTGTGCTGACTAAGAAGCAATAAATCAGACTTTATGTCCCTAGAAATTTTCATACCTAGGATCTTCTTAGCAGCCCCAAGGTCCTTCATATCAAACTCTCTATTCAATGACTTCTTTAGAGTAGCAATTTGTTCCTTGCTCATGGCAGCAATCAACATGTCATCAACATATAACAACAAATATATGGGTGATCCATTCACAAACTTGATATACACACAGCTATCATAATTTGATCTTTTGAAACCATGTGCCAACATAAATGAATCAAACCTTTTATACCACTGACGAGGAGACTGTTTCAAACCATATAATGACCTCGTCAACATGCAAACATAATTTTCCTTACCAGGGACTTTAAACCCTTCAGACTGGTCCATATATATTTCCTCCTCCAGTTCTCCATGCAAGAAGGCTGTCTTGACATCTAGCTGCTCAAGCTCAAAATCATGTGAAGCAACAATACTGAAGAAAGTGCAAATAGAACTATGCTTGACCACAGGAGAGAACACATCATTGTAATCAACACCTAGAATCTGACTAAAACCTTTAGCCACTTATCTTGCCTTATATCTCGGAGGCTCGCTAGGAGTCAAACCCTCCTTTCTCTTGAAGATCCACTTATAACTGACGGTCTTCTTCTTCTTAGGCAATGGTACAACGTCCCAAGTGTAATTCTTCTCTAGTGATTGCATTTCTTCTTGCATAGCTGAAATCCACTTTGCACGATCATCAGATGCAATAGCCTCAGAATATGTAGCTCGTTCATGATTATTCTCCATCTGTTCAGCACAACTCAACGCATAATAAGTCATATTACATTCTTCAATTAAACGTTTAGAAGCCCCACAGTTTTCCTTCTCTCTACCGAATGCTATGGGTTGATCATCATGCTGCAAAACAGGGGATAAGTGACGAACATCATTATCAGAATTTTCATCAAACATTTCTTCTTCAGGAGCATCCACATGTTCCACCTCAAAATGAACCTTTTGCTGCTTATCATCAGTACTGTCTGACACAACATCTGGAACACTATTATTAAATATAACTGATTCATTAAAAATAACATTCCTGCTCATGAAGGTCTTTCTTGTTTCAGGATTCCACAACTTATATCCTTTAACACCCGAACCATAACCAAGAAACAGACATTTAATAGCTCTAGGCTCTAACTTTCCATTATCAACATAAGCATACGCAGTGCATCCAAAGACTTTCAACTGAGAGTAATTAGCAGGTGTACCAGACCATACCTCAATTGGTGTTTTCTTATTTAGTGGAATAGAAGGCGACCTGTTGATCAAATAACATACGGTGTTGGTTGCCTCTGCCCAAAAATGCTTGTTCATCTTTGCATTGGACAACATACAATGAGCCTTGGAGATGATGGTTCTGTTCATCCTCTCAGCCACACCATTCTGCTGTGGGGTGTACGGTATAGTGTGGTGCCTCAGGATCCCTTCTTTCCTGCAGAAATCATTAAACTCATGCGAGCAAAATGTGGAGTATGGTGAGTGCAATATAAGGTGAAAACCCTAAAGAAATGAGTGCAATATAATGTTTGCAAAAGTTATTAATTAGAGAGACTCTCTTTGATATCATCAAACCTCAAAGTGAAATCATAAGAAATGTGGAGTATGGTAGAAAACTGGGTTGCTTCTAGCAGACCAGTTGCACTTCAATTCTTTCACACCAGCTTCTCTTTGATATGGAAATTGTGCCTTTTTCGATGTCAAAGTCTGATGTTTATTAATCCTACAATTTAGCCTTACAGTTTTCATGCCTTGGAATATATTAAATTTAGAATTCAACAAAGTACACAATATTATCAAGGCACTTATCAAGATAAATGCTGAGTGATCTTTCAGATATGTTGTGTGAATAAACAAAAGTACATAGTTAAACATCATGTGTATACTATGTGATCATCATAGTGTCTCATGAAAGTAAAATAAAAGAGAAAAAAAATTAAACTAAAAATTAAGAAAATCTACAGGAAACATAAATAAAAAGTGAAAGGCAAAAAATCTAAAAAGAACAAGACTTGAAAATAAAGATAAAGTAAAGAAAAATAATAATTAGATAAAATATAAAAAAATAAAGACAAATAAAAACCACGTAAAAATAAAATAAAAATGGGGGAAATATAGGATACAAAGAAAAAATAAAATAAAGAAAAAATAAAAAAGAAAACAAAACAATCCACCGAATCTGTGGAGAAACAATCATAAACGCATACTCAGACCTGCCTCGGGAATGCATGAACATGTATATTATTATTATCAGTGGGCTACCAAAAGTAGTAAGGCCCATCAAAGAAAAATGAGATGCGCTCGGCGTTTGGGAAGATTTCCAGGTAACCTCTCCACCGGCAGTTTGACCCGTTGGATGAACCCTAGCTCAAATAATCTTCGATTTTGTACGGTTAGACGTTATAAGGCCTTATTTGGATCATTAACGGCTAATAGCTAGATAGTTAACACTGCATAGTTCGTAGCTAATAGTAGTGATTTTAGTTTAACTAGTATAAAATAGTTCTTTGTTAATTAGTATTCAACTACTCCGTCTCAAATAAATATATTTCTATGCTAAAAAAATATTTTTCTAAGATTTCAGATTTGACCCAAATGTTTTTGCCAATATCCTAAATGTGTTTTAAAATTTGTAGAAATTTACTTATTCTCTTGGCCGGAGAGAATAATTAGCTAAACTATTAACTAGATCTATTTGGATCGAGTTAGTTATTACCGGCGAACTATTAATTCAATGCACAAACAGCACATAAATATGCGGTGTGTCCCCTCAAAAAAAAAAAAAAAAATCTTGTGTAGTAGTACTGTACTAGTATGCGGTATGTCACTATGTCAGTGGTCTGAGTCAGCTTTGTAGCTTCGGTGTTCGGTCTGGTCGCGGTACTGCGTTGCTGGCACTTCTGCCTGCCTGCCTCCCCAAGCCGCTCTCGTTCGGGAGAGAGCAGCCGCCCTCGGTCGCGGGAGCTGTCTTCTCCCACCGTTTCAGTGTCTGGTGTTCAAACTTTCTTTAAGTTTATTAGTTTTCTTAAATATTAGAATATTTGTATTTCTAAATAAATTTAATATAAATTTTTTTAACGATTTATTAATAATAATAGTTATTTAGTATAAAATAAGGACGACATTTTTTTTTTGAGATGGGGAGAAAATTTCACAACCTTTTGCTTTACCACTTCCACTGAGTTGCGACCAAAAAACGAAAACATACTGTATGGGACAAGGTTGAGATAGGGTTTTCAAAATATGAAGTTCTCAAATCCTTTTTTAGGACCTCAAACCAAATATGTATAGCAATTAGAACACCTAGTTGAGCATGATTCCATATATATATATATATATATATAAAGAATATTAAAATTATTTATAACATATAGAAGCACCAAGTATTAATATCGAAGTGGCAGTACCTACAAACTACTCTAAGTCATTATTGATGCCTCAACTTCATTGTCTCAGTTTCAACATTTCACACGTGCACAAATTGTAATCGATAATCTATTGAATTGGGAAGCCGATTGACAAAATTGACTTATGAACTAATTGGGGTCAGTGGCAATGCTCCAACAATCCTCGGTTCCACACGACCTCACCACCTAGAGGTTAGGAGAATTAGTCATGGGGTTAATCACACTATCATGGTGCTAATTAGGGGGCCCAAGTAACCCCTTTGTTGGGTACTAGCCAATGACGGCCATGCGACTATGAGAGTGAACGCCTCCATACAGTGGTGGAAGTACAGGTCTCCCTATAAAGGTTCCAAGTAGCATGTGGACGTATACAAATGGTATATATCAAACTTTTGATATAATGATTATTACATCAACGCGGTTTCCATGAGTTATAATGGCAGACTTAAGAAACAGCAAAATTATAAATAATTAACTTTTCTAACAAAGTACATCCTAATTAAGATAAATTAAAAAGTAGGTCAAAAGTGTTGTTAATGCAACCACTAAATATTCTGTGCTTAGATTCTCATCATACCAAAACAATTAGGAGGACTGTCAATTTTAGCTATTGGGTTATATCCCCTCCCAGCTCCGTAGGGGGTTGGCTATCGTTTTTATTTATTTATTTAAAAGGGAAGAAATATATGAAGCCGAGTATGAAGCACAATTGAGGAAAGCCGTCATTATGATCTAATATTTAATAAAATTTGTAAATATTCGTATTTTATACACGCTATTTTTAGGGAAGGCTGCGCTATGGTTTTACTATGAACTACTCTAGGGCGCGGTCAGCCGTGGTCGTGGCGAGTAAATACAAGGGGCTGTAGATGGGGTACTAGGCATAGGTGCGCCGTGCGCGTGAGACTTGTGGCGACCCGGCGCCGGCGAAATACCCGCCACGCCGCACGGGCCCGTCGCCCCGTCGCATCCATCAACTTGCATTGCTGCGGCATGCGCCACAGCAGAAGTCCTCGCCCTCCCGTCTTGGCTCGAAACATTGCAGACCGGACCTGTCGCACAGGCAGTAGACAGTAGACTCATGCTTGGAGAAGGGGAAGATCCGCCGGTCGGCAGCGGTCACCGGGTCACGGGAAAGGACAAAGGGTGGGTGCAGGAGAGCAGGAACCAGGACAGCTCCAAGCACGTCCAAAGTCCGATCGAGATCGAGTGGTGGCCAGGCGACACTTAATTTGTTGACTTCTCATTTGGTCTGGTGATTGTGAACACCGGGTTGGCGTGAACACCGGGTTGACTTCTCATTTGCTTTGGGAGAGATGAGAGAGAGAGAGAGAGAGAGAGTATCCGTGCCCACCTGCCGTTGGCTGGAGCAGCTGCTGCCTGCTGGTTACTCCGGCTGCCCGCCTCCCGACGCTGCTTTTGACTCCGGGCCGGAATGGAGCCAACGAGGGATGTTGATCACCATCTCAATCAAATCTGGAGGTTCAGGCCAGATCGACCCGCCTCATAATCAACTACTTTTTGGTGATCACCCGAACATTGGTTCCTTATAGAAGAACAAATAAAACTGACCTTTGAATATATACTCCTTTGTTTTTCATACTCCATTTCTCTAGTTCTCTTGCTACTACAGTTTGTGGGATCAATCCGTGCGTCCCAACTGAGGTGTATCAAAGACGTTGGTGCTAAAATATCCTTCCAAGGACGATACGCCGGTCCGTCCTAGGCTTTTGCATCAGGCTAGCCAGCCCGCTTGCACGTAGTACGCTCGTACTAGTACACCTCCCCGCCGCTTGCATGCAGAGTGTACACGACTACCCTAACCCACGGACAGCACCGTCCATTGACACACGGGCCTACTGCTCCCATCCTGGTACCCAGCCACACCGGCCAGCGATTCATCTAAAGAGCCCCCACCGGGGCAGCGGAATGTGAGGATAGAGGCAGCAGAGAGGAGGAGGGCAGGGCTGTGTAGCACGAAGTGAGACTGTATATACAAACTAATGGGAAGTTGACTACAAGTTGCAAAATGGGCATGCCCAGAAACAAACATAGATACACCTAAAGTTGTTGCTTAAATAATGCATCACACATCAATTCTATGCAACCATAAATGCACAATGCACTTGGCTAGTTTACCCTAATGATTACAAACTTTGATTTATTTGATCTTTCATTGTCTAATCTATATAATCCATATTTTCAACTAATCAATTTGATTTCTTTGAATGGAACAACAAAAAAAAAACTCACTTTTCTTATGAGTATCCTACCATTCTCTCCTACGCATGCCATCTTATGGTACGACACATTAACCATTCATAGTAGCAACCCATGTCATTCTTAAAAAGATTTTTGCTTGCCTTCACATCTTGGGGTGGTGGGCACCCAATGCTACACAACCATTGGATCAGCGTCAAATGGCAAACATCTAGACACTCTATACAAAATATTCTAATTTTATAATAATATAGACTTCACCATATTCAGTGGTGAGTTAAATATCTATTGTTTACATTATTCCATTCTATCAAAATTCCATTCTCATGCATGGAAAGATATAGATCTTGTCTCCAAAACCTCCTAGATCTTGTCTCCAAAACCTCCAAGTTTTTCTAGAAACTTCCAAGTATACATTGCTATTTTGAACTATCTGGTTGGTGTTTGAATTCCCAAAAGTGTGTTACTGTAGAAAGGATAGATATTTGTTATGCCAGTTTAGGATTGCAATTGTATGCGATGAGATGATCCATGCTCACTAGTGTTTGTCTCAACCAAATGGCAGTGTAATATTCCATCTAGCTAATAAGGCTAAATCGTTGGCTACAATATTCCACTTTGTCATGGCACCATGGTCATGAATCATGGATCATTGTAGGTGTCGCATGGTTGAAATCGCGGCAATCGTTGTTATTCATCGGGATGTCATTAACTATGTGTATCCGATGGCTCAGATGGACTGAAGAACACAGAGAGGATAAACAGTTTACCCTGCCTCGGGCCATTGCAGCCTTCTACCAACAACAAATAATCCTTGTATTCAAGAGCACCTAGAATCAGGGGTTACAATGGAGTGTGAATGAGATTTGGCACGAGATCGCTCAATGTAGGTTCTTGGCTCATCGACGGTCAGGTCTTCCCCTTGGAGAGGAGGAAGTTATGGCAGAACCTCCTAAATCCTATGGCCCACACACATGATTATTGTCTAAACAGACTCCAAATAACCATGAATGTGTTCCATAAAACTTAAAAGGTCTGTCGGGTAAATCCCGAATCATCCATGATTCTCCGAGCAGGATCAATCATTACAAAGAGACATTGCAGTATTCCAACAGTTTTATACAAATAATATACATCGGAGCAAAATAGCGGAAGGATTACAATAACATAAGTTTACAAACTATTTATAAACCATAAGTTGGATTATTACAAACCATATAGCAGTGGAATACAATATAACTTATTACATCCACCTTGATTATATGCTCTGCCCAAGAGCGAGATATCCTATTCATCATCACTTTCCTCGACGATGGTCATGCAGCAGGATGCGAAGCATTCCTGCCCATGAGGCTGACCAACAACAAGGGTTCAACAAACCCTGAGTACAAAAGTACTCAACAAGACTGACCCGACGAAAAAGAGGGGTGAAGACTCAAGAAATGCAGGCTAGAGGGACAAGGTAAGGCTTGCAGGAGATAAAAAATTTTGTAGAAAAGCTTGAAAGAAAGAAAAGCTGTTTTGTTCAAGATCAAATTACCAACCAACTTCCTTCTTAAACCTTACTTATTATTCAAGTTGTTACTACGACGATGAACACCGATCGAGTCTTCTTCTCCGAGAAGCACGACGATTCGAATCCATTTTCATACCCAGCTGGGACCTAGGTTACTGATATGCAGGAGACTCTAACTCCTAAGCATAGCAGGTGAACCGATATACCGGGATAACAACCGCAGCCATATATCACCACATGATACACGTGAGCACTTCGACCCAGTATACCGAGATACGTGGGAACTTAAACCCACAGTAAAACACACTATGACGTATGTGGGGTCTCTGGCCCCACTATAAGTCACTCCATGATATACCTGGCTCCAACCATCAGTATATCACTTCATGCATGTGGATTTTCTAATTTCTCGATGTCACCAGTTCACCATCGACACAGGACCTAGGGCATCAACAGACGGAAACACTACAGAGGGACTCCGTTCCCAATACAAGTTAGCCGTCCGGACTCGATTTATTAACTATCATCATGATTTCAACAGATAAAACCAAACTCATCTTTTTCATTCTTTTACCTTTAAGCCCTTAATTAACTAAGCAGGGCTAAGCATTGCTACGCATCTGTTTGAACAGGTAACAAGAAATTATGGATATAAGACAGGTAATGCAGTTGGTGGGTTTTCACTCAACTCCTATTACTTAATGCAACATATCATAACTGAAACAATAAAACTTTTATAAAATAGAATAGGATTTGAATGCATCCGGGGCTTGCCTTGGTGGTTGGGGTAGACAGTCTCGAGCTCTGGATCAACTTCAATCTCTTGAGTCTGCTCTTCCTTCGGATCTAGGGTGACAACGTTAAACTCTCCGTTATCGGAAACTATACGATGCAATGATATGCTTCAACATGATTGAATAGTAAACATGATGCTCGATAGATACATGATCAGATTAATGGCTTGAGTACAACTTTCCTTCACGATAAAGTTGCAAGTCAACCCAAACATATTTACTAAGTTCATTAAGGTTAACTACATTATTTAGGAAAGTTATTAAACACATGAAATAACGTTAATTAAGCCCTAATGACATGATCCAGGTAAGCGCAAACAATTAATTAAAGTGCCAAAGGTCATTAGGGTTAATGACCTAAGGTCATCACTCAATCCCAAAGTCAAACAAATACTATAATGATTAACTTAATTAAAGGGGTTAATTAATTATTTAAAAGCATAAAATAAAGGCATAAAAATTAAAGTTGTCTAATTAAGCTCAAAATTTTATTTTGAAAAGCTCTTGGCCTAATTAGATGGAAAAACAAATTTCAGAATTAAAAGCCAACTATTTTATTTATTAAAAATCATTGAAGGTCCATTTTTTAATTAAAAGAGATAATTTTAACATATATAAAAAGTACTCAAATTTGGCATTTCATATTTTTTCTAAGTAGATGACATCATAAAGAACACACAAAAAAAATTTTAGAATTTTTGGAGCTATATATGAATTACTATGATTTTCTAAAGAAAATAGCATTTAAATCATTTTCTGGAAAAAGAAAAAGAAAAATCAGCACAGTGCTCCCGCGCTGACCGACGGCGGCGCGACGGTTGACCGGTGATTCTCGCCGACGGCATGGTCTCCAGCGACGAGGTTTGGTCCTACAGGCTCATCTCGGCACGGCGAGTAACCTGGGCTAGCTAACGTGGCGGCGGAGCAACGGCGGCACCCACGCCGGCGGCCATGGCGGCGCGGCGGAGTTCGGGTGCGGTGGCAGGGCTCACCGGAGTGATTCCCGATGACGGCGAGCGCACGGATATAACCCATACACCCTCGCGAACATAATTGACAACAAGATGAGGCTCAATTTGGTCCCCAGCCGCAACGGCTACGCGCGCGGCGGAGCGGCAAGGTCACGCCGGCGGCGACACACGGCGGCCGGACCCTACGACACAAGAGAGATGAAATTGAGGGCATGAACAGGTGCAGGAGCTCACCACGGGTCTAGTGCGCACGCTAATGGAAGCTTGGAGTGACTGGGTCGAGCTGTGGACGGCGGCGCTGATGGTGGCGGCGGCGCTCCGGTGGCAAGGACGACGTTCCGGCGCTTCCTGTGCACCATCAGTTCGACCAAGATGCGCATAAGGGGCAGCGAAGCATGGAGAACATGATGAGAGGGTTAAAGGTAAAATATTTTCCACCTTGGCAGCGGTGGACGGCGAGGAAGCTCGCGGCGGCTCGATGACCGGTCGCGAGGAAGACGACGTCGTACGGGCGGCTCGGACGGGGAGAGCGAGCACGAGCTAGCCTAGTCGAAGTGCAAGGACGTGGCAGAGCTTTTGGCAAGACGAAGCAGGCAGAAATGGAGCGACGGTGGTGAATTTTGCCGGCGGAGCAAGGTCGTCGGCGGCGGCGGCAGGGAGAAAGAAGAAGGGAAATGACGGCGGCCGACCTATTTATATGTCAGAGGCGAGGTGCGGACGGGCGACACGACGATGATGAAGCTTCACGTGTCCAAGAGCACGCTGGTGGCTGTGCATGTGCAGCGGTGGACGGCGGCGCGGGTTGAGAAGCCGGCGATGGCGGCCGACGATAGGTCTCGGTGCTGTTCGAGAAAATTATAGAAATGCCATTCATTCAAAATTATAAATTACTCCAAAATTTATATAAGAACTTGAAAATCTCCAAAAATATCATTTGCATAACTTTTCAAGAGCTACACTTTTCATTTAACTGGTATCCCCAAATTCTATCTGGATTTTGAAATATGAATTCAAATTCAAAAAGGGAATAAAACCCTAGAAACAAACATTTAAAATTACTTTTGATTTTTCAATAAAACTTGAAAATATTCAAAACTATGAAATGTTTAAATTTCCAAACCACAAATTTTTCATATACAAAGTTTTCCCAAATTATGCATAATGTTTGAATTATGGTTTTAAAATGAAAAGGGGACAAATGTTAGAAAACTGTATTTTCAAATTTATTTGAAATTGTTTGTGGAAACTTGAAAAAATTTATATACCAACTTTATATCTCTTGTCAAGATATACAAACTATCTTTTTAGAGTATCCCCAAATTCCTTTTAGATTTTGACTTGTAGAAAAGGGGATAAAACTAGGTTTTGAAATAAAGGGTTTTTGAAACCGAATTCAAACTCGATTTAGTTTCTAATTTAATTGGTTGGTTATTAGTGATCACATACATCATCCAAGGAAATTTTTAGGTCAATGACCCAATGACACCCTTGGTTGACCAAGTTGAATTTTGAAAAACCTTTTATAGCTTTCCAATTTGAATTTAAACTTGAATTGCAAGACTTGGGGATAAGCTTTGAAACCTAAATTCAACTTCAAATATGAAAATCATTTTTAGGGTTGGACTTAGATTTATACACTATGCTTGACACTAGTGTAAACACGGTTTACACCTTAAGTACATAGCATATAAACTAAGTATTTGAGATGACATTCGAAAGTAGGGTTTTATTATTTCATGTGACAACACATTCGAGAAACACAATCAACCTATGAAATGTAAACTTGTTTTAGTTAATGCACATCAAGGTTGACCTAATCATGAATGCTTTACAGTGCATATGATGACATGGCAGGTTTTAGTTAATATAACACCAGAGGTGTTACAGAAGTTGACGGATGAGGGGAGGAGCTCTCAAAACTCCTCTCACGATGACTCTACTCTTGGTGCAAAGCTTGAGCTGGTCGGTGAGGACTCGAATGATCCGTCTCCAACCGTCCTCCCTAGTGGCGGATCCAGGAATGGACCACAGGGGGCTAAATAACATAGGCCAAAAAAATTTTTCTCGGTGGACACAGTACACTACTAAGCATATAATTAATTGATTCAAAGTGCATCAAAGTCAAAGATACATAGAAAAGTACCAAATACAAGGAGTCTTCCATCTTCAAGAATTCACACCACTAGAAATAATACCACTTGAACCGCCACGCTCAATTCTACATAAATTTTAAATGTCAGACACTTCTTCAATAACCAAGATAACAAGCACAAAGAAAAGTTCTAAAACAATATGCACCTTGACCTTGGGACCTTGGGTGGCAAGTTTATCTTACGGTTTCTTAAGCCTTGAAAGCGCTTTAAAATTTTATCGTTTTCAATCGATGCAAACAAATCCCGCTCAATATAGCATATCATGCTATTATTCATCCAATCATCATTCATTTTATTCCTCTTATCAGTCTTGATAATATTCATAGCAAAGAAGGCTCTTTCAACTATTGCTGTTGCCACAGGCAATATCAATGCAAGCTCAATGAGGCGATACACCAAAGGAAAATGTGTATGTCTATCAGTTTTAACCATCTTCTCAGCAAGGCCACCAAGATCAATACAAGAGCAAAATTCTTCATCATGTTTGACTTCATCCATGAAATTTTCAAGCTCAGTTCTTAGCTTTTCACATTCATAATCACTAAAGTCATCATAATAAATCTTAGCAAGCTCAACTTATTTGTCTATCTCAAAGTTGGCAAACTCATTTGTTGGATCAAGACAAGCAATACATCTCAATAGATGAGTTGATATTTCTGGAAATTGATTGTCCAACTCATAAATTACTTGATCAAGGACAACATTGAAAATCCCATGATGAATGTGATGGTACTAGGTCACATATTTGGCTCCACGACATTTTGAACAACCTCTCATTGGTATCATATCTTCCATATTAAGAATGTCTATGTTGTGTTTGGTAGCAAAGGCTTTTGTCTTCTCTAAAAGATCATCCCAACCATGTTCCCTCATGGCATTTATATTTCTCATCACAGAACTAATCAATCCTATCACACGAACAATATTTTGATTTTTCTTTTGCAAACATTGTGATAGGTCTTGAGTTATCTCCAATACTCTAATCATCAGATGCAATATGAACACAAATTAAAATGACTCTATTTTTTCTATCAATCCAGATTCTATAGTTTTCTTTTCCCCATCAGTACCATCATCACTAACATTCTCTAACACCTCAAGCACAGGTTCCCACATGAGCATAAGACGTACTAATGTTTTATGATGTGTGCCCCATTGTGTATCATCAGGCCTAGCAAGACTAGTTTCTTGGTTTTTCCCTCTGCCATGATATATTTCATCACTATCTAATTGCTGAACAAGAGAATCATGCTATTTTGGAGAAGTTGATCTTTTCTCTTGCAAGAAGCACTAACAGTATTGACAACTGAAGTGACATAATTGAAGAAATCATCAGTTGAAGCACAACATATGGCTACAGCCACTACCACAAGTTGCATTTGAAGAGCAAAACAGTGGATGTAAAAAGCAAAGGGGTTTTCATTCAATACCAGCCTTTGTAACCCATGAAACTGCCCTCTCAATACCAGCGAAGATGATGTGATGTCAGAAACATGTTGTAGACCAAGGAACCTCTCAATCACACTTCCTTTATCATTGACAAACCAATTAGACAAAAGGAAACATAGTGTTAATTGGCAGCCACAAAACAAAAGAAATGAATACATGAATAGATGATATATACCTCACAACCACGGCCATTTGTTCCTTAATTGATGCATCACAAGCCTCATCAACAAGCACCACAAACCAATGATCTCCAATGTCAATCTTAATTAATTCACTTGTCTCCTCTGCACAAGCCCTTACCAAATCTTTTTGAATTGTTGGACAACTCATTTTATTATTCCCTGGAGCGTTCTCAGCTATCACAAGTGCAGACTTAGGATCCTTCTTTCTATACCAATCAAGCAACTCCAAAAAGTTTCCTTTATTTTTGGATGTTTTTGACTCATCATGCCCACAAATGTCAGAGCTTGCAAAAGAAGAAATCTAGCAATGCCTAGCATTATAGTTAAATGATCTTTATATGCCTCCTCTTCTGCTGCAGTTGTTATTTCCCACACATGTTCTACACTTTGCCTTTGATTTCTGAAATTATTTGCGCGTTTTCTTGCTGTACTACCACATCAATTGATTGAGTATGCTTCAGAAAAGAACCCTTTCCTTTTTTCCAATTTTTTAACCCTACTCTGGTGAATGCCTCATTATCATCAAAATTGCTTGTTGGTGCTGGCTTAAAGAGGTAGCAATAAAAGCAATAGGCTGCATCCTTGGCAGGATTGTACTCTAACCAATCAAATTTAGTAAACCATGATTTCACAAAAACCTCTAGTTTGAGTTTTAGCCGCTGTTCTTTCATACTCACAATTTGGTTGATATGGAACCATCCGTAAATATGCTCTCCTAGCGTCATCCCTAATATCATGGTGGAATTCATCAATTAGCTTTCTAGGACCTGGATCAGCAACTATATCGTTTATATCAAGCTCAATGTAGGGCCTTTTTGGCACAATCCGACTCTCTTGAGTAGAAGTATCTTTCTTAGCAAAAAATTTTTCCATTCTACCTACAGAGTAAATCAGTAAAACCAATCGGACCACTTAACCGGGAAAAAATAAAAGAGGAATCAAAGAGGGCAAAGCAGAGAGGATCAGTTCGCAACCTGTCTTGGGGCCTGCCCGACGCGGCGGCGCCCGTCCTCCCTGTCCTTGGCCGGCGCGCGGAGCAGAGGGGGGCAAGGCCGCAAGGGTGTCGAGCCGGCGAGGGGCGGCGCCGGCGCAAGCAGGTGAGCCGCGAGGAGTTGCGGCGGGCGGGGGCAGCGACGGTGCGCGATGCCTGCGCGAGGAGGACGCAGAGACGGCGTGCGGCTGGTCGGCTGCTCTACCTTGGTGTGGGAGTGGAGTAGTGAGCTAACCTAGGATCATGTTTTGGGCTGGGCTCAAAGTGGAAATGAAAACCCCACGTCTGCCAATGGTCCTCCCCCTCTCTAGGATCTGACTTCTTACATATCGAGTTAGGTCGGGTACACGGTGGTTTGAAGGAGTTTAGCCTATGGTCTACATGCACCAGAGTCTAGGAGGGTCTTGCAGCGGCATGGTTGGACCTTGGCGTTGTCTACATGCACCAGAGTCTAGGAGGGTCTTCCACCGAGTGCGCCTTCCAGAGGCTTCTTGGCGGTGAGGGCATCCGACTTGAAGTTGATGAGTGAGCTTTGGATGGATTTGTCGTCCCTATGTGTCATGCCCCTTGCGTGACCTTGTCAGGAGAGTGGTTGACAGCGTCACGCCTGCCGGGCAGCACAGGGAGCCCCCGAGCCTTGGACACTTGGAGGCACATGTCTCTATGTAATGTTCTATGATATATTTTTATGATGTTCAGTAATCATATATTGATGTCTTAGGACAATTTTTATGATGTTCGGTAGCATTTTTATTTTTTTTATTTTTACTATTAATTTTACTTCACTAATTTTATTGTTTTATTTTATATTTTTATGATATTTTGTGATGTTCGTATAGTAAACATATGATATTCTAGGCTATACTTAGCGATGCTCATATAGTCCTAATGTGATGTTCTAGAATGTATTTGTGATGTTTGGTAGCATTTTTTTCTCTTTGTATTTGACTACAATTAATTATTACTGCATTAATTTTATTTAATTATATATGTTCATGTTGTATACATATGATGTTCTTTGCTATATTTTTTGATGTTCTTACAGTGTTAATATGAAGTTCTATAATATATTTGTGATGCTCAATATATTTTTTTCTCTCCTTTTATTTTACCATAATTATTTTTATCAATTTTTATTTTTATTTTTAATACGTCATTATGTACATGAGGTTCATGTAGCATACATTGGATGTTCTATGATATGTTTTGTGAAGTTCGTGCGGTATTAATGTGATGTTTGATGATTATCTTTGAAACAAATGATTTCCACATAGTATAAGTATTTCATAACTAAAACAAAAGATCTATACGGTGTAGTAGTGGAGTATAATTTACATATTATTTTGGTCTTGTGTTCAACCTCTTGGACACTATTTTGATCTTTTTTCTATTATATATATTCCTTCTTATTATTTTTTGTGTGGTATATATATATTCATTCTATAAAATGATAAAAATATTTTTCTCCTCGCTGTTTGAGCGCGTGTGGCATACTCGAGCGGAGAGCTCGCTTCCGTACGCGAGATGCACGAGCCGACGAGCGCGACGCGGGGGGAAGGGATGGGGCCTCGTTGAACCATGCAAAATGAAACTGAAGGGGTGACGGGGTGGGCCGGACATGTCCGAAGTAGGCCGGCCGGCCCATGCGGAGGCGGAAGGAGCACCAACCAGACAGGGATTTCTCAAAAAAAAAAAAAAAAACAACCAGACAGAGGGTGGTCGGCGAGGTGCAGCGTGCCACCGGTTGGACCATAGACGTCCCCCCTGAACCCCGAGCAGAGGTGGAGGGCGCCCCGATGATATTGAGCGACTTGGACATAAACTAGTCTATCAGTGATGAATAATGCCTGGAGGTGGCTCCCATGCATCAACTAGCAGGGATATTTCTTCTTCTTGTGTCATGTACTCAAGTACATGAAGCCCAATATAAGAGGAAATTTCAAAGGCTATCAAGTCCATCAAATGTTTTGTCTGTTTGTTCTCGTACTGTGAAATGCTCCATATATCAACCATTATTTTATATCCATAAAATGCTTCATCCAGGGGTAATCTTGACACTACTCATATATGTAGCCAAAGGTGAATATAACGTGTTTGTTAAAAAAATGTAAGTGCAGCCTAGGCAAACTATACAACAAAATGCTGCCCGGCTCTTCTACCAACTCAAGCTGACTTTCAGGTTAACCAAACGATACAAAACAAATCTTAGCTTTGCCTGGATAAGCATTTTTGCAGGTGAGTACAAGCAGCTCCTAGGCATGTAAATAGCCCAGGCAACTGCATCCAAACAGGCCTATCTCCTTGTCTTCTATACTCCTCTGTAAATGGTAGACGCCCACGTTGTGTCATTTTCACCTGGTGGAACTCAAGTGGTGGAAGTGGAACACAAGTGGTTGCCTTGGCTTCTATACTCCTATGTAACTGGAAGACGCCATTGTTGTATCATTTTTTGTTCTCGTACTGTGAAGGTTCCTCACGACATTAAGTAAGCGTGCAGTGCAATCCCACCGCAGCAGCCGGTTCAAATCTGTTGCCGCTTGGAGAAGTTCCAAGGGTTGATATAATGCGACGTCCGCCAAGACCATTCTAGCAGAACTTCAACGTGGTAAAGTGTGTTCCCAAAGTGTAAGGCGTTGATGGCTTCTCCTCTTCACATAGAGTCCACTTGGTCAATTTGCCTCGCTGTGCTCCCAGTGTGTAAGTCATTAACAGATCTTCGCCTTCTTCACATAGATAAGTCCACTCGCCAAATTTGCCTCTTCATTCTCCCTCGTGAGCAACAATCTCCATGATGGAGCTGTCAATCAGGTCGAGGCTCCTCTCCACAAGATCATTTCCTAAAGAAACATAATATGACAGGTTAAGTGTGGTAAGTGTATTTTGAAAGGTACATTCCGGCCGCCACCATCATTCTGTCGACCATGATTGGGAAATTGTTGAACATTATCGCCCGCTTGTAACATCTTGTCATGAACCAAGATGAGGAGCTCTTAACTGTGAGCAACAAGTGTATGAACTTAGATACTATATACTAACTTGATTCAGTTAGGAGTGACAGATTATAAAGCAGGGCCAAGGCCTTTGGTCTAAAAAGCAGTGGATAGCTCATGTTCATCTTTTACAGGAAAAACATAAACAATTAAATAATCAGATGGACCCAAAACAAAACTAGCTTCTTCTAAATATTGCTGAAATAAAACTAGTACATGATATGCAACTGTGATTTTTTTGTTTAAGATGCAGATTCATAATCCTATTTTCATGGAAACAATCAAAGCTATTTTCTGGTCCGCCCGAAATGACTTCATCTTCATACAAGTTCGGGCTTCCTGCAAGGTAGTCTTCAAGCGAGAGCTGACTCAAGTCAAGCTTAGAGCTACCCAGTTTCAAACCGTTTTTTGGCTAGTCCACTTTGTATAATCTTTTTTATTTTCTTTCTACTTTTTTGTCTCATGAGTCATGACAAACCTGTACAGACTCTTTTTCTCTATAATTAATAAAAGTTCAGTATATAGGGGACTTCCCCCTCCTCACAAAAGAAATGCTGCAACTTATTTTTAACATAAATATATAAATGATATGACAAGATTATTAGTCCAAAGTCATAAATCCAGATCCCTAAAAAGTAAAATTACAGCTTTATACTCTGTTGAGATAAAAGCTTAATAACACAAGAAAGATAAGTACGTACCTGACTTAAAAAGGAGCTAAAGCGTGAAGCAAATATCTTCCCATGTTCATCGCAAGGCAACCTGATGGCAGAAGTAATATTCCCATGACGAATGTTAAGACCAAGCACATAGGACCCAGTGGTCACTGTCCAGCCCTGCTCAAGCTTGAGATCAGTAAGCAAAAGGTAGACGATATCAGGCTCCGTCATGCTAATGGTAGGAAACCTGGGCATTAGCCACTGCAGCTTCAGATCATTCTTGTAGATTGGGTCGTTCCAAATATCCACACGAGATTCCAAGACCATCTCCCACCTCCATGTGCCTATACCCCGCAGGCAACCTGATGGCAGAAGTAATATTCCCATGACGAATGTTAAGACCAAGCACATAGGACCCAGTGGTCACTGTCCAGCCCTGCTCACGCTTGAAATCAGTAAGCAAAAGGTAGACGATATCAGGCTCCGTCATGCTAATGGTAGGAAACCTGGGCATTAGCCACTGCAGCTTCAGATCATTCTTGTAGACTGGGTCGTTCCAAATATCCACACGAGATTCCAAGACCATCTCCCACCTCCATGTGCCCATACCCGGCAGTAGGCAGAGATTCCATGTCCTGAACACCAGGTAGCCTTCCCTGTATCCATCAAGAGAGATAAATCTGAGGAGCTCGCTGCTAATACTGCACATCGAGCGGTACTCCTGCGGCTGACCTCGGCCTTTGCGCCAGTCAGGTTGGATGGCACATCCGTCAGGCAATGGAACGAAGTAGAAGACTGGAGCATCAAGCGTAGTGTCACCGTCACCGGCAGCGCGACGAACGAAACGGTCACCGATCAATATCCCTTTGAGAAGGTCAACCCAACATATACATCTTCCTGAAATAGGGATGACCTTATCTGCGTGGAAGGAGTAGGTCGGCGTGGAGCCTTCGTCGTGGTCGCCGGCGGGGATCGGAAGCACAACATCCCTCTGTATCCACCGGCCAGTGGCGAGTGTGCTGGATCCCGGCGACCACCACATAAACAGAGTCCCCTTGTTTGTGGGTAGGTTGCTTTGAGTCCTATGACTATGAGTCTTCACCCGGAGGAGCTCAGCAAGGACATAGAAGCATGAACGTGTCTCCTTGTGGATCCCAAGAATGGCGACCTCCGCCCCTAAAGTGCAGAGGGAGCCCGAGGACGGCAGAGGAGGGATGATGGTGACAGAGTTAGCCAGCGTATCGTATACCAGATAGAAGCTTGGGCCTGGGCTGCGCCTGCAGCGGCCGTGGCTGCCGAAGTAGAGGACGAGGTAGGCATCGTCAGAGCCTGCGATGTAGGCGGTGAAGGGGTACCTCCGAACGGGGCGCTCGGGTGGCCAGGAGAACCGGAGTGTTAACGAGGTCACGCTGGGGGCGCCGTCGATCGTTGAAAGACACGGCTCGATGCCGTCGAGCAACTCTCTGTAGTATGCGACATCGTGGACGTTGGCGCAAGCCAACGGTGCCTTGCGCACGGCGCTGGGGCGGCAGGCTTTGCGCTCGCGCAGTGTTGCGAACGCCGGCTTGGTCACCTCCTCCATGTACCGCGTGATCTCTTCGGAGCTGGTGGAGTCCGGAAGGCTGTCGAGGAGGGAGATGATCCAGGGATGGCTGTCCTGATTCTTCGATGAAGGTGTGTAGCTCATCTTCGAATCGCACGTAGCGGTCGACCAATACCATGGGTGGTGGATTGCGTGGATCCGCCATGGGCTTGGCGGTGGTGTGAAGACGATGGACGTCGGGACGAGGAGTGGACGGGAAGATGGATCGATCAGGTCGGGAAGTCCGCCTGCATGGATTATATAGCCCGCACAATACACCCTCCCAAATCCATCCCAATCTAATCCGTGTTGGAATTGGTTGCGCCTCCGCAGGGCCTGTTACAATCGCTCCGCATATCGGCAGTCCAGCATGTCCTTGCCGTGGCCGGCGTCGGCGTGACCTTGGCTGATTGGAGGCTTGGAGCAATATTAACATGTCAGGTTAGGAAATATACGCATGGCTGCTTGCTGTTATTCAATACTATCTTCTTAGTGTTTAATTGTGTTCACTAATTTGATAGACATCTTAGAAAACAAGAGATGATGGGTGGGGATTCTTTATTAGATCGAGGATGTAATGTCCCTTTGCAATGAACACGGCACCCAAAGTTGGACATGGAACACGAGTACATTGACCGACACAAACCAACACAAAGGAATGGCCGCCCCAACTATCAACACTATAAATATGATTTCTTGAACCAATTATTGATTTGCAGCTTATTGAATTTAATGATCATTTTAATGAGGTAAATTCTGAATTCCTTACCCATGTTGCTGCTTTTAATCCCATGAATTCTCTTGATGGTTTCAAATTTAGGAGTTTGATGGAGTTAGCAAAGGTACACCCTAGTGATTTTGATTCAAATGAGCTAGACGATCTTTTTTCAGAAATTAAGGGGAATATATGTGTGGCAGAACCTCCTAAATTATATGGCCCACACGCACCTATCATTGTCTCCAAGACTTCTGATAGCCATGCATGTGTTCCAGATAACTTAGAAAGCTCTGTCGGGTGCCCTCAAAGGACCCCGATTAAACCACATTTGTCAACTCATACCAGGATCAACAAAGGAGTAGCTACAACATTACAACATTTATGATAAAACATATATCAGAGTGCGAAAGAGTAATAACATTAAGTTTACAAAATATATGAAAAAGTTAACTTTTACAAACTTGACTCTAATTGCGGAAGCGGCGGAAGCAGAGAAGAACTTCAGAAGTCAACTTAGGTGGAACGCCTAAGTCGGGAGGGGACAACCAGATCACGTCGAGCCCACCGACATAAACTTGATTTAAACACCAATTAGTACCTGCAACAGGGGTTCAACAAACCCTGAGTACAAAAGTACTCAACAAGACTGACCCGACGAAAGAGAAGGGTAGAGACTCAAGATATGCAGGCTAGAGGGACAAGGTAAGGCTTGTAAGAGATAAGCAATTTTTGCAGAAAAGCTTTACAAAAGAGAAGTTGCTGGGACTATCTCCCGTTATCAACCAACTTCATTATTGAACCTAAATTTTTGTTCGAGTTGTTACTACGATGATGATCAGTGATCGAGTCTTCTTCTCCGAGAAGCAACGGCGATTCGAATCCATTTTCATACCCAGCTGGGACCTAGGCGACTGAGCATACCGGAGACTTTAACTCCGAAGCACCCCAGATACACCGATATACCGGGATAACAACCTCAGCCGTATATCACCACATGATACACGTGAGCTCTGCGGCCCAGCGTACCGAGATACATGGGAACTTAAACCCCACAGTAAAACACACTATGACAGCAGATGGGATTCTCTGACCCCACGCTAGGTCACTCCATGGCATACACGGCTCCAACCATCCGTATACCACTTCATGCATGTGGATTTCTAAATTTCTCGATTATCGACAGGTCACCATCGGACGGGACCTAGGGCATCAACAGACGAGAACACTACAGAGGGACTCCATTCCCAGTGCAAGTTCGCCGTCCGGACTCGATTTATTACTATTATCAAGATTACAACAATAAAGCCAATCTCATCTTTTTCATTCTTTTTCCTTTGGACAATTAAATAAATAAGCAGGGCTAAGCATTACTACTCATCTTTCAAGTAGGTAACAAGGATTAAGGAAATAAGACAGGTAATGCAAATTTGTGGGTTTTCACTCAACTCCTATCACTTAATGCATCATATCAGAGCTGAAGCGGTAAAACTTTTATAAATAGAATAAGGTTTAAATGTATTCGGGGCTTGCCTTGATGTTCGGGGTAGATGGTCTCGAACTCTGGATCAACTCCCGATTCTTGAATTTGCTCGTCCTTCGAATCTGAGTGATACGTTAACTCTCCGTTAACGAAAACTATTCGAGAGTTAATATGCTTTACATGATGGAATAGTAAACATGATGCTCGATGAGTGTATGATTAGGTTAAGGGGTTGATAAATTATTTAAAAGCATTAAATAAAGGCATAAAAATTAAAGTTATCAAATTAAACTTAAAATTTTATTTTAGAAAGCTCTTAGCCTAATTAGATGGCAAAACAATTTTCAGAATTAAAAGCCAATTATTTTAATTATTAAAAATCATTGAAGGTCTATTTTTCAATTAAAAGGGCTAATTTTAACATATGCAAAAAGTACTCAATTTTGGCATTTCATATTTTTCCTATGTAGATGACATCATAAGGAACACTCACAAAAATTTTCAGAATTTTTGGAGCTATATATGAATTACTATGAATTTTCAAAGAAAATAGCATTTAAATTATTTTCTGAAAATGGAAAAAGATAAATCGGCACAGTAACCCCGCGCTGACCGACGGCCACGCGGCGGTTGACCGCCGATTTCTCGCCGTCGGTGAGGTTTCCGGCGACATGGTCTGGTCCATCAGACTCAGCTCAACACGTGGAGTCCAACGAGCTGACTAACGACGCTCGAGGGTCCGCAGGCTAAAGCATGCCGGGTTAACTCACGGACGGTCTATGACGGCTCGAAGCCAAAGCCTGCTCGAGGGTCTATCGAGCGATTAGGTACTGTACACTCAAGGTTACAATTCGGGCATCCTCTCGAAGACGGAACTCTGCTCGAGCGAATGGACCATCCTCGAAGACGAAACTTCCCCCAGCGAACGAGCCTCCCCTCGAGGACGGAACTCCGCCCGACGAACGAGCCTCCCCTCGAGAACAGAACTCCGCCCGACGAACGAGCCTCCCCTCGAGACCAGAACTCCGCCCGACGAACGAGCCTCCCCTCGAGACCAGTACACCCCTCGACTCGAACGCTTCGAGAACAGTGCAACCCTCGATTACCCCTCGAGAACAGCGCACCCCTCGACTCGACACCTTCGAGAACAGTGCACCCCTCGATTCGACACCTTCGAGAACAGTGCACCCCTCGATTCCAGCCCTCGATTCGAGCCCGCACCTCGACCGTCACCCCCTCGACTCGTCGGCCGAGCCCTCGAGCAGGACTCCGACGACTTCGAACTGCACTACAACAACTCCCGATGCGAGATGGATGAAATTGATAACACGAATAGACGCAGGAGCTCACCACGGCGCTGATGCGCACGTTAGTAGAGGTTCGGAGTGGCTGGGTTGAGCTGCGGTCGATGGCGGTGATGGCGGCGGCGGCGCTCCGATGGCACAACGGCACGGTGACCTCCGGTAATGCGCTGCTCGAACCAAGGCGCACATCAGACGCAGGATAACACGGAGAGCACGATTAAGGGGTCGAAAGTAAAATATTTTCACCTCCGGCGACAGCAAACGGCGGAGATGGCGGCGGCGGCGCGACTGACTGGCCGCGAGGAAGAAGATTGCGTGTAGGCCGCTCGGGCGATGAAAGAAAACACGGACTGGCCCAAAAGGACCGTGAGGAAGTTGCGGAACTTTGGGCGAGAGCAATTGGACAGAGGTTGAGCGTCGACGGCGAATTTCGGTGGCGGAGGGAGATCGTTGGCGACGGTGGTGGGAGGAAGAAAGGAAAAGAACGGCGTCGTCCGATCGGTATTTATAGCTCGGGGCCGATGAAGGAGCAGGTGACACGACGACGGTGAACCTTCGCGCGTCTGTGAGCGCTCGGGCGGCCAAGAAGGTGCGGCGGTGGACGGCGGCGCGCGATGCGAAGCCGGCCATGGCGTTCGCCGATAGGGTTAGGTGCTATTTAAGTTATTTACAGAATTGCCACTCGGTTTAAAATACAAATTACTCCTAAATTTATATAAGAACTTGAAAATCTCCAAAAATATTATTTGCATAACCTTTCAAGAGCTACACTTTTCATTTAAGAAACATTTTCAAATTCTGCACAGATTTTGAAATATGAATTCAAATTTAAAAAGAATGCGAAAAGGGCCAATTCTCTAGAAGCAAACATTTGAAATTACTTTTTATTTTTCTAAACAACTTGAAAATCTTCCAATCTATGAAATGTTCAGATTATCAAACCAAACACTTTTCATAGAGAAAGTTTTCCCAAATTTTGAATAATTTTTGAAATATGAATTTAAATTGAAAAGGGAATAAGTGTTGGAAAACTGTATTTTCACTTTTATTCAAAATTATTTTTGGAAACTTGAAAAACTTTGAATACCAATATTGTAGCTCCTTTCAAGATCTACAAACTATATTTTGAGAGTATCTCAAAATTCCTTATAGATTTTAAAATATAAAAAAGGGATAAAACAAGGTTTTGAAAATAGTTTTTAAGTAGCAATCAACTCATCATTTCATGTATAAAACAATGCACCACATAAAAGACATTACTAAAACATGAATGCATTTATGTCATGATGCTCAATGATTATTCTTAATAATGAACTTTATTATAATTTTAATTACTTACTAACATCTGGGATGTTACAATATGTGCGAGCCGATGCAAAGATTTGCCCAAGTAGATACCATTTCTAAACTTGGTAGATTGGTGATGGATAAAAAATATATATTGCTTTTCCTCTAGTATATCGACTCCTCAGACTTGTGCTAGTTGTTCCTATGACCACAACATCAGTGGAAAGATGTTTTTCAGTAGTGAAAATTGTGAAGATAGACATACATAACCATATTGGGGATGGATTTATGAATGACTTTGCCGTTTGCTTCTTGGAACAAGAATTTCTTGATGCAATCCCAAATGACGATGTCATAGTTTTGTTTCTAGAATTTGGATGGTCGGACCCGTAGAGTGAAATTATAAGAGAGGTAATATTGCTAATTTTGCTCCTCTATATAAATCCTTGATGTTTGCAATAAGTATGCATATGCTTTGCATATATCATAGTGTTAGATTATTAAATTTCTATCATGAGTCTATGCCAACCCCGATCACAATTTTTTTCTGGATTCACCAGTGGAGATGAGGATCGCTACAGTCGAGCCCTGCTTGAGTGAGCAGACAATTATAATGCCCTAGGCCGCAAAGCAGCACAGCCCCAGGCCAGACTTCCCTAACGAGCGCTCACACCAGCAGATGATGGTGGTGGAGGGTGGAGACTACTGGAGATGCACAAGTCAACCGCCGCAGAGGCTGGGAGCCAGAAGGCATCGTGGAGGTGGCACCGAGTCCGCCACCACAAATCAGTCTAGGTATAATGGGCTCAAATAAGCTCAATACTATTGCGCAAAAATAGTATTGAGCAATATTAAGTGTGACCTTACTTGCTCAATATTATTCCAATTCTTAAATAAACAAACTAATCTTTGCAGTTCATTTTTATTAAGGGTTAAATTGCAATCTCAGTTAACACTGTTGAGTCCCTGAATGGTCAGAAGGCCATAGAAGCAAAACACTTTTGTTTTTGGAGCCTCCTAGGTTAGTTCAAAAGAAAAGAGACTATAGAAGGAAGAAACATTTTTAAAAGGCAATATAGTAAATATATATATCTCTTATAGTATTTAGGGACCAATTACAAGTCCTAAGGGCTTGTTGGAAACTATTTAGCCCCCATTTGTAGCCCTTAGAGACTCGTTTATAAATATAAACCCACTAGGAGAAATAATGAAAAACTCACATCACATCTCCCCTATAAAAAATTGGGGAGGAGAATTTAAGGTGGAGAAGACCCTTGGACCATCACTCATTTTCCACTCTCTACTTCTTAGTCTCATTTTTTCAGGACTAACAAGTTGGATAGGACTGTGCTTAATTTTTCTATGGTTCCTCTAATTGATGTCTAATAGTATTTTTTGTTGAGACTCGGTAGTCTTTTTATTGTTGTTTAGTAGTCTATGTGCATGAATGTAGTGAGGAGTTGACAAAGTTTTGATGTCTATGTGGGTATTATTGCTGAATATGTTTTGTAAGCTAAAAATCTCACTAGTTGGGATGATGGTTTGGAGATTGATATTTCTAATAAGCAGAGTCTTTAATCCAAAAATTTGATCATGGCTGAGTAAATTTTTTTATTATATTTACAATTTTTTTTATCAAGCCATGGAATGATGTTTCACTTATTCAATCATGATGTTTCACTGATTCAGCCAGTAACAGAAATCTTGTGCTTATCCACTTAGGATACTTATCTAGAGTAGTTGGTAGCTGCTTCGTGAACACCTTGTTTTTACCTCTGAGTTAAGCATCTACTTTAGCATATTTAGAATATATTGCAATCCTTTCTTGACGAAGAAGGCTACCCTATATGATATGTACCCCCAATCCTGTCATGGTTGATAAGCTAATGAAATCAAATTTTAGCCCCAAATCCTATGATTTATTCCAACAGTAAAAAGTTGAGTGTAGTGTGCAAAGCTTTAGATGGTGATATGTAGATACCCAATAGGCCGTGATTTTACCGTTGAGATTCGACTAAGTTCAAGGGCTAGACAGTAAGTTTGCAAACTTATGCCACAAATTTTATTTCGCTTAGTTAGATTTATGAGCTCATGTGCAGGGTTAATATGTATAACACTGAATTTTTGTATATATGGGTTCAAATATACATGTACCACTCTTCTACATCTCACCTAAAAGCTGGTCCATCTTTACCTCTTTCCTCATGTGCAGATGGTTATGCATTTCCTCACTCTACAATCTATCTTTACCTTTATTTATTGTCCTCTCGCCTGCACATGGTTAGCCATCCACCCGTCCATGGTAGCCTCTGTGTCTGTCGCGTGCCACAACACTGGTCCTCCATTAGCTCCTCCTTTATACTTGTCTGAGCTCGACACATGGAAGTGTAGGAAGGGTTTGTTGTATAGGCTCAACCTAGCCCGCCTCCTCCCTCCCGCAGGCAATGGCATCATCCTCCAGGCCCACCCCATCAGCTTCCAACAAGAGGCCATGATGCCGCGCCTCGTGATTTCCTCTAACCGGATCACCACCCCAATCCATTTATGCTCTTTTCCACGATGAACCTATGCTCATCGATGCTCCACTCAAACTCCATGGCGACGGCGCAGGGACCCCACAACCCTGACGTTGCAGAAGGCGAAGCCAAGCGCGTCGTGCCACACCACGGCCGCACCCATTGGGACTCATCCATGACGTCAGAGACTCCCCTATCCGCCACTGCCGTCATGGTGATTGCTTTGAGGCTCTGAGACTTCTCCCCCCAAATCCCATTCTCTTAAACAATTTAGCCTTAGGTTTGGACATTGGAGAATGAAGATTTGGACTATAAGATTAGGCTCCGAGATTGTAGATTTGTTCATGTGAATGAGATCAGAGCCTAGAATTGAATGAAAATTGTTGTCATTTTCCGAGGACGTTGTGGCCTAAAAAAGCACAAAGCAAAAGCCATGAAGTTGTATTATAATTTATTATTTATGTAAGACATAACAGGAGGGCTTTAAGCCCCTACTGGAAATTTATTTGAAATAATTACATATGTATGGCCTATTTTGTAAGCTTCAAACTTATTAATGCAAGTTTCCAACCTTCTCAATGTATTATCATAATTGGGTTAAGCTATAGTTGTGTATATCAAACCATATACTCTCTCCGTCTCAAATTGTAAGTCACTCTATGAATGACTTATAATTTATAATTTAAGACGAAAGAAGTATATCTCTGTTATAGAGTTTTTATTGGATTTCTTAGAAGAATGACTTATAATTTAAGACGAAGGGAGTATATCTCTGTTATAGAGTTTTTATTTGATTTTAGCGTAGTGTTTCATATGAAAATGTTCACTAGAATTACCGTTGATTCAAATCTTGAGAGTCGTCGGTGCTAGTCGTCAGTGTCACACACACAGTTAGTTTAGGTGATCGTCGTGGTACCAACAAAAAGGCCATTTTCTCGCCTCAATCGATCAGGTGTATAGGACTTTTTGGGAGAGAGGAGGAGATATTGGTAGAAGCAGCCACTTTACATGGTGCCCAAAAAGTGGCCGAGAGTCCGAGATAGGTAGGTTCCGGCATGGCATATTCGGAGGAGCAAGCATGAGCATCCACGCACGAGAAAAGGTCGTCATAAAAGGGCACCGCGGAGCTCACGCATCTGGGACTTTGGCGCAGGCAGGCAGGCAGGCAGGCAGGCAGGCAGCAGAGCACAATTTTTGATGGTTCAGTTTGTGCCAGCTGGGCTTTGCAATCCACTGCAGCTGCAGCATACATTGCACAAGATTCATTCGATCGGTCCAATTTTTCACTTTGGTCGCCCATATATGATCTGTGAACGCATATGCTGAGCAACAGATCGATTGATGTTTACTATTGCCCCCCTGTCACACGGTGCGTGAAAATGACTGACGATATAGATAGATGCCAGAGGATTTTCAGTCTGTTTGACATGCATACAGTGGAGCTGGTAGTATCTGAATTTTAGAGCCCAGACGACGCCGCCCGTGAGGCGTATGCAATGCGTTATTGCGCTGTCACCACAGTACTACGCACGGGTCGGCATCCGTGTGAACATGCATCCTGTGAGCTGTGATGTAACACTTTACTAATTTGAGAATGAACCATCTATCGCTCTCTGTCAGGTAGCCGAAAAAGCTGCCGTCCCTCTATACTAAACTCCATCTGCGGTGTGTTTAGTTTCCGCGAATTTCGAAAGAAAATGTCACATCGTGTTACCTCAGCGCAGCACCGTAGTATTTCGTTTATATTTGGTAAAAATTGTTCAAACTTTGAGTAACTAGACTCAAAATATTCGTCTCGTAAAGTACAACAAAACTGTGTAATTAGTTTTTGATTTTATCTACATTTAGTATTCCATACATGTGCCGGTATTTTGATGTGACGGGTGATAGAAATTCTGCATAGTGAATTTTGGGGTGATTTTTAGAAAACTAAACACAGCCAATGTAATTGTTCTATAAATCTGTCTAGGTACGAAAATGAACCATACATGGAATTTCTTATGAAAACTGTTTTTTGTTTATGTATACTCATCATGTGGCCAGCGTATTATGCTAGTGAGGGAGATACAATTTTGAAAACTTTTAACATTTTTTCCTGCAAATATTAACAAACCTATAGTATACTTTTGAATTGCATTTTCTGAATACGTGCAGCACTAAACTTTTTGTGAAAACAACAACATGCACTTGACGCGCGTAGTAGTACAACATCAGAGATGTGGTCACTGGTCACATATCCGACGGTGACATCCGATTATTTAGGAGCGCACGTATATTGTGCTTCAAGAGAAGTGCTAGTACCACGTCTCTCGACCCGGCCGATCGATCGCTGCAAGCCTGCACGTTCTACCAAACATGCACCGAATAATAAAACCAAAACAATGACGTCGACGGCTGTGGCTCGACAACCTCGACCGGATCGAAAGAGATCATGTACCCTACCGTGCAACAGCCACACGACACATTTTACGTGCTTTGTTCCTTACTTATATATCACTTGCATGCGTCCATGCATATGCATCTACTATGGCCGCGTCCCTACTACTAAACGGGCACCGTGCGGTTGGAGCTCGCGGCGGCGGCGGCGGCCTCGTCGTTTTCGCCGGACATCTCCTCCAGGGACTTTCCCTTGGACTCCGGCACCAGGAACGTGAAGGCGAAGCCCAGCAGGTTGCAGCCGGCGAGGAGGAACAGCGAGTTGCGCACGCCGATGCCGGCGGGGTACCCGTGGTCCGTCTTGGCGGGGTCCCGGCTCCGCGCCAGGTACAGGAACCCGAAGGATCCGACGATGGCGCCGAGCTTCCCCGACGCCGCCGAGATGCCGTGGCACGTGGACCGGAGCCTGGCCGGGAAGATCTCGGCGGGGACGATGAACGTGGTGGCGTTGGGCCCGAAGTTCGCGAAGAAGAAGGTGAAGCCGTACATGACGACGAACCCGACGTGGTGCGCCGGCGTCGTGGTCCAGTGGTGGTACGGCACGGCGAGGCCCAGCATGAACGCCGTCATCATCAGGAACCCCGTCGCCTGGATGGCGAACCGCCCCACCACGTCGATCAGCGCCACCGTGAACCAGTAGCCGGGGACCTTGCCGCACAGCGCGATCAGCGACTGCGCGCGCGCGATGCGGAACAGCTCCTCCAGCGCGCTCATCGTCGATGCCTTGGGGATCCACCCCACCGCGCTGAAGATGTCCTTCTGGAACAGATTCTGCGAGTAGAAGGCGATGTCGAGAAGGAACCACGTCGCTGACGTGCCCAGGAGGTGCAGCCCGTGCCGACGGAGGAACTCCCCGGAGAAGAGCCCGAACGACGCCGCTGCAGAGGCGGCGCTGCTGCCGTTGTCCTGCGCGGCGGCGGCCTCCTCGACGATCTCCACCTGCAGCACCTTGGACATGTCGGCGGCGGCCTGCTTGGCGTTCTTGGCCACCAGCGCCGTGTACCGCGCCGTCTCGGGCATCTTGGTGCGCCAGTAGTAGGTGAGCGCGGCTGGCATGGCGCCCAGCATAAGGATGATCCGCCACACGAAGTCGGCCTGCGGCGGCGTGGACGAGGCGGGGTCGACGGCGTACGCCGGGGCGGGGAACCGGGCCCTGAACGCGGCGGACACGACGATGGCGACGAGGCCGCCGGCCATGATGCCGAACCCCTGCATGGCGAACACCGCGGCGATGAAGGCGCCGCGCGTCTTCTTGCTGGCGTACTCGGACATGATGGTGGCCGACAGCGGGTAGTCGCCGCCGATGCCGAAGCCAAGCCAGAAGCGGAAGAAGCAAAGCGTCGCCATGACGGACGCCGGGGTGTGGCCGAAGGAGAGCCCCGACGCGACGGAGCAGAGGACCATGAGCATGAGCGTCATGCCATAGACCTTCTTACGGCCGAGCTTGTCGCCCAGCCAGCCGAAGAAGAGCTGCCCTGAGAGCGTGCCCACAAAGGCCACGCCGTTGACGGCCGCGGAGACGTGCGGCGGGAGCGTGCCGGGCGTTGCGGAGCCCTCGACGTGGTAGTAGATGCGGCCGAGGAGCTTGGTGACGAGGGAGATGCAGAAGAGGTCGTAGGCGTCGGTGAAGAAGCCCATGCCGGCGACCACGATGGCGGTGAAGTGGTACCATTGCGTCTTGGCGGTGTCGAGCGCGGTGAGCACCTGCAGGTCGCCAGCGGCCATTGCCGCCCCCGCGCTCAACCTGTCTTGTCCGGCGATGGCGGCGGCTGGAATGCTTGGCTGGTCTGTGTCTGGTTGCAGCGAGGAAGGAGGCCGGCCGATATTTATACGCGGCGGCGACGGATCTTCTTCCCGCCGCGGCCGAATATTCGACGCGCCTCTTCCCCATTGCCGTTTGACCGTCGAGCGCTGTTGGTGGTTTGTGGAGCCCACACCAACGGACAGCCTCTTGACTGTTGTAGGACCTTCCTCCGTGTTGCTTGGCTTGGCGGGATTTTTTTGGTGGGTCAAATCTCAGATGAGCTGTTTACACACGCTCTGCTTCGATGCTTCCTAAAACCGCGATTAGTGTCATTAATGCAGGTTAAATCAAACAAGTAACATATTTGCACTAAAAAAACCAAGATAGCATATATGATCTACCTAATGAAAAATGCATGAAGGCATATTATCAAAAAAAAAAAAAACTCCTTCTGTCCACTTATAGTAACATGTACGTATAATACATCACTTCTCCTATATTTAGGTGTATGATTTTTTTTCAAGTAAAATACAATTTTACCATTTTTTGACCATAAAAAATAAAAATTCTCTTGTGAGTTATCTCTTTAATTGTACTAGTTGGTTTTCTGATAGTATTGTCCGAAAATTTATAATTACATATCTAGATAAAGTGTATATCCATGTGTATAGCATATGATATCTATCTAAACAATTAACATCTTGCAATTTAGAATACGGAGAGTACCTACTAATTGACCGACACAGTATGTCTCGGTCATCAAAAAACAATTAAACGATTGCGGGGTGAGGGCAAGAGCGGGGCGGTGAGACTATGACGATGATGCTAGACAAAACGTGTCAGCTATGGTGGCGAGCAGAGATAGATTGATTAGCGACAGAGAAAGGATAAGGAGTTGCTATATTTTAGGTGTCTTTGAGATGATTTCCAACGACACTATACAACTATAATTAGTACAATTAAAAATATAGCTTACAAGCAAAAATTCACAACTCCTTATTCTGGGACCAATTCATAGCTGAAATGTAGAAGCGATTGAGGTAGGTGGAGGCGGGGCTGAGAGTTGTAAGATTTTCATGTCAAACGAGTGGCCAAAGAAAGATCAGGAAGTTAAAAAAAAACACTTGGTGAGAATTTCTATTTATCTGTTAAATAGATTTATGTTTAGAAATACATCAATCTCCTTCGTTTGTGAGAAGAATGAAGTATAGCATCTTCATTTGTCCGCGACACTGTATGTCATTATGTGGTGCTCTGTTGCTGCATTGCAACTGACAAGGATCCTTTTTCTTCTGAAAGTAAACATTGCTGAACTCAAGTACCACCAGTATAGAACAAAAAGGGCTAGCAGAGGCTATCAATATGGGGATGGAATGATTGAACTCTAAGCAAAGCATTCTGGTGACGGTCACATTACCCGTATAATAAGCTAATATATATGGAGCACTGTCAATAGTGATCATATAGAATAACGAGATATAAGGTGGTCAAATGAGGCTAAATCGGTAATGAGAGAGGGGCTACATGTTGGAGAAGGTACGTTGGGGAGAATTTGCACAAGCATATGCAGGGGCTTAGCATGTAAAAGCACGGTCAAGGAGGTTATTTAACTTGGGAGTTGCTATTGTAGCCATGCTGCTTTAGCTCTTAGCCTCCCAATGTGCTGCCCTCCAGCGGCCACTTCACCGAGACGCCACGTTCTCTGATACTGATATTTTTTCTCTTGTCCCTTGCTTTTACATCCCCAATACAATCTTTTGTTTCTATTTTAATCTTCATGCATTTTTGTTAGATATGACTACTCTCTTTGCCGTCCCGAAATATGGTTGTCACAAAGAATTGAATTTCAGTCTTCCTAATGTAATCCAATGCCAATTTCAAACTCAGTCACTTGAGCGTCACCCTGATGCGTAGTACGTCCTATTTCCTCTGAATGAGAAACAAACGCGCCTTGCTTATTTCCGAGTCCAGGCAAGCTGGAATACTTGTACTACTCAATTATACTCCATTTCGTTGCTTTATTATATGTTAGTTCTCTAAAAGTTCCTTTTGTTTGGCAAAGTGTGATAATTGATATGGATGCGTGTGCGCCTGACCCCTTGAGCTTGATGAAGGGCCAGCGCCCAGCAAGACGGTTAGAGGTGCTGTTTCCTATACAATATATGTTGTAAGAGAAATTTTAGGGTGCTTGAGAATAATGAGAGCCTTTTGTTCGTCTAGATCTAATGTTGTAAAACTAGGCTGGCGATCCACTGTTTCGATGCTCCTCCCAGTTTTGGAAAACGAGGTATTCAGCGAAGATAAGCCACAACAAAAGGGTAACGGCTGATGAGTTCATCCCATGCATTAAAAAGATGAACGAAATTACTCCATAACCGTGCCATCAGCAAACACTTAAAATCCCAACTGAATTATAGCAGAAATTGTACACTACTATTATTCAACAATGATGCTGATATATAACATAATGTGATATAACCATATCAGCATAAAGTGGATACACCAACGAGCCATCTGTTATCCAACAAGCCTAGCTGCTCTAGAGATCAGCTTGAACCATCTTAAGTGGTATCAATGAACACATCAGCACTTATAGTTGGTGCTTCAGCCATATTCATATTCTGCATTCCCTGCAAGAGACATCCTTTGATGGCGAGCAGCTCCTTGATGATGTCTCCGCTTGGCATTCTATTGGACAGCGATTCCTCAGAGCAGGACAGTCCAAGTCTAAGCAGGGCAATCAAGCAACCGATATTTGTCTTGTGCGAAGAATCACCGTCACCCACATCCTGAAGCTCATTCTTGAGGCTCAAAGACACACACATCTCAATAATATCCATCGTTCCATTATGCAGGGCCAGCTTGACATTGATGTAGGCTCAATCCTTGTTCGAAGGTGCTGTCAGTGGGCCTCTTATCAGTCACCGTTTCTAGCACAAGAATTCCGTAGCTGTAAATATCTCCTTTTGTTGATACCGGATTTCCAGCACCATACTCTGTTGCATTAAATGTATGGAAAATATTAGAAAACATACAATGTGCAATTCTAATGAAGTAAAGTTGTTACAAAGCAAAAGGTTGCATCACGTAAAAGTACAAAGTTTCACTTCTGCAATTATCTATTAGATTCTATATGAGTATTATTTATTTGACTGTTAAATGAAGACCAATGAAGGAAAATAATAACAAAGATGTAAAACAGAAATGAACCATATAATTGGCTAACCTGGGGCAGCATAACCGATTGTCCCCCTCAATCCCATTGAGCTCTTTGACTGTTGAACAGTGGAGCCACCCTCAGTAATAATCTTGGCGAGTCCAAAGTCTCCAACATGGGCAACCATATCAACATCCAAGAGCACATTACTTGATTTAGGATCACAATGTATAACAGGTGCTGGGCCATTGCAATGAAGATAATCCAATGCGTAAGCCACATCTAACAGTATGGTCACTCTTTGTGCAAGATCCAAGTATCTTTGCTCTGGTTGCTCATTTGCATCAGGGTGTAGCCAACCTTCTAAACTCCCATTTGGCATAAAGTCATAAACAATTGCTTTGAAGTCATTTCCTCTGGAGTCAATGCTTGCACAAGCTGTAACTATCTTGACAAGATTCCGGTGTCTCATGTTTCGGAGTGCTTCACATTCGGATATGAAACTCTTGGATGCGCCAGGAGTTTGAAGTTTTAGTACCTTCACAGCAACAAGATTTGTAGTTTCACCATCTTGATCGTCTATCTCTCCTTTGTACACAGACCCAAATGATCCAGAGCCCAGCAATCTGGTAGGGGAAAATCCCTCTGTTGCTTTCACCAACTGAGAGTATGAGATTAATGAGTGGCTTTTCATGAGTGTTACTGAAAGGGTTTTTGTTTTGCTTCTCTTGCACCAGCTTAGAAGTATGAAAAATGACGAAAGGATGATCACTGTTGCCACAAGAGAAATAACAACAGGTGCCACCACATGTTTGTGTCTTTTCTTTGGTGATTCTAGCGAGCAAGGTGGCAAACGTAGGTTCCATATGCCACCACAAAGTTTGGCATTGCCTTGGATTGAGACTCAAGAAGCATTTCCAAATACACCTACAGTCGGTAGTTCTCCAACAAAGTTGTTGAATGACAGGTTCAGAGAAAACAGCAATGTAAGGTTCCCTAAGAACTTGGGTATTGGACCCGACAATTTGTTATTTGAAAGATCAAGAATTTCAATACCTTCCAGTTGACCTAGGGCCAATGGGATACCACCAGTTATAAAATTGTTTTGGAGATACAGATTTTGGAGAAGTTGGCATTCACCAATGGTAGTAGGGATTTCACCTGATAATTTGTTAGACTCTGCATGGAATACTATGATACCTTTTAAATTTCCAATCTCTACTGGTATTGATCCCTCTAAGTTGTTATTGGATATATCCAAACCAGAGAGAGTGGAAATGTTGAATAACTGTCTTGGAATCTGACCTGTAAAATTATTTCTTCTTAGGTTTAGTGATAACAAGTTTGTAAGGTTTCCAATGATGCTTGGTATGTTGCCGCTAAAAGTGTTTGATTCGAGATTTAAGATATTCAGTTCTGTTAGATTTCCTAATGTCCATGGGATTGAGCCACCAATTTCATTGTTTGCAACATAGAGAGACTGAAGATGTTGAAGTCCACCTATGGTGGACGGAAGATCTCCTGTGAAATAGTTGTTATTGAGACCCAGACCTTGTAAGTTGATGAGGTTATCAATATATTTAGGTATGGCTCCTGAAATTTTATTTGTATCAAGATAGAGTTGTGTCATCGAGGTGGACAGATTGGAAAGTGAATCAGGAAGGACTCCGGAAAAGTTACAACTACTCAAAGTCAACACACTCAAACGGGAACAATTTGTCAATGCAGTTATGAATTTCCAATCATTGGGTTCTTTAGCTTCAAGCAGAGTGTCTGCAAGCAGTAAATATTTCAATTTTTTTAGGCCTCCGATCTCTGAAGGAATGATGCCACTTAAGAGGTTAGCACCAAGCTGAACAAGCCACAGATCGGAAGCATTGACAATTGACGCAGGGATACTACCATGAAATTTGTTGTGGTCCGTTCCTATTATCTGGAGATTGGGAAGAGCATTGAAAGCATATGGAGGAATGCTTCCACTTAAAGAATTTTGCTGTACAGTGAATGCTTCTAGAGACGAAACATTCCAAATAGAGCGGGGGATCAGGCCAGTGAAATTGTTAAATGCTAAAGTGAGCATAAATAAACTGGACAGCTGACCTAAAGATGACGGTATTGCACCAGATAGCATGTTGTAGTCGAGAGCCAGGTTCTCTAGGTTTGAGAGATTGCCCAAAGCAAGGGGCACCTCACCAGAGAACCTATTGACTCTCAAAATCAATTGTTCCAGCAAGGGCAATGCCGCCAAAGATGGAGGAATGCCCCCGGAGAAACCATTTTTCTCAACATTCAGAAGGACAATATTTTTCAGGCTGGCACCTATCCAAGTAGGGAACTGACCTTGGAGTCGGTTATCGCTCAGGTGAAGCAGCGTGAGGTTGCTGCATCCCACCAGAGCCACAGGAATGCCACCTTGGAGAGAATTTGTGCTCAGGTTAAGCACCCGAAGCCTGATGAGATGACCAAGCTCTGGAGGTATTTACCCGACGAGGTTGATGTCATGAAGGTCCAGAACCTTGAGAAAGGACATGTTGCCAAGAAATGGTGAGAGCTGCCCAGATAGGCTAGAAGAAGCCATGGTCAAGGAGGCGACCCTATCTGGGTGCCGACGGCTGCAAATGACTCCTGTCCAGCTGCAGTAGTGGCTGGAAGAGTTCCATGATGCCAACGAACCCTCAGATGGGAACATCGCCTTGAAGGCGAGTAGCGCGAGCTCATCGGCTGTGACATTGTTGCTACCTGCAGATACCAGAGCACAGGAACCAAAGAGCAGTAATAAGAGGAAAAGCAATGTTATGGCTCCTGCCATGGCTAAAAGTGTGCGCTGGATCATGTGACTCATATCTATCTATATATTTATGGCTAAAAGTATGCTGGCCTGACCTGAGTTAGGGAGTTGCCAAGTTACCGGTCACCTAGCCGCCAGTGTTTGGTGAAGAGTCACTACTATCCTATCTTCCACCTTTTGTTCCCTTGTCCAAAAAGTCTTGCCTATGGCAAGTTGGAGGAACACATGCTGGGAGAGCCAAATGACCACTTGCGAAATCATGTTCATTGAATCATTGGGTTCAGCAATCAGGATTCCTTTTTTCTTTTCGTTTTATATGGACAGTGCCTTCAAACTGATTGGCAATATAAGGTTACCAATATCCAATTTCTATTGAACCTAGCAACAACTTGACAATTGTTTGCAAAAGCTTCATATGATTTCACAGCCTCAAACACTATACAATGCAGAAATCAGAATATATGCTACAATAAAAAAAATCAAATTTCCATACTTCATCATATAAATTGTAGCAGCAAAGCTTTCTAGGTCCCAAACCTCACAATGCATTAGAAATAAACATCTTCATGAGTCTAGGTCACCAAAGATTATTTAGAAGACAATAGTAATCAATCAATAATGTTTTTTTAAAAATAACATGGCAGTACCTTAACCTCTCAAGTAAGAAAGGAATAAGAGAATTTATGTACAGAAAGGCCTAAGGCCTGAAAGCCCCGTAGGGGGCACATCAACACGTCCTCATCCTCAAGGGTATGACCATCTGTATTAAGCAATCAATAATGTGAGTGAACCAAAGTGGCTTCACCCTCTGTGCCAACAGTGAGGTTCATCGCCCTATTGTTGACCCACGCCTCCCTGCCAGCCATCCTCGTCGGCAATAATGTGAGTCCCTTACACCCACCAGCTGCCCATCTGTTAAACATGTTGCATTCAGTTTGTGCAATCAGCGCTACTCTTTTGGATGTGCATTGGTTTCTTTCACAACTTATTTTGATCCATTTTTTTATATTCCTGCAAAAAAGGGTATGGAAAAAATGAATCAACATGATGGCATATGTAATAGATGATGTTTTATCTTTTCATATGCTTGGCTTTCTTAATCTTGCGTCTGGATTTCATGACCAAGTCCCAAGTGCATGGGTGAAGCTTTTTTTTAAAAAGATTCTGGTACATGGGTGAATTTAGTGGCTCATGTAGGTGTGCTGAAAATTTGAGAGCTCAATACAGTTTTACTGTCTCCCCACCTGGAAATCTTGGCCATTCTTGGCTGCACAGTCAACGATATTTGACCGGTCCAGCCGTCCAGGACTCAGATACCATCCATCGACAGCACTGTCAGCCATGAATCCATGACCCGATTGGTTAACTTCTCTTAATGATTTACAAGAAGCATCAACGCGGCTCCCTTTCATTGTCTTATGTTGACAGACACTTCATTTTCACCGTAACTTTGAGAGAGAGTTGGAGTAATGTGCTATACTATGCAACATTGATGTAGATGCACGTATTGGACACGCTATGTACGCATGTGCGAGCAAGGAATTAATAAGGAAGTTTCCTGGCCATGATCGGACAGGAGGATCAGCACCTATTTTTGGACTGACAGTTGGCTTTAATTAATTTGGTTGTTCATCAATCCAATACCTTGTGCCACGCCTATTTCATTAATGGGGTGCCAAGAAGGATTTAGACGAAGAGCAGTGTGGGATGACCTAGTTAAGTAACAGGAGGCGTGGGTGAAGCCTCCTGCAAATTTAAAAATGACAAATTTCTTTGGCTGCTCCAGTCAAGATTATTTGACATTTTGAATGGCTGTACATATATCAAATGAAACACTAGTTGTAGATCCAACCAAGCTGCAGTACATCGAACAGACCAAAAAACACTAATCATTGACGGATCTGGCCTTGGACAGGAGTAAGTAGACCTGAGATCGAGAGAGTGTCCTCACCAATGACGGTGTTGGTGGAAATCATGGTGACCAGATAATTGGTTGCATCTCCAATGAGCAAAATCCACCTCGGCAATGCACAAAGATTCAAGTCGTGGAGGCTGGAACGCCGATGTTGTACCACTATCATTACTACCACTTTCTTTATCACACTGCAAATAGAGGATTCCTTTTGTAAATTAACATACTACAGCGCTGTGCTTGTTGCAAGGTTGACAAGAGTTGCAGCATTAATAAATGACTTAAAAATGTGTCGCATCCAAGACGAGCCATTTACAAAATATTTACAATTGAAGGAGTCAGAACTTAACATCTTCAACCTGAGCAGCATTACCGAAAAACACTCCAAAATCGGCATTGTGCCTGTACTACTCCAAAATCGGCATTGTGCCTGTACTAAGCCACATTAGAACGCAATCTTTATATGCTTAATTAATTCCCTATAAAAGCCACCATTACACAGCTAGCCTGCGGGTGAGTGGTGAGCCAAAGTCCTGTATCCGCTACACTGCTTTTGCGGACTAACTGGTAGCCTACTACTACGAGATTGAAGAGATAAGGCGTTAAATAGGTAAGCAAGAAGATCGGATCGAACCGCTCACCTTGATTCAGCAACCTGCTGAAGATTGGGAACCCGTGCTTCCGAGAGAACCCGCCCCGCAGCTGTGATCCACCTCGCCACTCCTCCTTACGAGATCCATGAGGCCGTACATGGTGCTGCAGACAACGCATGGTAGAGGTGCTCAGGGACAGGGATCCATGATTTCGTTTCTTTTCAAGCAAGATTTAGAAAGAAAAGAAGAAGACAGAGAGGGAGAAGGAGGAGGAGGTAGAGAGAAGCACACACATCTTGGAGAGCAGTGCCCGCCCGGGATCTTGCGAGGAGCGGCGGCGGCGGCGGCGGGGATGCGTGATGGAAATGTGCTTTGCCACAGGCCACAGCAAACTATTTTGAGACTTCCTTGTTCCAGTACAAGGCCCAATTTTCTTTCCTTAGCTTAGACAGAGAAGTCCAGCAATTAATTGGGCCAAATCATGAGGAGGCTGGCCTACTGGACACTGCCGCACGGCAGCAGAATGGAGACACGGCGTGCTGTGGCTGGCCCAGCTCCAGCTGGCCGTGCTTCGGCCGGGCACATGCCGTGCCGGGCGGGTGGCACGTACGAACGGCCATCTAAAAACAAATGTAATGCACTATGGGTTAAGCTTTAGATTACACTAAGGGCCTGCTTAGTTTGTGGTCAAATTTTGTCATGCAAACATTTTGGCAAGTTAAAGTTAGGGCAAAAAAACTTATCATAGAATTGACACCTAATACTAGCTAAAATCATGGCTTCCCAAAACGGCAGCGTGACAAAATTTGATTATGAACCAAACTGACTTAAGTTTGTCAAAAAAAAAAAAAGGTCACACTAAGTTTGTCAAGTACCTAACCAACTACGGTTGGATTGACACTGCTGCAGGTAGCTCTCATGCCTAACATCAATGCTTGATACACGAATAAGTATCTTGTACGGAGTATCTCAAAACGCTGCCACGTCGTCTCCATGAACCCCTAGGGCCTGCATGCAAAATTACCTAGCTGTGTAACGTGTCGCCAACTGGAAATGGAGTACCGTTAGAGAGCAGTGGAGGACAATGCGTGCCTCCAATTTTACATGATAGCGACGTAACACAAACGTAATTACTCGTTTTTTAAGAGCCAGGTGTCCGATCCTTTTACCCTCTGCCTCTCTTTTGATGCAATCCAACAAGTAGATAATACTACTAAAATCACACATGCACTCTCTGGTCTCTGGTGGATACGTAGAAGATGAAATGCAGGCGAGAGCCAGCTAGTAACCACAATGGTATATCGTTGGTACGACATCGCAAATCACATACTTTACACAGTAAAGACAGGCGGGTAGTAAATTATGGTAAAAGTTAAAGAAAAATGTACGCGCGTCCAACAACAGTTTGCCCGGCCTGCCTATAAATTTCCCTACCCTTACCAGCCATTCGTGCTCACACACACATCGAGCAGCACGCAGTGAAACACAGTATCATCATATAGCTACAAACTTGCTACAACGATCGAGGGCTCGATCTCGATCGAGCATCGTTCGAGTGAGCTAGCATACTGCTAGCTAGCATGGGGATAAGGTGCACAGTACTGGTGGTATGGCTGTCTCTTGTCGTCATGGCTGCGGCGGCCGCCGCTGGCGACGATAAGCTGCAGCCAAAGCCAAAGCCACAGCCACAGCCACAGCCACAGCCCGACCAGCCGAAGCCAACGCTTCAGCCGTACCAGCCAAAACCAACGCCTGACAAGCCGTACCAGCCGAAGCCACAGCCTGAACCAGGGCACCCGAAACCCACACCTCAGCCGAACCCGACACCGGAGCCCACCAAACCAAAGCCTACGCCGCAGCCCCAGCCGAAACCGAAACCGAAGCCGCAGCCTCAGCCGGGCCCGGGCAAACCCAAGCCAAAGCCCCCGGCATACTCGCCGGGCACGCCCGGTCCTTGATGGTGCTGTAACTGTAAGCAAAGCTGAATGAGCTTAGTATAAAAATAAATAAGCGGCGGGCATATGCATGGATATGATGCTTCATTTCGATCTTCATGCAAGGTCCTGCATGGATGCTTTTGTAACGGGCCCGGAGTAAAGTATGTGTAGCTGCATGCGGTTTGTTGTGTTATAGTACGTTTATTGTTAAAAGAGTACTGTACTACCTATAATGGTATGGTCACTTGTACGTGCTGTTATGCTGTCGAGTCACCTGTACTGTATCGGTGATGAATAAAAAGAGATGTGCATATGTCATTGTGTGTGTTCACTAATGACCATCCAGAGTGTTTATTACTGTGATTTGGTTATGCGATAGTAGTGTGGTATACTCCGATCCCTCCGTCCAAAAAAATAAATCAATTTTCTAGACTTTATTCTAAATCAATTTTATGTTCAACTAAATCTATAGAAAAAGTATCTATATTGTCAAGTTGAGATAGTTTGACTTAGAGTTATCCTAGGAGTTCCTATTTTGGGAGGAGGAGAGCCGAAACCTAGCATGAGTGCATGACCGGTACGGTAACACGGAGATCAATATAAGTACGTCGCTACGTGCTTAAAAGCTGCAGTTAACTTTGCTAAAAAAAAATCAGTTAACTAGCACTAGTCCCCGATCAATTTGCAGACTTCAGCCATCAAGATGTTATTGGGATTGTGAGCGACTGTTAAAGATGGATAACGCCAAACATGCTTTCAGCACAATATAGATGGGCTCATTTGTATTATGGGCCTACTTTCCTGGTTTCACTTCACCAGGAAAGTATTGTGAGCGTTCGGTGTCTGCAACATATATGGGCCTCTGTTTTTTTAAGTCTTTTTCATGTATGTCATTAAGAAAGTTGTTTGTTCCACACGAGCCACTAGAAAATTGGGCCAGTCACTTGTGCCATCGAGTTAAAAATCGTCTACCACCTATGCCATTCCGTCGGTATTCTGTTAGGTTTTCACCGTTTCAGATCCCTGACGTGTGGGACCTGTCAGTGGAATTGTCTGAAATGCCCTTCTCTCTTGTAGCCTTACACTGTCTCCATGTGTGGACCTCGCGCCACCGACTCCTCCTTTCTTCCGGATCTCCTCCTCCTCTCTCATAGAGTTCATCTTTCTCCGTCACCCTCTCCACCGCATGCGCCGCCGCTCAATTCTCCACCGCATGTGCCGCCGCCGCTCAAATTTTCCACCGCATGCACTTCCCCATCCATTGCGCATGGACACCACCAGCCGCTCGTCTGAACCCGTCCTTAGATTCCGGCCTGTGGCGCGTAGGAGCAGGGGTCCGGCGGGCAGTGTGGCTTGGAGCTCCAGACGTGAGCGCATGGGAGATGCTAGCGGTCTCCGCCAGTGGCGGACCCAGCGGCTTAATCGAGCCTGGCCAAATCTCAGGGTGGCCATCAAACTATGCATCTTTTGAAGCTTGATGCACAGCTGCTGCAGTTGAAATTCTAGCATGCGCCAGTGTCGGAGCCCGGGCGGTTGCCCAGGGTCGCCGGGCCCTGGGTCCGCCACTGCTCTCCGCAAGTGGAGGGGATGAAGACGCGCACGAGCTCCGAGTCTATCTGCGGGCAGGCGAGCTCGACGCGAGAGGAGGCGCGAACGAGCTACGGAGTAGGCCTAGGCAAGGACGACCGGCGGAGGAGGTGCAGGGGCATCACTCTGCGACGCTGGTTGCGGCCGACGGGGCCGAAGTGCTGGGCGACGGTGACGGTGGCTGCGCCCCATCCTCGCGCGGGGGAGCTCCGCCCGGCCCCCGCCGCCGTGAGCATGCGCACCGCCACAGGACGCACGCGGGGGATCTCCGTCCGGCCCCCGCCGAAACTTGCCGCCACGGTCCTTCCTCCCCCGACCCCGCAGCCGCCGCCGCCGTGCGTCGTTGAGGTGTTCTTGGAGCAGGAGATTGTTGTGGCCAGGAGTATTGCGACAAGATTGTTCACATGATTGAGCTCGGTCCTACTCTACTCTGGATTGGGGTAAGACACACGGTGAGGACGGAGGGGAGGAAAAGCATTGGAGACTTCCAGGTGGGCCCCACCCAAGGGCATCTATGTCTTTTCGCAGCCCTATTTGACACCGTTAGAGGTGATTATAGACGGAATAGCGTGAGTGATAAACAATTTTTAACTCGATGGCACAAGTGACCGGCCCAACTTTCTAGTGGCTCGTGTGGAACAAGCAACTTTTTAATAGTATACATGGAAAGTACTCTTTTTTATTTGAGTTCAAGCCTGGCCTTCATGGCCTTTTCATTAACAAATTGATGCTCGACAAAATCGTGGGCTGCCAGAAAGAATAAAAGCCGATGATTAGGACGGGTGCAAATATAATAGTGAATCCGCTAGACAAGATGGTGAGTTTGAGTTTAAGGTTTCTAACATTTGTATAAAGAAAGAATCGACAAAATGGACAATGCAAGAACATGAGTTCTTTTACATAAATTACATACATCCTCCATCAGAAATTGTAAGTTGTTTGACTTTTTTGACATAAAGTTTGACTACTCGTCTTATTCAAAAATTTATGTAAAATACTATTTCTTTTGTCGTAGCTTGCTTTATTAATCAAATCTCTTTAAGATATCTTAAATTTACATATATTTGTACAATTTTTTTGAATAACATGAGCGGTCAAACTTAGGATAAAAAAGTCAAATGACTTATAATTTGAGATGGAGGAAGTACTTTATACATTGCAAATATATGAGTTTATATTAGCTTAGTCAAAAGTTAGATCTATCTAATTTTGACCCTTAGAAAAATATATTAACATTTATAAGTTTATAATACAGAATGAAAAAAGGAGAATTGGATGAAACTAATTGAATATTGTAGATGTTGATGAATTTTTATATGAACTATTCAAATTTAGAGAAATTTGACTTCGAACAAAAGCTATAATAAACTATACTTTACAATGAACAAGATACGTGGACTCAAGACTTGGACAATATTAGTTTTTTATGAACAACTAGCATCTAACCGTGGGTAATTGGGTCCTAGTAGTGATTAAATGTTGCTAAGGATGTATTTTTTTGACGTAAATTGCTAAGGATGTATTGATCTTGTATTACTGTTGTAGCCCAAAGGTAGAAGTCATTTTTCAAAGATTGGATGAGAATGGATAGCTTTTATGGCCACGGGAGCCTAGGCCGGCCATGTGTTGTGCATTGTGGGACAGATTGGAAATTGTGCAAAGAGCCTAACTTAGGTGATCACCAGAGTGATACCACTGGAGCTTAATTAGGCAATAGTAGTGTTACATAGTGCTTAGATTAGGGAGCTCACACCGGAGCTATGTGGTGGTATATCACCGAAATGCTCCAACATGTTCATAAAAGAGGCTTTCAAAGTGAACAGTTCATAAAGAGGCTTTCAAAGTGAACATGATCTCTTAGGATCATTGAAGTTTGACCAACAGTAACGACAAGTTGTAAAATAGCCATCAGAAGGGCACAAGAACCATCTGGTGTTCGTTCAAAAGCACTGCTAGAGCTTTTCGATGAGTGTATTCTGCAGAGTGTGGTTCAAACGGCTAGTTTTTTTTGGTGTGGCCTATATATACACATTGGCATCCAAGTGAGAGGGTTTAGGCCTATTGGTGTGATTTAGATTTCATAACCTGATATTAAGGACTTCATTAGTGTTTAGGGAATAGCAAGTGTCCATCCACTCTTCTCATTAGTCTTGTTTAAGTGAAGTGAGAGTTCATGCTTAATGGTTGAGGAGTTTGGTGATCTCTTAGTGGTGATTATGAGAGGGCCAAGTCATTGTTAATTTGTTATTCATGGCACCGGTGATTTGTTGTTCAAGAGTGAAGAAGCATTACTCACTAGAGCTCTTCAATACCTCAGGAAAATCACCATCTTCCTTCCCTTTACACTATGCATTACTATATTTCAAATTACTTTCTTGGAATTAACATGCTAGTGCAGGGTCAAAACCTAGAGTGCTAAAGTTTTGTGAGGTATACATAGAAAGGACTTGTTAGGAACATGGATCTGATGAATTTGGCCAAGAAATTGGACTCTTTCTGCTCTTGGGCATATATATTGATCCTTTCAAGCAGCAACCCTCTCTCCCCTCTTCTCTCAACGGGAAATCTTTGGCTTCATGGTTGAAGTGGAAGAGCGCTTACACTTTTGGTAAGAGAAGCTGGCAATAAGCTCTGTGAAAGAAGCCCTTAGAAAGATCGACTAACCCCATGGAGGCCAATCCTAGTGGTATACTAGCATATATGTAGAAGGTCACCGCTATGTAGCATCTTTGTCAAGTCATCAAAAGAAACCTTGTGCTGGTGAATGTATGCAATCCTGATTAATGGTGTTTAGCGCCTATCTACCATCTTCCTCAAGCCGTCCAATGAAACCCTGAGCTGGTGAATACATGGCTAATTCATAACAGCTCTAGTGTGCATGCAATCTAAGTATCCCATGTTGGAACTGATCTCCCACTGATTTGGGCCAACAACCTAATTGGGCCTTGACTCGAGTCCTGATCGGGGGCATGCAACCCATTAGAGGTTGGTGGGCCCTCGTCGTACAAAACACTATATAGAGGGAGGTGGCGGCCAGGGCGAAAGTTACGAGGTTCACTGTAGCCGCCACTGCCCTCACTGTCCTAACCCTAGTCCGATCGAGAGGGATTGCTATCAGCGATGGGTAGATCCACTGACGCCACTGCACTTTGCCACCCCGACGGGACGCTTCTACTCCGACCGTCGCTGCCTATGTGCAGCCTCCACCAACGATCGTCGTGATCCTGGCAACATCTCCAAACCCAATGGTTAGTCACCCTTGTCTCCATTTCCATCTCTCTCCACTGCATGTTCTAGAATCACTCTTGTTCATGCGATTTGGGAAGAAGCCATCCACTCGATCCACTGCTAGTCGATCCAAAAAGAACTAACATTCCGCACATATGTATTAGATTAGATTACGATCATGCTCTAATTAAACTATAAAAAAGATCCTATTTTGCATGAAGTAGTTATGTCAATGCATGCCTAAGATGTATGCAACAGGGGCATGGAATTGGAGAGCTTCGTTTTGTGTATGCATGAAGTACTTGTGAAGAAGGGGATCGGTTCAGCTGAGGTAGATCTGATGTAAATGCTGATGGGTGGAAAGCAAAAGGGATCCGGAGTAGTAGCTCGCTTTATGCACGCGCGCGGACGCGACGCGGGGGCTCACACGGCTTGCTCGCATGATCGACAGTAGATGGAGGCACCGCACGCGTACGCCGGCACGCCTGCGCTGCCGGCCGGCGGCCTTGAGCTCGATCATTCCCAGCTCCCTCCGCGTACGCGCCACTACTAGCTAGCTAGCTCGATGATCACTCTCACTCCATCGTCGTTAGTAGTGTCTCGTCGTCCGTTCCGGCCGTCGTGTTTCACTCATTGTATCGCTTTGCTTTTGCTCGCCTTTGCCGATCGATCGATTAGTGCGGTTGTGGACTTGTGGGGTCGCCGCCGTGTCCGCGCGCGGCCGCGCCGGACCGCCGGTCATCCTCCATCCCATCGATTCGCCTTGCACATGCATATCCACCGACCGTGCCTGTTGCCATATCGTGTCCACTCCAGATCCGTGCGTCAGTACGTCCAGCAAAACCATCCAAGAAAGCTAGCTATACACCAGCGAGTACATAGTACATACTGGTTCCAACTTCCATCACAGCTAGCATGACACATCACGCTAGGTCACTGGTTGGTAATAACTAAAATATCCTAGTTCCCATGAATTAATTTAACTAACTAACTGGGGGCACAGCAACATGTACTACTGCAAACTAAATTTGTTATGTAAAGAAAAGAAAGAAAAACATATGTATATGCATATATATGCACACACCGGCCGGCAATCCTGCATTTCTGAGGGCATGAGCATGACGACGTTCTCCATCTATACTCTATCCTATCCTACAACTAATTCGTGTACGTCATGGAGCCAAGCCCTAAACCTACGCCGAAAACTAAACCTCAGCCAGAGCCACAACCAAGCCCAAAACCCCAACCAGAACCATCCCCAGCCAAGGCCCAGACCTACACCGGAGCCAACACCCGAACCAGAACCATCGAAGCCAGAGCCACCGTTTCTTCCACCTCCCATTGGCACTGGCATCATGGAAGGAAACTAAGAGGAGCATAGTGGCACCGATCAACATGCATACCACCTATAGCTTTTGGCTATGACTAATAAGTATGTGTAAGAGTGAGCTCTCTCTTTATATAGAGAGAGCGTGTACTGCTGTAGTACAATGTATGGACGTTGTGTGTACCCACCTTTTCCCTTGTGTTTCCATCAGCATGCATCCTTGATCCATGTGCTAAGTTTGTGTACCATCAATCAATGAATAAAAGAAACAATCTTGTGTGTCTTGTTTCGATACTTGTGTTGGCCATTGGTTTTTCTCCGGTTTTTTTTCTAAAGTTTGAACAGGCAAACACAAGATTTCTCGCCTATCTAATTGATATGTCGCAGGGATGGAGTTCTACAGATTCTAAAGCCTTTTCGATCGATAGCAACGTGTACTCTCTCATTTCTTTCAGGTCAAGGTGGAGTTAACTAAGGCTATATTTTTTAGGGAAATTAACTAAGGCTATATAGGCCGAAAGAAGAGATACATATGGGCCGATTCAATTCAAATAGAAAATATGACCCACTTAATAAGGCCAGACAACCCAACTCAACTGCACATACATACTATGCTACAAAAAACTGCACATACATACTGTTTTTTTTTTTTGACAATGCACATACATACTGTTGTTTCATTCAGACGGTGTAATACTGCACACAAACTAACAATCTACTCCCTCCGTCCCTTATTAATCGTCGCTGGGAATGGGCACAGGAATTAAGACGGTGAAACACCCCTAGGGACAATCACTGACAAGGTTGCTTCCGAGGGTGCCTCCCGTGCCCGATGGTTGGGGATGAGGCCGCCGTGTCTGGGCTCTGGGGATAAGGTGAGAATTTTTCCTTCTTTTTAACACTGGAATTTTGTGTGGTGGGGAGGGATAAAGCTGCTGAGTCTGCATGCGCTCTGCTGTAAAGGGCTGACCAGCCTACAGCGTTCGTAGCAAACGATAATTATTTAGGGACATCGCACTGTTGCTTCAACGACAATTAATAAGGGACGGAGGAGTATACTAGAAGGAATCAAGGATTGCCGTACTTCACCCAAAATTAAAGAGATACCGTGGGCCTTTCAGTTTTCATATAAAAATAAATATATAATCATACATACACTGTATTACAGTACCTAGGAAGTAAGATTATGCACACCTATATGTAATGTAATATAGTATTTGTACCTGTTGATGTCCTTGAATTTAGTATGGCAACACACTAATTAAGAATGTAAAACGTGCACGTCTACTTTAGATATATAGAATTGCTGTACAGTGGGCTCCTGTCTCCTTTGTCATTCAGAGAAGAGGAGGTTCGGAGACAAATGCCCTATGTACACCCATGACTTGACTAGCCCTGCATATGCATCCATAACCATGAATTTTGACCGGTTTCAACTTCCTCGGCCCGGTCATCAGTTGAGCATCAAATTCTCACCAAGTATAATAGCATATTATATATGTAATGATATAAAACGCCATGCAAACCTCCACATGCTCCCTCCTGCTACATACCAAAATTTGACTTTAGTTTATACCCATACATCGCACACTGACGCTTCTTTTTGTGATTATGTACGTCGTAAAAAAAATTTTTGATGTCAGGAGGATCCATCCATGTCTCCGGCAGCTAATAATTCCTTCTAGAACCTGATTGCACTGCTTGCTCACTCGCTCTCAGCTTCAAGCTGATTAGAAAAAGGCTGATCCGCGAATCTAACAAAAGCACAAAAAAGCCTAGCCTTTGCTCAGCCCAAGGACCAGCTAGCTTTAAAAATGAATCTGATTCTAGGGTACTGGTTACTCAATATATTGTTTTGTATCTACATATGCCTGCCACATAAATCAATCTGAAACCATGCCTCTTGCTAGCTGCGCGCTTTGCTATTCAGTGCAAGAAAAGTCTCTGCTCCCCTTACCTACATGCTCTAGTTAGTTTATTCATTCCTCCTGGTAGAGATCATGTATAGCCATTATGTTGTTTCCAAGTTAATTATCTCTGAATCAATTCGAGCCTTTACCCCTCCCACTTTATACTCTTGTTTAAACACCTACGCCTCGTCTTACGTAATTTCGATTACGTATACAAGGCACTCCTTTACAGCATCAGCAATTCAGCATTAAGCAAAAGAATCATGAATTGAACCTCTGCACAATATGCATCACTTGCTCATTACCTATTACTATATCTCCAGGCTCCAGCACAGTAGCAAGCAGCTAGCTAGAACCAGTGCATCCACTGAACTCAAACAACTTCTTTTCATAACTACTGTCCCTACAGAAGATGTAAAGAAATTGTTGTGGTTTCCTCTTAAAAAAAGGGAGTTATTGTTGGACAGCACATCAACATTGTTTGGGAGACCGAGGACCAATCATTCAAAGTTCAGCCTTCTTACATGCATGTTTATTAAAGGCTAGCTGTGTGCGTTAATTTGTTCAGTAAAGCTCATACTTTTCATAGCTATAATTAAACGCTCCAAGTTGTGTTAACCTTAGTGTTATAGTAATCAAGTGAAGACAAATTACACATGTGATGGATATCTGTCCGTTCTTGTAAAAGGATTGATGCTAGACTCCCAAATAAACAAAAACATATCCAAACAGCTAATTAGCTTTTACATGGATCCATTTCGACTGACAGAAGGTATGCTGATCAGTTCATCTGAAACCAAGGTTTTTATTTTTCTGTTTTGTCTGGGAACCAGGTATGTTTATGTAAATAATAACAGCATGGTGTACAAGAAAATCTAAAGTCGATTTCTAAGTCAAAATTGAAACCTCTCCCATCTGATTGGATTTTTTATGTATTGGCTAGTGCCAGCTTCTCTGGTAATCTGATTTGTGGATGCAGAGACCTTAGATGGCCCCAAGGCTACCTACGTATGAGATACTAGCTATCCAAGAATGATGTTGATGATGATAGGAGAGAGAAACAAATTGAGCTTAGTTTCTTGTGAGTTCTGAGAACCTGTTCACATTAATTTTTCTTTCAGTGTGCCTTGATGTAGAGAGATAACAATTATGGAGTATATAGAACTTAAGTCCTAAAGAATAGTGGATGGATGGATGTCAAAAAATGTAATACAAGGTGTGGGCAGAGAAAAAACTGTAATAACATGGGAACAACTAATATACAGGCTAGTTCCTGCTTAATGAAATGCGTGCTTAGGCATGATCGCTAGAAAAGAATTAATACACAGGCTAGCAGCGTAAAAAGTGGAATTGTGGATATATTGTTTTATGAGTTTGTGCTCAGGCTAATAAAATGAAGAGAAAAATGCATGAATGGTCCATCAACTTGCGCGGCTGTGTCGATTTAGGCCATCAACTTTGTAAATGCATTTTTTGGTCCATCAACTTGCGCGACTGTGTCGATTTAGGCCATAACCCTTCGTTTTATGTTTATATTTACGAAAAACCCCTATAGTTAATTTTCCTCTTACATCCGTATCCTCTCACTCCACGGGCGGCTCTGGGCCGGGCGAACGGTGGCGGCGGCGGACGAACGGTGCCCGCACGCGTGATGGCCGCGAGCGGGCGCGGCGTGGCAGCTGCGGTGGCGCGCGGCGACCGCAGGGGCGGGCGCGAGCGGGGTGGCGTGCGGTCGCGGTGGCGGGCACGGGCAGGAGGTGGCGTGGTGGCCCCGGGGGCGCACGAGCATGGGCGCGCAGTGGCCGCGAGCGGGGACGGCGGCGGTGTCCGGCGCAAGCGGGCTCGGCGCCGCGGCCGCGGTAGCGCACGGCGTCCGCGGTGGTGGGCGCGAACGGGCACGCGTGGTGGCCACGAGGAGAGGCGGCGGCGGTGTCGTGCTGGCGTGAGCGGGGACGGCGCGTGGCGGGCGTGGCGCGGCGGCTGCGGCGGCGTGTGTGAACGGGGACGGCACGTGGCGCGGTGACCGCGGCGGCGGGCGCGAGCGGGGATGGCGCGACGGTGGCGGTGTTGGGCGCGAGCGGGCGCCGCGGTGGCGGGCAGCGGATTGCGGTAGGCATGGCGAGCCTGGACGAGCTCGCTCCCGCAGCCTCCCTCCTATTCTCTGCGCGGGGCGGGGCGGGGCGGGGCGGAGCTCGGGCCGCCGCCCCTGCCTCCCTCTCCGGCGGCGCAGTGGCCGGAGCCGGGGCCAGAGCAGGGTTTTTTTGCAAATATAAACATAAAACGAAGGGGTATGGCCTAAATCTATACAGCCGCACAAGTTGATGGACCAAAAAATATATTTTCAAAGTTGATGGCCTAAATTGACACAGCCGCGTAAATTGATAGACCATTCATGCATTTTATTCTAAAATGAATATTTGTACAACTTATACATAATATTAGATGATATATATGAATTAATTTATTCTTACAAATATTTAGTTTTTCTTGAATCTCATGTTAGTTACCTTAGAACAGTTAGAATGAAGTTCAGGTTTCCTTAAGAATGAATGATGTTCCCACATTTTTCATCACTTAGTTTGGGTTTCCTTAAGAATGAATGATGTTCCCACATGTTTCAACTCTCCTGTGTTGACTAGATGCATACAGCTCTAGTTGTGCTATATATACTCAATAGCTACGTATTTTCTTCCTACTTCGTTTGTTGTGTGTTACTGATTACATCACAACCCTCTCCTTGATGCAATTTAATTTGCTTCAAGCATAACATGATGTAGGATGCACATGTTCTGTTTTTTTTATCTATTCATAAATTAATCCCTATGCTGTATTTTAACTCATGATTGAGGAAGAAGAAAAATTTCTGAAATTCTTAGGATTATTACCTTTTCTCCAAATTACCAATTACATCGTTGGGTGTATCACTCCATCTATCAAAAGACTGTGTCTAGTTTTTCTTCCTAAATCAAATTATCTTAAGTTTCAAGAAGTTTATTGAGAACAGTAAACATTTATAACCCCAAATATGTATACCCTGAAAGTATATTTTATTATCATCATACAATATTTTGGTATCATAAATATTGATATTTTTTGTATGAACTCTATCAGTTTTAAGATAGTTTGACATAGGACAAAGCTACAAACAAAGTCTTTATTTTAAGGGCGGCCGAAGGGAATATTTACTGATATCTTAAAAGTATAAATATTACAGAAGGTACAAATTACACAATAACATTTACTGCTCAGTTGAAACTACGTACCCATGTACCTTTATTTATTAACGTTGGTCCATTAATGAATAATCCGATAATTAAAAGGAATGCATGGAGACATGTAGACTGCAATCTCAAGCCAGTATAGGCCCAACCTAGTTCGAAGAGTTGAAACATCAAGTTTCTAGGATAAATTTTGAATCTTAAAATAACAAGTTTTCTAGCTAGGACAGACGGGGTAGCAACTTACAGAAATTGTTTCATATGTATACGGAGTTTTTGAACGCAATCATATGTATACGGAGTGTCCAATAATTATGAAATTAACCTAAAATTAAATGCAACATCAAAATGACAAAGTAAAATGCCCATTTCTTTGAAAAGAGACTGTAAAATGCCCAGCCCTTTCTTTGAAATAGTGCCAAATTTTGTATGGCAGCTCTAAGACACAAGTAAATGCAAATCTGACAGCATACAGGAACCCTTTGCGATGATTTTAATTAGTTGCAAAAGGCTGGAGAGAGTAGGGTTTATTGTAAGACAAGGTACATCTATATATGCGTGCACCTTCAGACATCCATTATTAACCGTGCAGTGTGCATATGCACTGGGCTTTCTGACGACCATTGTATTCCCTTTATTTGTGTGGGGAACCAATAAATCATATATGCCTTAGTGTCTTGCGGCCTTCATTTCCATATTGTCTCTGGTGCAAGTGCAAGACACAGGTTAATCTAAAATTTAGGTGTGCTTACATACTGAAAATTCTCCAATTGATTTGCAAATATACAGTCAATTTAGTAACCAAATCAATTCATAAAAATTGCAGTAGCAGCCCCCTCTCCCAAAGTAGATCTTTTCATGCATAAATTACCGGCTGAGAGCCTAAGAGTACAGCCTCTTTCTCAAAAGCTATGTGTTGTTTAAGTAAAACATGTACAAGCACGTGCATATCATGATGCGATTAAGCAAAACAACCTTTTCAATACATGGATCACACTGCAGTACTTTAACTGAGCACCAAGAGCATAATACTTCCAAACTTGGTACATTTATGCAAGTAATAAGAAACAAGATACACCGGTGCATATGCATGGAGAAGCATAGGTCCTCCATAGATGAGAAGGACCCAGATTTGGCAGGGCATATAGTCATATACAAGATGGATGGCTTGGTCATATTCAACGTGCACCTGATCAGATACGCTAGTTATTTTTTTCCGTCGTCACCCCTGAGCATCTCCTGCAGCACCTGGTCGTCCAGGTACTCCAGCTCGATCACCTGCCGGCCGCCACCGCTTCCTCCTCCCTGCTGCTGCTGACGGGACGATGACGACGACCCGCCGCCGCGCACGTAGTTGCGCGCCTCGGCGGGGAAGTTGAGCACGGCGAGGTGGCCGCGCATGGCGTAGGCCGCGCGGTCGTACGCCCTCGCGGCCTCCTCGGCCGTGTCGAAGGTGCCGAGCCACCGGCGCACGCTCTGCCGGCTGGAGTCGCGGATCTCGGCGGCGAACTTGCCCGACGGCCGGCGCCGCACGCCGCGGTACTTGGTTGGCTCGCCACCATCGTCCATCACAGTGGTCTAATAACTGATGGTAGTAGATCTGCAAATCTCGACTAGCAAGCTTGATCAATCCGATCTAAGAGGATCTGTTAACCCTAACTAGCTAGAACCCCAAGTGCACAAGTGATGAAGCTAGCATCCATGCAGTGGCAAGAACAAGCTAGCTAGGTGAGTATAGCTATCAGCAACCTTAATGTCTCTGTGACTAGCTAGATTGTGTGGTTGCTGCTGCTGCTGCTGCTTGTGTTGTGATGTGATGGCGATAGTGGCGCCGTATTTAAGGTGAGTAGCTAGCTCTCACAAACCCTAGCTTAGCTAATGGAAGGTCATTGCTCGTGTGACAATTAAAAGAAGATGCGGATTCTCACGGTTGATGGAGAAGAGAGATTGTGGAAGACGGGACCCTCACCTCACTCTCTTTTCAGAAGCTATTTGGTGTTTGTGTCGTATATGTAATTTTTAGAAACAACTAAAATTGAAGAATTTTCTTTAAAAGTTGGTTGTATCATTTAGTAAATCAGGTCGTATATGCAGGGCTTGAATGCATTGTACGTGGACGGTCATCGTAGTATGGCCTTTATTTAGTTTCTTACTAATTGTTGGCACACAATTAAGCACAAGGTTCATCATATATATTATTCATGTCCTTGATCTTGCAACACACGTCGTCGCCTGCACCGGAGTTCTGTGAAAACAAATAACCTTGAACGTGAGCAAACTGTCGAGTTATTAGATAGCTAAATTCCTAGATAGCTAAAAGTTAGCTCTACTGCTTGTGTCAAGTTATTAGATAGCTAAAAGCCTAGATAGCTAAAAGTTAGCTCTACTGCTCATGTCGAGTTATTAGATATAACTAAATGCCTAGATAACTAAAAGCTAGCTCCACTGCTTCTGGTGCATCCAAACACAAGAGCTAATAGATGTGCTATATTATTTAGGCAGTATTTGTCGTGGCTCTAGGGTTTAGGCTTTGGTCATGTTAGACACCGTTGGTGACGGTATAGTAGCGGCTCTCAACAGGGCTCCAACTCCCTCCAAATTGCACTTTGGGGAAGGTTCTCCAATTTGGAGGCTCTGGCAGCTCCTCTACAGTGGTGCTACAATAGCCGGAGCCGCAAGATCCCCTCCAAACAGGATCTTAATCAAGTCATTAACTAGTAGTTTGCCAACTCACTAGTAAACCTAAACTAATTTGAGCTAATTTTTTGCCCAACCAGTAACTAGCTCTAACTCTTCCAAATGGACCCTTGTACTAGATGATTTGACTTGTTCTACCACAAAGAATCTTACACTTAATTAGCTACTAGTACTTCTCGTATATATGGTATATAGTACTCCCTCCATTTCAAATTGTAGTTCACTTTGACTTTTTTGGTGCATGCATTTTGTTATGTATCTAGACATATTATTTATCTAGGTACATAGCAAAATGCATGCACCAAAAAAGTCAAAACGAACTACAATTTGGAACGGAGGGAGTAGAAGAGAATCATCTTGTGATGCATGCATATGTGGATGTAACTAAATTCAGCATAATTAAGCTGGTGGTGATGATAAGTAGATAATATTTAATTAGTTTATGTGCTTATGGGTTAAACCTCGTGTTTGAATTGCTATAGTGAATAGTTTATGATAAATTTTGAGACAGGGGTCCGTACCTAGCTTGATTATGTTATAGTAACGGGACAGAGGTATGTAGATAATATATATTGACTAGTCTGTAGTACGTAGATTCTTAGGTTGTTGGAATATGGATGCATGTCACATCCAAATTATGATTCGCTTTATTTTTTTCCTTTTTTGTAATTTTAACAGAGTTGAGAAAAATATATAAGAATATGTAAGTTCAATAAATAAATTATGAAAGTATTTCATGGGGAATTTAATAAAATTAATATTGTGTTGTAGATGTTAGTGTATTTTTCTGTGAGCTTGACCAAAATTGTAAAAGTTAATTTACGGTTAATCTTTATTTCACTCGAGTGAAACGAACCCATTGGTCACTCGATTTAGCTGGCCGTCCGATCTAGCCTCGCTGTCATCTGGTACGTCTTCCTCCTTTGTTGTTTTTTGTGTGTCTGGAATGTGGGGCTCCACTGTTGGCGCCGCCATCTCTTTGATTTCAAGAAACGCGCCTTATTTGTTGTTTTGGAATTGAATCGTTGAGTCCGGCGTCTGTCCATTTCCTCATGCGTTTCTTCTCTCTCTTCGTATTCTCTCTCTGGAGCCGAGCAGTGGCGATTGGGTGACGACGTGAAGGCGATGAGCTAGGGTTCGTGAGTTCATCTTCATTTCCCCCTTCGCCTGCTGTAGTAGATTGTGTTTCTCATCTTATTCCGTCGAGGTTTCGATTTGCTAACTGATTTTGACTTGGATTTTGATTTTTCCCCGTCGATTTGGAGTTGGTCATCCCCTCTCGTTTTTCCTGGAGGTTGCAGAGGCGGCGTTTAAGATGGCTTGTTCTACTGATCTATTTGTATCTATTGATGTTGTTCATTTCTAAATCTGATTTCAGTTTTTTGGTTGTTGTCGTCTGATTAACGATCTGATTGAGGCGATTCGCTTGGTTATTGAGTTCCATGAGATGGATACGTATGGTATGTTCAGCTCCCTTGTCCTCTCTGTTTTTGATTCATTAGATTCAATTGTTGATGCATCCTATTTGATTTATTTTGTAATCAATTCTGTTTTAGTTCAGATTCATTGTGTGATGCGGTTGTACATGTTGATGTTGATACTTTGGCTTAGGTTTAGGTGTCTCCTGTTGTAGATGTTTTCTTAGCCTTATCCTTAGGTTTAGGTGTATCGTGGTGATGGTTAGGTTTGTCTATTATCCCCTTTTCTTTGTTTATAGTCTATTTCAATTGTAGCTAAATTATAGCAAATGTAAGCTATAGTCTATTTCATGGTGTTGGTGTCGTTTGCTTTGTTGAGGTTGTGGAAGTACAACAATAAGTTCTTCTCTGAGATGTAAGAAATTGCTAAATTTTGGAAAACTGTTGTTCTGAAATAACCATTTTTTATTATTCTTACAAAGTTTTGAATTGGATTTTGATCAGATAGCTTTTTATTTATTGCTACTTGCCGCTGGTTTCATTTCTTCATTAAGGTGATCCCTTGCGACTGGTACCGCAGAATAGAGGTCGTTCCAGTGGCTTTTGTAGTCAGTCTTGAGAAGAGCGTGTAACAGACGCCGTTGATCAACCTGGATGGCCATAGTAGTTCCAAAATGCAGTTGTAGTGGAGCAGAAAAGCGAAATGAATGGAGGCTATTAGTTAATTGAAAGCAGTGGAGTATGTCTGCAATGAAACTGTGCAATGGTATGCAAATACATGTACTGATAAACCGGCCTATGATTACACGCGAGGTAAGATATTTGGTGTTGGTCTCTTTGGCCAGCTTTGATAATGGCAGCAGGACCAATGGCTATACTATGCTCCAGCACCTGTGTGCCTGTTAACATGTTTGCGTGTAATGTCTGTATATGCAAGGAGAAAATTGTAGAGATAGTCTCGACATAGAAATTATGAGTATATATTTGTTAAGTCGTATAGACATTGCACAATGAAATTATACTCTCAATAAATGGTTTCATTAAAATGGTTTTTTAGCTTATATATATCTAGTCTTTTAATTAGCTTACACATAGGTTTGCAACGCCATACAAAACTCTATGCATTCTTTAAGGTCCGCCCAGGCTCCGGTCAATCTCTGGGTCCACCACTGTAGGTGCTTAAGTTCATAATCCCTAATGCGTTTTATTTTATAGGTCAATCTCATTTATTTAATTTATTTCTTTTTTTAATTTGATTTTGTTATGTTTTGATCTCAACCTGTAAAGTGCATATATGCAGCCCTTGTATGATTCTTTTAATTATTGCTGAAGCTCTTCATATGTTAGTTCAAGGTTCATTGTTAATTCTATGTAAATAAGTTCAAGAAATCAGTCCTGTGATTTTTTATTCATATATTGGCTTTACACTTGTATGATATTTATTTATAGTCTTTCTCTATAAAATTTACACCTATAAACTCAATGTAATTTTAGTGATAGGGGTGTAAGTTTTTTTTCTTAGGTGCATAGAAATATTTTTGGTGTATTTTGGTTTCTTATTCATTAAGTGTTTGCTAGGAAATTAATATTGAATTTGTGACCTTCTATTTCCCCCTTGTATCAAGTCCATGTTTTTGTGCTTTCATTTTTTGACTCACTCCCTGCCACCCATGTGGCTTTTTATGGCCATTTCCCCTCTCTGAATTTTGAGCTGCGTTATGGAGATGTTTCGTGCCACGCCTTGTTGCCATGTGTTTCCCAAAGATTGTCTTGAAGAGTGGTTGAGGCTATTGGATATTTAGTTATTTTACACCATGAATTAATCCATAAATGTGATAAGCAAAATACTAACGCTAGTATGATGCGTGCGACAGCCTCATAATCGCTACTGCTACTGCTACTCATTAACATAAGCAAAATAACAGCACAATGAAATGAAGCATAAACAGGGATCTCAGTTTATACCCTAGCGTGCTACTGCCGGTACCCGCGGCCAGTACAACACCATTGTCGCCTGGAGCGCCACCTGCAGGGATGGCGGTGAAGTTCGCCGCACAGTAGCAGCGGCGGCGTCGCCAGCATCTCCCACACTCGCACCACCACGCGTCCTCGTGGCCACCATCTTGCTGCTGGACAGAGATGAAGTCGGGGAAGGCAGCAGCAGCGTGTTGGAGCAGTCGCGCCCGTGGACGCTCCCCAAAAACTTGATTGCCCGCCTACCCGAGCAGGTACGCTTGACGGGACAAGTTCCGGAGGCCTGCTCACCAGAGCCGCCTGTGCTCGCAGGGGATCTGGCCGGAGGTGTACAGGAGCGGCTCAAGCTCGAACAGTGGAGTGGAGGCGGAGGCGGCTGGTCGGGAGGAACACTCATAAACCCTAGTCTCCGACAGAAGCCCCTTATATAGGAGGCGCCCCTGTCGGGAGACCGTTGGATCTCCCTGGCGGCCGGGTGGGCTGGAGCGGCGGCTAGGGTTTGCCTCGGCCGGATGGGCCGAGTGGCAAAACAAGGCCTAGGCCAGCCAGCCCAAGCCCAAGCCCACGGCCTCGGCCCGTCGCGTCGCGTCGCGACGCGACGCGGGCGGCGCTGCTCGGCTCGGCTGCGGCGGCTGCGCGCGTGTGGATTCCAGGTTCTCCTCCTTAATCAGCTTATGTGGGCATCCCAATGCTCACTATTTAAGTCGATTGTCCTCTAGGTAATTAGTCAAGTTGGTACTAATCACCTTTCCACTTAATCACATAATTGTGGGCCTTTGAGGTTTACTGGTTATTTAAAATAAATAATAGGCTTGGCCCAATTATCCTAACAGAGGCGTAGTGCTAGCTATGCTATCGTCCAGGGAAAAAAGATAAGCATACTCCTGGATCCCAATGTCGTTAATTTTCATCAGGTCAAGCTTCTCTCTTGTCCTGTCTCTCTGAAAGGTTTTTATAAGTCAGATATCTGATTGCTTTTTGTAGCTCAGTGTATTTTTCTATATTGTATGGAGCATCTTACTTGTTAGGGTTGAACGGATTTTTAGTTGCAGATATGTGAGCTTAAGCATAGCTGCTTTTGCTTGTGAAGTTATATGTCTTTTTTCTGAACTATTGCATATTAGTGAGTCTAAATTGTCCTTCTCTTTGTATCTCTGATTTGCCTATATATGTAATTATGTCATGCATGCATCGATAGTTTGGTTATACATGATTCTAATAGTGTTAATATTATGCTTGCAAGCTTTTATTCATTTTGTTTCAGTGTATGTTGATCTAGTATGAGTAGTATTGAATTGAAGTAAAAGATCAAATGTACAACTTCGTTTCATGTTGGTCTGTATTTCATGACTTTCAGAATGACCAATGTCCTTTTTTCACAAGGCCGGTCATCTTGTCTCTGTTAAATTCTCTAATTGTTTTTATAAGTGTGAGATGTTTTTCCTTCTACAATTTTGTTTTAATAGAGTTCACATTTTCGGTTTTATTTTGATACTTAGATATGGCTTTGGTAATTGTATGAAATTTATTTACAGTCCTTCTCTTTAAATTTTACACCTATCAACTCGTTGTAAATTTTGTGGTATATGGATGTAAGTTTTTTTTTTCATACCTGCATTCTATTATTTCAGGTTTCTTCTTTTTTTTCTCTCTGTAGGCTTCTGTATCCAATATTAGGTTAGCAATGGGCCAAGCTTTTTCAGGTTTTCTTGGGTGCATTTCAGCTTTTTCTTAATCTTGGATTTTGATTTCTTGTTATATGTTTGTCATGCCATCTATTTCTGTTGCCTAATTTTTCTTGAAATTTGTGCTGGGTTTGGATTTTTATGGTTGTGTTTGCTTTAGGATCGGACATGGACACAAGATGACCACACTCAAGGATAGCAATGTGCTTCATTTTCATGAGGTTTGTGAGCTTTTATCTATTTGTGTCTCTCTGAAAGTTTTTATAGCTCAGTGGCACTGTCTTTTCTTAAAGGGTTTGTTGCATTCTTTGTTGGATATGATGACTACCCCTGTAATGTGTTCTCTGGTGCTCAGCTATAATCTGATGTCTTAGCAGATTTCTATCCTCCTCTTTTTCATGTGTGTAGTTATGCCCAACTCATCTTATGTTTTTGTCATGTAGGTGTTAATGAATCTTGGCCATTATGATGAGTCAAATGAATACATACACCGGCCAGTAATGCAAAATCTGTTTGGTATCTAAGTCCCAATATATCTAGTATGTTTTGCCTACTAGTTTGTTGATATGTGGTGCTAGTCATGTATCCATTGTTGCGTTCACCGTCAGGGAGGCACCCAAGATGATCACTCTCAGCAATGTTTTTCATTTTCATGAGGTTGTTGAGCTTCTCTATATTTCCATCTTTCTAAAACTTTTTATTTTCATTATAACTAAATCTAATCAATCTAGTCATTGGTTTGATACAGAAGAATTTGGATTGATTACAGGCCGATCGATGGTCAATATATTTTGCTTTTCTACCATGTGCTTCGGTCCATATGTCATTACTGCCTCGTAGTTTACAGCTCATTGTGATTTCTTCTATCTATTAATTTTATTTATCTTTGGATTTGTATTGTATTATCAATTTGTAATAACTCTTTTGATTTTTAGATTTATTGCTAAAGAAAAGTATATGTTAGTTCCAGGTTCATTGTACTGCATGTAAATATAAGTTCAAAGAAAGCAGCCCTGTGATTTTTCTCATATTTTGGCTTTAGACTTTTATTCAAATGTATTTACAGTCTTTGGTCACCAATTCTACACATGTTAATGCTGTGTAAACATTGTGGTTCAGGGGTGTAAGTAAATTTTTTGGTTCTTAGTAAAAATCTGTGAATTTCTATGATAGTTTGTATTTTTGTTTTGATTTGATATTTTGATTCTCTTCAATTTGCCATTCATAGAAAATATATGTTAATATTTGTTACTATTTGTATTTCTAATTTGATCTGAATATTTGATTCTCTTCAAATTTGTCATTCATAGAAAATACCTGTTAATATCTGTTACTATTTGTATTTCTAATTTGATCTGAATATTTGATCCTCTTCAAATTTGCCATTCATAGAAAATATTTGTTAATATTTGTTACTATTTGTATTTCTAATTTGATCTGAATATTTGATTCTCTTCAAATTTGTCATTCATAGTAAATATTTGTTTGAATTTGAAATTTTCTTAATATTTAATTTTTGTTGGTTATGTATTTATTTGATTCTTTGAATTTTGGTCCTGTACCTCCAGGATTCGAGTGATTATAGCCTTTGAATCACTCGATTATCCTTTCCTGTTGGAATCGAGTGACTACCTGTATCTCCTCACTCGAGTGACCAAAAGTTGTATCTCACTCGAGTAATGACTAGACGATATACCCTTAATTTAGGATAAGAGTAGAACGAACTATACTATTCATTTCCACCACGGTGCATAGAGATTAGACGATATGTTGTTGCTATATTATTATTATTATTATTATTATTATTATTATTATTATTATTATTATTA
>CM041635.1:8003496-8019468 GCA_023333625.1 Bothriochloa decipiens | reverse complement strand
TATTATTATTATTATTATTATTATTATTATTATTATTATTATTATTAATAATAATAATAATAAATAGAATAATTTACCTCTGCCTATATATAGTAGAATACGTCTACTAGTGTAGTACTTACATGTGCACATGCGCGCATGCACGTTGGGTTTTGACGAATTAATCTTAGATCTAACACGGTTTTGACTTAATTGTGACTCGATCAAACGGTTTTGTATGTGACTATGTGAGTTGTATGCATGCTCGCTCTAAAATGAACAGATTAAAGAATATCTGAAGTATATGTACGTGTAGTCAAACTCGCAAAATGCAACAGTGCAAGTAGATTATCGAGAAATACAACTAATTAAAAGTTTGTCTACCTTGGATTGGTGCAAACTTGCAGAAGGGCAAGTTGTATTACGCTTCAAATGCTGATTAAAATAAGAGGTTTCCTTTTGAACCTGATTAAAATAAGAAGTTGAATACAAAGCGATTCGGCATAGCAGTATCCATGAACGAACTAATAATAATATTTATATTTATTTATTTCTTATTAGTATGTTATATACTGGGCTGGTCGGTACATTGTAACGTTAATGGGCCGGTCTACTATTTTACTTGGGTTCCTCTGCTGGGCTGATGCGGTACAAGTGGACAACAAACTAATTTGAGTAGAGCCCAAAGCTTGGACGGAGAAGAAAGATGGATACCGCAAAAGTTTGCTGGCTCAATTGTTTTTTTTTAAAAAAGGTTCATAGGCAGTTTGCGTGCGTGTTTTCATAGCAGTGCGTGTGTGTTATAAGCATCACGATGCCGCGCAATTCTAAAAAAAATTATAACAATGGGTATGTTATATACGATGATAAGGCAGGTCCATAGGTGAGCCGATTTTTTTTTGGCCGTGTGATCCTACATTCATAAAGTTTGCAGAAGTAATCTGGCAACCATTCGAGACCACGGCTGTGCTTTGTTTTCTCCTCCGCCTGCCCAATGGGAGTCGATGATTTGCGAGCCAAGACCCGGGTACGGACTGCAGGATCGGACATAGAGCCACGGCCCCATGTGCTCAGCCGGTGTGGCCGCCGATCGGGCATGTGCATGTGTTGGGTTAGGCGCAAAGCAGGCGCGGCTTTTTGACTCTCACTTCATTGCTTGTCCGTCAAGTCCAATCGTTGACCGCTGTTCCGACTTCCGACCGACCCCGCAGTGTGAGATGAGATCACGAGGAATTCCCATGAGTGAATAATCACCAGATTAACATATACTAACTAATACGGAGTACAACGCAAACGCAGGCAGGCTGAGCGAGCTTCCATGGCCATCCCATCCTAGTCCGTGCATCATCCATCCATCGGGGAGCAAAGCAAGAACGGAGAAGCGGTGCGATGCTGTTGGATGGGAAACGCACGCGTCTCCACCGGCGCACGGCTGGTGTGGTGGGAACGCGGTCCTTCCCGTCGTCAACTGCAATGCGATGGAATCCGAAATAATAATAATAATCGCATGCGATCCCATCACAGGCACTAATTAAAGTCTCTTGTTAGACTCCCGCGTGGTATGGTACGGTACGGTACGGTCTCTGCATCAAACCAAACCCGGCAATGCGATGGAAACGGAATAACGAACAATTAATAATCCATACTGTACTTAGTACAGACCTACTGAGTTCTAAATTGCATGCAACCCCATGACAGCCCTACTGAGCCACGGTACGGCTCTCTTCCCTTCCAAGCCCTGTCTGTCTGTCTGTCTCTGCATCCTCCACCTGCAGCCGACTGCAATGGTGGTCAAGGACTTTGTAGCTCGTCAGTCGTCGTCACTACCCAATACGCTGACCGACAGTACCTCATGGCTGCAGGTTGCAGCTGCCACTAGTAGCTGCGGTCAATGGCAGCCCCCTGCGCGTTCACACGCCGTCTCCCGCCGCGTTCTCCACCAGACCACTACTAGTACCGTCTGAATGCACCTGCCTGCCATCATCCTCTGCACTCCCCACCGCTGCTTCGACATTGCCATTGCCATTGCCATTGCCGCTTCCTCACTCGCAGCTGCATCGACATTGCCATTGCTACTGCCGCTTGCTGCTGCGCTACGCCTGATCGATCCATTTCAGTTCCATGGACACGACGACGCCCTTCCCGGGCACGAGCTTCGTCATCCTCTCCGTCTCCATCGTCGGCATCCTCGCCACCTCGCTCCTGCTCCTGGCCTACTACCTCTTCCTCACCCGCTGCGGCCTCCTCTTCTTCTGGCGCCCGGGCGGCATCATGCACGCCGACGACGACGACGTCATCCACCACCGCCACGTCGTCGTCACCGTGTGGGAGCCCGCGCCGCCGCGCCGGAGCGGCCTGGAGGACGCGGCCATCCGCCGGATCCCCACGTTCCGGTACCGCCAAGGCGCGCGCCACCACCTCGTGCTGGCGGTGGCGGCGGAGGCCAAGAGCGCCGGTGGTGCTGCCGGCGCCGCCGAGTGCGCCGTGTGCCTCGCCGACTTCCGCGACGGCGAGCGGCTCCGCGTGCTCCCGCCCTGCCTCCACGCCTTCCACATCGACTGCATTGACGCCTGGCTCCAGTCCAACGCCACCTGCCCGCTCTGCAGGGCCGCCGTCTCCGACCCCGCCGCCCTCAGCTACCACCACCACCACCTAGACATCGTCCCGGTCCCGCGCGCCGCCACCAACGACATTGCCATAGATATTACTACTACGACCATCTCCCCATCAGCCGCCGCCGCCGACGAACCAGCGGCTGCGCATTCTGATGAGACCGCACAACGGAACAACAGCTGCAGCATGGGAGGAGGAGCAGGAGGAGACGGCTGCTTCTTGCCCGTGCGCCGGTCGCTGTCCATGGACTCCAGCACCGACAAGCGCTTCTACCTCGCGCTGCAGAGCATCCTGCGGCAGAGTTCATCGGCTGTCAAAGAAGACGAGGAAGGCAAAGCGGAGAGCAGCAATGCCGCCGCCGCCGACAGTGGCCCACCATCGTCGAGGAGGCTGCGCCGGTCCTTCTTCTCGTTCAGCCAGAGCAGGGGATCCCGAAGTGCCGTCCTGCCGCTCTGAATCCGAATTGGCGGCATCGTCCCCAAAATTCAACTCATTCTTCAACCCTTCTCTTTTTTTTTTTTTCCTTGATTGACCTGTAGCTATATACTACACTTGCTTGACAATATAATGGGGTCTGTCTATTGGACACTCAAGTGACCGCTCACCGTGGGTCACTCGATTTTCTGGCGCTACTGTTCTTCTTCAACCTCCGCCCCCGCGGCGGCCGCCCTCTTCCGCTCCCCCAGCACCACCGTCTCACCTCTGGCAACCTCGCCTCCGACTTAGCCTGGCCCGACCGCCGTCCCCCACCGTCAGGGCCACCCGTCTGCATCCCCGCCGCCTGGCTTCCCTTCCTCCCTCCGGCCGGCCGGACGTTTCTATACCCGAGGAGGAGGTGGAGGTGGGGACGCCGGCGCGGGACGAGCTCGCCGGAGTTGGAGGAGGAGAAGGACGACCGGAACCCTAGCTCATTCACCCGGAGCTGGAGAAGGTGGGCGGAGGAAGAAGGGAGCAGCGCCACAGCTAGGAAAGAAGAAGGCAGCGGACGGCGGAGAAATTCGAGTGACACGCTCGGCTGCGTCACTCGAGTGACACACAGATTAATCAATATAATGCGCGATACCGATACTATACTAGTGTGTATGCTGTAACTTAATTAACAGCTACGGCGTTGAGCAAGTTCGATTAATGACATTTTTTTTTCTTTTTGTATGAACTTCGACTCCCAATAGGTTCTTGTTTCGGCGATACAATGTCAAAGCAGAAATTTTTTACCAACGAAATACCAGTAACGGACAAATTTGGATATAGCTGATTTAAAAGGTGGTTTTGCAAAAAAGGAAAACAATAATAACTACAGTTATTTTTCTAAAAAATCATGACCAATTCATTTTAAATCAGAAAAAAATATGAAGAGTCATTTTAAAACTATAAAATATACTCCGTATGTTGGTACTCTGTTTAGAGGTATTGATAATACCCATTTCTAGTATTTTATTGCTCTTGATAACAATTGTTAATTATTTTAATCATCATTTTGCACTATATTAGTACAACACCAACCTCGAGTAAACTGAAGATCTGGAAGACAACACCAACCTCGCAGGTGCTATGCTCCACCATATAGAGATCTTGTTTAGCCTACTTTGTCCTCAGCAGCACTATAAAAATAATTTTATCAATTTAATCTATCATATTGGGTACTCTATTAATCACTAGGTCCAAGTTTAATATAACACAAAATACTGAGTGATTTAAATAAATAACGTGCACAAGTAAAAGCAATAATAGGAACAACTACAAATAAGATCAAATAACCCCAATTCTATCACCAGTAGACACATTTCATTTCTCATTTTTTTAGTAACTTCGTTTTTTTTAGTGCAAATGAATTAGGAATTTATATAAAATAAACATCTTTTATTAATTTTTTCTAAAAAATACAAAACGACATTTGAAACAAGCTAGATGGCCAAATTTGTTTGGTATGAATAGTTTGGTTGTCAATCAATTTTGGCCTTAGAATTACATGGCCACAAACAAACTCGGTCAATGGTGGATTGTGTACATCTAACCCAAAGTGCATTACAATATTAGCCTAAAGATTTAACTAAAAGCTTTATGATTAATATGATTATTCTATAAATAAACATATACAATTTTAAAAATATAAACCAAATAAAATATGATCAATGCATAGGTTTATTAATATATCTCGATACCTGATTAAAATTCTGGTCAATGTTTTTTTCATAATAGTCGTAATATTATTAACCCAATGAGTGTTCAAAATGTTAGTTTTTGTGTTCACATTTAAATACTAATATTTTTAGAAATGAAAAAAAGGAATTATCATTTAAAGGGTGAAAAATCCAAATACCGATTCAAATTCGAATGATCTAATCTTTTCCATATTAATGGATATTTGAGTTCACATCCAAATTCATCTTAAAACGTTACAGTTACAAACGTGAAAACTGCAATATCTCGTTCATGGCTCATCCACTTCTTGTCAAAGAGAAAGAAGGCGTCTTGAGCCAGCATCGAATCAATCAATCTTTGGCAAGACTAGAAAAAACAAAGGCACATTCCTTGGCTTTGTGCGTCAGAGGACAACGCAGACACGCAGTGCCTCAGACAGGTACGACGTACACATAGATGATGAGAGATCTGTTAGGTGGGTACGCGGAAACACATGCCAAAAAACAGTATAGTATTGCCCCGTTGCCAACAGCAGCTGAAGCACTACGCAGAGAAGCAGATGCTACCACTCTTCTTCTTGTGCTATGTTCCAGAACAAAAACATGAAGAATTGACTAAAAAACATGAACAATTGAAGCAACTACGTGTTGCACCCATCGTAAGTTTGTAACATGACACGGTGAGCATGATGATTAAACAGCTACTATCACTGGGCCGACAATTCAGTTGAGTTTGAGTTGAGTGCACTGGGATCCCTGACAGATGTTACTACTGTTCTTTCTAAGCCAAAAAAAAAAATGTCTCCCTCCGTCTTAATTTAACTTCACATGGATCCACGGCTCCTCCGTCGAGTAGGCGCTGGTTGATTTCACCGTTGATTTAGCGGCGCGTGGCTTGACGAGGCCGCGGATCTCGTGCTGGGGCTTCAAGAGGTCAGCACCGGCGGCCCCGCCCATGTTGCCACCTTCACGCATCCGCCGGCTGCGTCGGCAGGCGCCTGCAGCCATGGTCGTGCAGGGATGAGATCTTCGAGGGTTGGGGGAAGTGCGAGCCTGCTGTAGTACTGCAGGTGGTGTGCGAAGGGAATGAAACGAGGAGACCTTTCAGAAGGGAAACGGAAGAGAGATGCGTGCACTCTTCGTGGATGGGCTTCGTCGGTGGAGGTTTTTTTTTTTCGTTTTTTTTACGTCCACTCCACTGGTGGGCCTTCAAATGCGTGGACGACGGCAGCCTACACTTTTTACTCGTATTCGTAACAGGTATCACCAGGCTGGCACTGCTATTGTACAGATGGACAGAGCCCTACATTTTGAGATTTTTTTTAATCATAGATGTTGAGTTAAATTAAGACGGAGGGAGTAGATGTTGAATTAAATTAAAACAGAGGAAGTACCGTATTATAGTAGAGACGAATGGTCAAACAGGAACTGCAAAAGTCAAAATGTGCGTTTTTTTGGGAGACAGAGGGAGTAGAAAATATTTTTTTTTGAAACTTGAGTCGAAAATATTATTACAACTTAATCCTTCACTTGTTGCGCTGCCTCGGTCGATGGATGCAGACAGGCAGACATAAAAGCGAGGGTTGAGGGGCCTGATTTACTAATCACATGAGCCCAAGTCCAAGCTGAGCCCACCCTAATCTATTCAATGTTGTGTTGGGCCCGAGCAAATTGAGCCCATCATAAACATACATGCGTGAATCTTCAGATAACAAATAAAATAGGTTTATACAGACGCAAATGGACTATTCATTCAGTCAACAACGCAACGAGATGGTCAGATGGACCATGCATCAGATAGGGATTCAGCGCAAAAACTGGGATTGGGAATTACCTCTCCACTTACACGACATCATCGATAGCTGTTCATCAGGTTGTTATTGCTTGGAGTTCATATACTCCACTAGTTGCCTACAAAACACACAAAGCGTGCATTCATACGAGAGTAACGAGACCGATCATCCGGGCATGGCTAGCAAAAGCAGCACGAATTCAGCCGGTGGGTAACCACAGTGTGCACTGCCAATGCATTGCATCTGGGACTGCATAGCATAGTTATAGCTGTTCACCAGTGCGTGTTGAAGTTCAGCACCGCCACCGCCGACCACCATACACAGCACCGTCCTTGTGCTCCTGAAGCTCCACGTGTGTCCGCTACTGTTCCAGATCAGAAGAAGTTTGAGAAAACCATTAGTACATCGCAGGAACTGGAATGGAATACAAACATACAACGGCGACCGGACGCGACACACCGCCGGGCTACGGGACGGAGAGGTCAGACCTGCTGCTGTTGATACACAGCGAAGCGGACTTTGTCTGCACTTGTCATGTCCTAAAGGCATTTTTGGTTTCTTGAGCCACGCACTAGCTTGCATCAGTCACTAATCCCACACCACAAGATGCCAGATGATGACCAAGCCATCTCGTCTGTGGTCTCTCTCTTGAGTCCCGCACCTGCACGAACATCCTGCTCTTCCGGCACGGCACGGGTTAACACAGATACAGACGATGCAACAAGTAGCTTTCTTTCCTAACACCTGCTTGCTTGCAGCTGCAGTTGCAGCATGTGCTATGAACTGTGATGGAGAGCTTTTGCTTCTTTGGCATGCACTGTACTTACTTCAGTTCAATGCTCTCCCCGCTCCATCACCATCAATCCATCATCAACATGGACTAAAATTGAGTTAGCAAGTCTTATCAGTGATGGGTTACAGCATAGCCTCCAGATAAGCCAAGCATGCTCTCTGTGTCCTAGGATGAAATTGGAACCGGCTCACCTGTTTAAGTACTCTACTAATGGCAACAAACTAATAACAACCGTACGTGCAAGGGTAAGCAACTCACCGGCCGGCCAAGAGAGAAAGGGAGAAAGACGAGGAAGGAAAACGACCTCACCCCACTGCGTCGTGCGTACCTCCGGCAATGCCAGTGGCGGGGGGCCTCACATGTCCCCTGCACCAAGCTCAGTCATCCCTGTGACGACATAATCCAACGGCAGAGAAGGGAGTAGCTGGACAACTGATTCCTGGATTTCAGCGAAGACCAACATACACTTGTTTTCTGCAAGAGGTGCCCTCACAGGTACATACAGTGGAGCCCTGCATGCATACAAGCAAAGCAACGAGATGATCACAATCGCTTGTCTGCCAATCAAGCTTCATTAAACTACTAAATAGTAACTAGTCGTAAAAGCAAGCAATATTTAGCGGTTAAATAGATGCTTATGAGTCTCCACTTGAGTAAGCGTCTATGCCACCGCCTCCGCCATAACCCCCTGTTAGAGAAGTATCAGATATGTCTGCCGGCCAATCATGCATACACGTGCAGACCAATTGGGGTTCTAATTTACTTACTGTCCATCTTGAATCTTGACCGGTGCTATGCTATTAGTTTGGTGTATGCGTGAAGGTAACTCTAGCTTTCAATTAATTATTTATATGTATGTATCCACTGCTTACCCTAGTGCTTAGCTAGTGCATCCTAATACTGACAAATTTGACCACCCAATCAGAGCCCCATGCAATCAGCTGCAACTCATTGATGTTCACATTTTAACTACCCACCAGGCCAGGGGTCTTACTTCTTCCGAAACACATACCTGTTCCTCTCAGATCAAATGTGTCATATCAGCCCAATCGCCTCCATTGCCAGCTAACAGCCAACGAAACCAGGTAAATGAACACTCCACTAAAGCTATGGGGTTGAATTCCTTTTCTGTGCAACAAAAATGATGCATATCATGATACTAATAATACTTGCAAACGTACTAATGTGATGCACTCATAAAGCTGAACATTATTGCTTTAGGATGGTTCCGTCTTTTAATCCTCAACACCAACCACTTCAACTGGTTCCACGTCCAACAGAGTGGGCCCATATCCCTCAAAAAACAGAGTGGGCCCTTCAGCATACTCCGAAAATTAGATAACAATGCTACCATTACTAACTTATAAAATTGCACGTGGGTCTCTATTCACTAAAGATTGGTATCTAACATGAGCTAGAGAATGCAAATTTTGCAGATAACTGCAGAGTTCATGAAGACATGATTGTATCTCCATGCATCATTTTCCCCTTATATGTGGTCTGCTGCTTTGCTTGCCCATAGGCAACTAGGGTTGTGGTGATGTGTTACCATATCAAGATCAAAGACAACAGATCAGATTGGTGAGCCTTCATATTTTAGCTTGCTATGAAAATCTACTGGAGTAACAAATTACTGGTTCCATGACACATTGCAATTATTTATTGGTTCAATTTGCATGTAGTTCTTAACTTTTGGATCCTGAAGGTCTGGCACATACTGACGTACAGGATAATGAATATAAAACTTATAAACAAATAGGAAGCAGAAAGCTTTTTACTTTAATCAAACCGAAAGAAATGCTTATGCTTATGGAGCCTGCAGGCCAATCCACAAACAAGTAGGTGTCTGATCAACCATCAGCAAAAGATGCTGATTTATGAGGTGTACATTGAGCTTTTGAATGATGCAGAAAGCAGTGAAATAGTAAGGCCATTTCCATTATTGATTGAAAAAAATCCAAAGTTGAGAGTATTTGTCATACTCCCTTATAGGAAAAGAAAAGAAAATTTTATTTATACTTATAGGCGAGCTCTAGGCTAGTCAACATAAATGAAAATACATAGGTGACCAAAATAACCAGTAAAGTAAAAACAAGAAAAGGACCAGCTTTCTCATCAGAATTTAATCAACAGGAACCAGCTAAGAGAAAACTTTAGATTAGCAAAAAAGCATCACTAATTATGCTGTGTTTGGTCTACAGCACAATTTAGCTGGGAAGAGGAGAATGATAGTAAAGGCTAAATACATGCCGCTGGTGTGGCAGGTAGTGACAACTGATCATTTCATTTCCTTTATATACTTTCATTAGTCTGGAAAGTGGCACACTTGGTGTGGGCAAGCTTTATCATTAATTCTGTAAATTGACAAGCAGAAGCACCACATTTTACATAATGAGCAGTGTGGCCTCCTATAGATTCTAACTGAATAAACTAACTTCTGTTAGTACTACGATAGCACCCAAAAAAACAGAGACATTGAATAAAGCTAATATTTTTGGTGGTCTAGGCAGCCTAATAGGTAAAATATCATCAGAGGTCCACATGTTTAGACATACAGGTGGGTGGTACACAGACTTGATGGGAAGTGATTATCTAACTCTAATCTAATCATGAGATATATCTCCAAAACAAAATGCAAAGCTTCTAAACATGCACTTAGAGATGACAACAACATAGAAAAAATAAATTTTGTTCAGAAAATTTTGATATTTCTGTCCTTACTTAACTAGCAAAAGGAGGTAAGATTAAAACATAACTTGCATATGAGTAAAGTTTATCGGTGTGTTTAGGGAGATGGCTCAGCCTCTCGGATTTTTTTCCCTCCTCTAGATGAAATGGCAACGACCTGTCCTGCATAGTCCGGGAAAAGAATGTAAAGTTTATCAACTAATTAACAATCAACAACACAATTATAAATAATTTGGAGTGTTACATCATTTGTCATACATCATTTGTCATTTAACCACTTTGGAAGGAATCTGAAGCAGAATACAGAGTTGAACATGAAAGGAGTGGAACAACCATGATTAAAATAATTGAACTTGTAGTCCACTAGGGAGACCAAGATGGATTAATTATTCAATATACTAAGTTACTCGCAGCATCAGTTAGTCTCTATAAATAGCAGAGAATGATGACCCCATGATTCATAGCATTCACATCAAGGAGTAAGAATAAGATTAAAAACAGCATCAACAAGAAGACCCAAGATGACAAGCCTTGGCTCACCATGTGGTGCGTGCAAGTTCCTGCGCAGGAAGTGTGTGAAGGGGTGTGTCTTCGCTCCATATTTCTGTCATGAGCAAGGGGCTGCACACTTTGCTGCTATCCACAAGGTCTTTGGGGCTAGCAATGCCTCAAAGCTCCTAATGCATCTCCCGATAAGTGACCGCTGCGAGGCTGCAGTCACTATGTCATATGAGGCGCAGGCCAGGCTTCAGGATCCAATATATGGCTGTGTTGCTCACATCTTTTCTCTGCAAAAACAGGTAAGCAGCTTCTACATTAGCACTCATTTCCAAAAATAAAGTTATGCATGGATGAGGTGTTTGGTTCACATTCAATATACAAAGGGGAAATGTCACTCGAGCAGTCGAGCTACAGCTTCACAGAAATGTGATATAGTTTGGCAAATGTTGAAAACTATAAGCCTCATCTGAAATATTTTCAAATATGCAGCTAACCATTAATTGTGATGACATAATAGAAATATCTTCCTATCTTATGAGACTGCTGCTTCTTTATTTTTTTTATATATAATGCATAAATTTATAGCATTCTTGGTTATTCAAAAAGCTTTCCCTATCATAATAATTCAAACTGCAAGGAAATCAACACTTACAAAGTGTATTACACGTGACACTTTCATAGGTGGTAAGTCTGCAAGCAGAACTAGAGTCTTTCAAAGCACTAGCAACACAAGGATATGGAGATGGATCCTTGCCACCAAACCCTCAGAAAGAAAACTGTGAAAGATTAGCACCTTACATTCAGGATGGACAGCTCTTTTTCCACCCACCAATGGCAAACAATTCTTCAGTAAAGAGTGAGAGGCAGTTATACTTTGCAAATGACTGCTTCACATCAACGTCAACTCAACATTCTGAAGGTTATGAGCCAGATTTATGCATGCCTGACTACTACAACAACAGCAATCCTTCTTGCACCATGCAAGGGAGTGGGTATCATGATATAGATGACCTTCAGTCAGTAGCCTTTGCCTATCTTCACGAAGCATGACAAAGGGAGGCATTTGATAGTTATTGTAAAAGTTTGAACAGTTTTGGTAACAATATCTTACAGATGTCAATCAAGTTTTCTAGCATGGGCATTGTGTAACTGAAGAAGCTGTGTGTTGATGAACTCATAACTAAAACATCAAGCTGCACTTTGTAGTTTAGCAGTCCTAGTTTCTGCGTGCTGAAGTCCTTCAGAGGAATTAAATTGAAATTGTTTTTCAGTTAGAAACACATCATTGGGTGCAGCTAAATAGATGCCACTGGTGATAAATAGACAGTAATGGTACTGCATCTCTGTTTGTTGTGTGGAAACCAGATGGTTCTTGGGTGTATAATTGTAATTTTAGAGTTTGTACTGAACATCTGCTGGACTCTGTAAGAAAGTATCTTTAGCTATTGCTTATCCCTCTTTTTTTCCCAAAAGGATAACAATTGTGCTAATAAAGTATTGTTACATGGACCGAAAAATCAAGAACATTATTATGTGAGCCTGAAGAAAGGGGAACTGATATCGGACTCGAGTTTTTTTTCTGAACAAATCTCCATGTGAAAGCTATAAAACCTTGTAATCTAGTGGTAACAGGATCAGTTGAAATTTGTGCTTACATTACATGTCAACATAACCTGCAACAGCAACCTCTAATGTAGGCTATTTAATATTTAGACCTTTTTTATTCAGAGCAAGCCATGTATATCACGCAGGATATGCATTTTTATTGTTGGCATGCGTTTAGGGTTTATGTTATGCAAAAGTCACCCAAAGTAAGTTACAGATTTTGAGAAGAAAACTAAAGAAACAATAGAAGACAGGTCCTTTGGTTCTCTTTAGATGATGCGAGAGAGAAAAAAGGGGGGCCCAGGTATATAGTAACCATAACAGTGCGCAAAACACCTGGAAATCTCATTTCACAGCAGGTCCGATATCGAACAGCGGCACAGCGCATAAGCAGCTTCTCCACGCTAAGCAGGGACGAGCCAAATAATACGCAGGCAGTGACAGACATACCTAGTTGTCAGTCAGACACCGACGTTCATAGGATTCGGTGTGGCATACTATTATTCTACGGGTCTGATGAAGCATATCGTCGAGCAGGTGTTGGGCGTGGCAGGTCTAAAATTAGTACCAAAGCAGCTAATGCAATGCAGCATCGTTGGATAGCAATGTCGCCGTGGGAGTGATATCGCGCGTTACCTAGTGGAGAGAGGAAAGTCTCGTTTCGGCGTCGGGGTTGGAGACTTCGTTGCGTGGACGCGGGAGTGCTCCCCCCTCCCCGGCGGCGTCCATCGCCGGAAAGGCGGAGGCGATGCAATTTCTTTTTTTTTTTTTTTTTGATATACAGGAGGCGATGCAATTCGCTGCGCCGAACAAATGGAACTTCCCTCTTCTCCAATTGATTGAAATGGGCCGCAATGTAACCGCAGGTCATGGGCCCAGCACACGTAGCAGTAGTGCACTAGTGCGCATGCCACCCGACCCGAAAACAGACAGGCAGGCAGGCAGGCCGGCCCGGCCCGTCCGCCAATATCGGTTACGATTTGGGCCCGCTCACTCCGGCCCGCATTGCGTCGTCGTCTTGCTCCGGTAGGACGGAGGAGGCGCACCAAGCTTTCATCAGATCTCGCCGTCCACCCGCACCGGCAGGCAGCAGGCAGGCTCCATCGTCTTCTTCGCGCACCCGTGAGAACTCTTCCGCGAGCGGAGGTCGCGTCCGATGAACTCGAGGAGGTCAGGATCTTTAATAGCCCCACCCCCTAGCTAGCAATACCCTGGGGCATGATCTATCTATGTATCTCTGACTGCTATTAGTGGGTACCGGATGATAGTTCGAACCATTCCGCGAATTTTTTTCATACAGGCTCGATGCGCTTGCTTGATGTCATAACGTGAGCTTTTGCGTCTTTAGGAATGTGGCTTTTTTTAGACGAAGTAATCTGGTATTGGTACTATCTGCAGGTCTGTATACTTGATACCGTTCGTTGCACCATCTGGTGGATCCTGTTATCTGTTGCCCTCCACTTGTCCCTTGTGCCCCTGGGGAAGGAATTCCCATTGTTCTTGTGACGCGTCAGCTAATTCCCAGTACTAGTGTTTGGTATCGCGGAACTACGAATTTAATGCTGTTTACCCCTCTGGAAGGCCAACTTTAGCAGCGAGTTCTGTCGAATCAGTAGATTGCCATATCGATGGATTCCTTGTCCTTTCTCCAGGGCAGCCAGATAAACGGTTTGGTCATATGACTCATTTTCATTGAACTAATTTAAAGCTAAATGCTGCGTTTAGGCGCAGAGCATGGCAGTAGTGTAGGATATGATAATGTTCCATTTCATCCCCTTACTAAGTTAGGCTTATCTATTCCTGGTGTCTCGTTTTACTTGCAAACGGATGGTTATATTGAGCTGTGGCAATGTTTGTAAATGCTGTTTTCATTAGTTTCTCATGATTTTGCCAACACGAGTCCATTCATATATGATTGATTGATTGGACTGTATTTCTATAATACTGTCCCAGGTCTTGCTCTACTGGTCGTTTAACTTACCTACTGAAATTGCTCTGCATTCCTTCTGTGTAATTGGTGAATTGTAGTCTAATTGTAATTCAAGAAAATCAACAGATTCGCAACTAGCCAGGGCTTGCATTGCATACAGCCTTCCAGTTTCCTCATCTTGGATTGTAGCTCATCCTTATTTTTCCAATTTACCGTTGTGTCCTCTTAATTTCATTTATAGGCTTTGTGGTAATGGCTTTGTACAAAATTACTTTTTTTTCATTAACAATCTAAGGAAAAGGTGTGGTTACATGCCATCTACGTGAAATTTGACAAAAGATCCATAAGATATGAGATTAGGCATCTATAAAGTGTGCTATTTTATACAAAAGTGAGGAAAGAATGGACAGATACCATGAAAAACGGCTACGTTGTCCTTTATTCCTTATGCAGTCATTGGAAATACAAACAACCAGTAGATAATTCCACTACTTTTTGGTTGTTAGCAAATGGTAATGATGCCATTTATCCATTTTTGTTCTTTTCAGGGACTTCCGCAGCCATAGAACTGCTTTATTTGATGGCATTGAAGAAGGTGGGGTGAGAGCTCCAGCTTATTCTTCTCGTGAAATTCATGAGCATGAGAATGATCAAGCTATGGACAGTTTGCATGATAGGGTCAGCGTTCTCAAAAGAGTACGTATGCTGTACTTTCATATCTTTGCAGACCATTTCATCATTTTGTTGGGTTCAAGTTCAATGACCTCGCAGAACTTAATATCCTACTAAAAATAGGAAAGCAAAGGGACACACAGTGTTGAGTATGGTAATGATTGGAAACTTTTGAAAAAGATTTATTTAATGTTGATAATAAATATTACCCCCATCCCAAAATAAGTGTTGCTATGGTATTCATGCCGGTCAAACTTTCTTTAGTTTGACTAAGTTTGTAGAAATATTAGCAACATTTGTATTTTCAAATAAGTTTATTATAAAAATACATTTAATGATCTATCTAATGATACTTATAAATAATAATATTTTCTTAAATATATTTGGTCAAGTTAAAAGCGTTTGACTCCTTGGCAAGTAAGAACGACACTTACTTTGGGACAGAGGGAGTAAATTTATGCTACTCTGTACATCCTCCAAAATTAAAGATGAGATTATTTGTCAATTTGATAGACAGATGTTAAACTGCATTAGCGATTGCTGAAAAATTACTAATTTCTGTACAAAGATCTACTAAAAGCAATAGTTTGGCAATTGGAAAATTTCATATAATTCATATAGATATACTAGTACTGGTACTGGTTTCTAGATCAACAAGCTGGTATGGCATGGTTACATAAACCATACCATTGTGGTGTTTCTGCCATAGGGATTGACTTGAGATTACCTTCCACCTTGGACTTCATGCATAATCAGTAAATCGAATAAAGTAAAATGCCATCTTCCCATCTGAGTGTATAGTGTTTTACAGAGCACATGAAATTGCATCAGTAAAATGCAATGTGTCCATCTGGGATTTATGCATACAGTGATACATGCCATCATATTTAAACTTTGTGTGTTTTACACTGTTTCACACATTTTATTTATGCCACTTTGAACTTCATCGATTGTTGGGTATATTGTGATTTTGCTAATTTATCACTGAATCTGTTGTATGTTCAGTTGACTGGTGATATACATGAAGAAGTGGAGAATCATAACCGGATGCTGGACAGAATGTGTTATGGTGGGGAGACAATATGCAAGGAGGACGAGAGGTAGTGGCTGAGCGACGTCGATCATGAGCGGAGCATGGTCACTTCGGTGCTATGGCCAAGGATAAAACGGCACATCTTCAGGAATATTAGTTGGAGTCATATCTTCAGTCTGTTAGCGTAAAGAGTCCAGATTGTTAGCTATCTTGTTAGTCCAAGT
>CM041635.1:7889797-8003486 GCA_023333625.1 Bothriochloa decipiens | reverse complement strand
CAACTCGTCGCAACCGAAGCTTGAGAACCCACGCTGCGTACTCGCCTCCGTACTTCCTGCGTAGCAAATCCCGCCGCCCTAACAGAATGGTACTAGTTTCTTTCCTGCAACACACAAGTTGTTGTCAATAAAACCCTGATACATTAATTTCCGCTTCAGGGTAACGATATGGATGCTTCAAGAGGATTTCTTTCTGGGACGGTGGACAAGTTCAAGATGGTGAGGATTTCCGTATATCTCTGCAGATCAGCTTCTCCCTCCAGTACCCTGTTTTTCTCACTATAACTTTGCTTGACAGGTTTTCGAGACGAAATCAAGACACAGGATGGCAACCATGGTGGCATCCTTCATTGCTGTCTTCTTGCTCATATACTACCTTACCAAGTAGCCGCATGGCTCTTCTGGCTTTATTAAGGTTGCAGCATCTGTGTGTCGCTGCGTGTGATGATGTATATTGCCTGATTGTATGGTCCCATTTTTTCGCGTTTGATGACCAGATTGTTGGTTCTCAAAAGAAACGGGGCATGGCGGATTTGGGGATTCTGAGGTGATGTGCGCTGTTGCGATCTGATCTCTCACATGGTGTTTTTCAGATACAATACATGGGTTTACATCTCTGAAGCCGTCTGGGCTGGTAAATGTTGCGCAACTTTGTGAATGGCAAAAGATATGCAATGACTTGACATCGTTGTTGCCTCATTTGTACCGAATTTGTTCATGTAATCATTTGTGCTCTTGCTGGGAATTCGGGTGTGTAGCATCGGAATTTTCTGCCAGCGATGCGGCCTGTCGAAGGAGGACTGACGTGTAGAAGGTGCAAGTGGCACTGGGAGCAAAAATGCCAATTTGACTTTGTCTGTCGTGGTGAGTGAATCGAACCTGAACCTGACCCTGTCCAATGCATTCCTCTGACGCAACCAGCATTTCGGTGGCGATGCCGTGTTGCTGACTTGTTTTTGCTTGGAGCATTTTGCCTTCCTCTTCACTGTGATTGCGACTACTCATGCTACTGTAGTACTACTGTATGGTGCGCCTAACAATACGACTCCAGGATCGAGGAGATGCCATGTTTTACTGTGTGTTAGGCTCCAACCCTACCCTGACCAAACCTTGAACAGCACATCTCTACTGTGTACATGTGTTAGGCACCCATCTCCCTGTACACTGATGACAGTCTCAAAAAATAAAGGTTGGGAAAGGGTTAAATCAGCTTTGATGATGCAAATTAAGCTTATCTGCTATAGCAGCAACTCTTTTTCCACATTCCATTTGCATGCCCGGGGAGGGAAGATGATTTTTACTGCTTGTGCTTATCGTAATCCCAAAAGGCCTTAATAAAGCGACGCCGTGAAAGGAGCACTTGTGTGTACCATGCATGCTGCACAACCAGACAGCAACTCCACTGAAACGAAACCAGCACCGTGAAAAACAAATAGCCATGTTCTTCAGTTGTTGTACTGTGTGCCCTTGCACTAACCATTATCTCACAAAGTGTGTGACGTTTTGGATAATGACATGCATGGTCCAGCTACTACTGCATCTCAAAATGTACTTCTCGGTGAATCTTGATAGCCAGATTTCCACTAAGATAGTACTAGTTTACTAGTAGGAGTAAATAAATTAGAATTAGAAAGGGGGAAATGACATATAACACAAATATATGGCATAATTAACATGGATGACACCAGTTATATCTACACCAATCACCTGATCGCCAAATTTAAAACTACTTGCTTGCCACTCTATTTATATACAAAATACAAAAGAAAAAGAAGACATGTACTTCCTATGTCCCAAAATGACAGGCGTTTTCGCTTCCTGAAAAATAAATTTGCCTAAATATATTATTAAAAATATGAATATTTATATTTTATAATTTGTATCATTAGAAAGATTTTTGAATCTAGTTTTTTAACAAGTTTTTTGAAAATAGAAATATTGCATGTATTTTTCTATCAAACTTTCATGAAAAAATGACAATTAATTTAGGATGGAGGGAGCACTCTAGATGTATTGTATGTAGCAGCTTTAGATGTAGTCGGATTGTGCTCCTTTTGACGTACGCGTGTCGTGCCAACGGAGCTTGGTGTTTATCTTAATCTAATCCGAGGAGATAAGTTAAAAGCAAAGGGGGAGGAGGCGGCGTGACAGCAGGATCATTCGGCGCCCTTGCAGCTTGTACTGTTGCGCAACTTGTGCATGGACCACCATTAGCCTTAGCCACACTACAGGAATCTGTGCCATTTTATATAATTAGCACGCAGCTGTCTGTCATTAAAGATCACTAACACGTCTTTGATCTTGCCTTTCACGCATCATTAGGAGCTTTATAAGGGCCGTCGCCACTAAACTAATCATTCACCTCATGTCGCTCTTTCCTCTCTCATCTCATGTATGCTAGCTGCCCTGCCGATGTATATGTGGTCCTATATATGCATCCAACTTAGCTAAAGTACTCCTACACTACACTACTAGACTAGTAGGACTAATAATACGTACTTAGTTTTCAACTTGGAGATGTACCAGAACTTAATAAACTAACCTAGATATTACTGCATTTTCTTTCCTGGGGTTGGGGTGTGTTTGTCATCACAACGCAGCAAGGTTTTTTTTTTTTTTTTAATTCAAGCAAGTGAAATTTTGGGTATCCACACAGGGCAAGATCTTTAGTTTTGAAAACCTCTTTTTTTTACCAAAGTCGGGGGCAAATCACAGCCTATTTTTATAGTTTATCTAGCTTATTAATTGTTAGAGCAACTGAGTAGTATATGGGTCCTCAACTCAAATATGTCTTTTTCTTCGTTGTCTAAAAAACAATCTGTCTTTTTCTTTATGTTCGGTTCAGAAGTATTGTAGTAGAAAAATAATCTAGTTTAGCCGTCGGAGGCTGATAAAAAACCATTTCAATTAAGAAATTAAGATTCTTTCAAGTGATTGGACGCTACATGGATGCTTTGGATATATACAAGCATATATGTATATATCATATGAATCCGACCAGACAAGCCATCGACGATCTCTTGAAGCAAAACAAAGTTTCCGTCCGTTGTGCAGGGTTTGACATCTGATCCGGTCGATCCAACAGTACGGACGATCGGATCTTAATTTTTTCTCCATTTCCCATGGAGCATTTGTTTTATCAACTAACTCTGTATTTTTCTAACACAAATAAGGGCCCTCAAGGAAAAGGCCACTCATGTTCCGTGACAATCCACAAGTTGACACATATAGCAAGTAGAATTTTGAGGTGCCCACAATGCATGACCGTTAGTTTGCAAACCTCATATTATCCATACATAAATCATTTTAAACTTGAACACAGTAGGTCCTCAGCTCAAATCTGTCCTTTTCCTTTTTTGCTCAGAAGTAGGAGTAGAAAAATAACCCAGTTTAGGCGTCATAGGCTGATTTTAAAAACATTTTCAGTTAAGAAATTAAGATTCTTTCAAGTGATTGGACGCTAATGGATGCTTTGGATATATATACAAGCATGTATCATATGACCCGATCAGACAAAGCCATGTATCTGAAGCAATGCAACATAGGTTCTGTCCGTTATATATGTGTGGTTTGACATCTCATCAGATCCAGCAGTACGGATGATTGGAGGATCTAATATTTTTTCCATTTGAGTGTCACTAACTCTGTATTTTTCTAATATACAACAAAAGGGCCTTAAGGTCAAGGAAAAGGCCATTATTCATGATCCATATGGATGCTTTATAATCGACAAGTCGACGATTAATAAATTCTTCACTGTCATCGAGTTGAATGTGTCATACTGACAGTACCTAAACCAGCTCTCCCTTTCTGTTGTAAGCAAGCTATAATAAGCCCTGTTTGGATTCAAGGAGATAGTAGTTAGCTACTAATAATTAGTTCTTTGGATCCAAACAGATCTAGCTAATAGTTAGTTGAATACTCAACTAATAACTATTTGACTGGCTGAACCCAAGTAGCTAATGATAGTTGAGACATATTAACTATCTAATTATTATATTCACAAAAAAACTATCTAATTATTTGAAAATAACTAATGGATCCAAACTGACCCTAAATAACATGAATGTAGTATGATCTCGAAGACAAATGCATGCTTCCATGCTCAATCTCGAAGACAAATGCATTGTTCAAACCCCATGCACTTTTTAATTTTATCATGTTTTCTGTTTATGCAATATCGATCTAGAGATATTCTGCTATGATGGTTTAGCTACAGCTGTGTTACATTGACCTCTCTCGGCGCTCGTTTAAAGCGTGTTATATATTTGTGTAAACTCTTCTAGCTAATACAATGATACGCAAATCTTTTACGTATTTGATAGAAAAAAATCATGTTTTCTATTAGTTTACATATTTGTTGAATATTTTTTATGAAGGATACATTGTTACAAATCTATCTGTGGAGGATTTAAAAAATGCAATATCCAAATATAAACATTTACTCTCTCTTTTTTTCCTTTTTGCCCTGCATATGCATATAAAGTGCCTCAAATTTCACAGGAGAGTTATACTGTGACTATAACAAGACGATGAACCCGGTGATGAGAGGTTGTGACTATAACAAGAAGATGAGCCCAGTGACGAGGTTGGATACTTGGAAGTATGCAAATGATCGCAGTATCTGCTGTCCATGCATATTGTATATTGCATGAAAGTACATCGAGGTTGGATATCTACAAATGAAACCCTCTTATAAATTACAGGTGTTATGTGATTTTTTGTTTGTTCTGCATAAAAATGAGATACCATACATCCTATTGTATTTTTTGAGAAAGGAATTACTTGCTCACCCCACCTACCCAGCAGCAACCCCTATGCATGCGACACATACGCTAGCTAGCTAGCAAAGGAACCTTGGTCTCCCACATACTAACCTCCAGAGTCCTAAATCCTACCTAAAGCAGAGCTGCCAGGTAAAAATATGCCTCACCAGCAACACACCAAAGCATCTTATAATAATAATCTGAAGCGGGGATCCATGACTCCTACACACTACCTATTGAGATCGAATATGCTGCAATTCTTTTATGCCGCCAAAAGATGCATGATGCACCAAATTAAATCAAAGTCCAATACGAACAGTTAGGTTTCTTTTAGATTTTCACCATGCTAAATTAATATTTCCTTTAAATCAGGGCTGTTCTTTTTTTGGTGACAATTGTCGATACATTTAATTTAAATTCATGTGGTTTGAAGAAAAATTACGCTGCAAATTAGTGAATAAAATGTTCTTTCTTTTGGATAAGCACCACTCAAGGATCACATCTCTTAGGTGCGTACGTGGAGATGAAGGTATAAGATAAAAGTATATTGCACATTCCATTAGGTGGTACATTACTATGACACATACGTTAAAATTAAATTTGAACCATATGTATACGGCAGCAGATGGTTGGCTGTATATCTTAGCGTAACATACACACTAATATGTGATCTACGTACCTGCTGGTAGTACTAATTAAGAGAACATCTTTAGGAAACTATACATATGTGTGGTCCATGTGCATATGAAACCATATATGATGATGAGGTTATATTTTCTCATGGGTTCACCAATCCACTTTGGTGTAGTTTTTCAAGGGTGGCCATAGCGTTTTCATGTTCTTGTCCTGCTGCTACTTTTCTTTTAAATAGTGTTTCATGGGTCTGTGTACACATACAAACATATTACATATGTCTGTCTACCAACTTGGAATAGGGCAAGTGAAAATAGATATATAAATCTACCCTGACATCAGCCTCTCACTACAAGTCTTCTCCCCATATATAGCAGAGGGAAGACGCACCAAACCACAAGGAAAAGTATAGAATTACAATTTACAAGAGGAAGGAGGAGGGATGGAGGGGGCAAGTCTCCTTTGATTTCGTTCTTGCCTCTTTGCCTCTCTCGAGGTCAGCTCTTGATGGATTCAGCAAGACACATGGTAAAACTTTCTGAATGATCTTTGCTCTTATGCTCGCTTAATTCTTCAATTATTGGGTCCAATCGAACTATAGTCTTCTCTTCTCGTTCAGGCTCATATGCTCCCATATCTTTGAGCAAAACATGATGCTTGGATCTTGAGTTCTTGACACATGGCAGTGGGCTAGCTAGCTAATATGTTTCTCTTATATTTCTGTTTTGCATCTGCAAAGGCGTAGAGAGCAGGGAGCAAGAGATTTCCTTGAAGAATCTTGAAGAAGTCGATCGAGGATCCGTCGAGTCCGGCTGTTCTAGAAAAGTAAGCAGCAGCTCGATTATCGAAACCCTACTAGCAAGCTAGGGGTAGAAGAGAATTGACAAGCTGGCGAACAGGTGGTGGGACGAGGGGCGGCTCGGCCTGCTGGAGCCATCCCTTGGCAAGAACCAAGAAGAAATGGCACCTTCCTCCAAGGACGGCGCCACGGAGCAGCCGACGAGCGGCGGGAGCGGCGACGACCGGGAGAACGGCACTGGTGAGCCCAAGGAAGGCGCGGTGGTGACGGGAAACCGGCGGCCCCGCGGGCGGCCGCCGGGGTCCAAGAACAAGCCGAAGCCTCCCATCTTCGTGACACGTGACAGCCCCAACGCGCTGCGCAGCCACGTGATGGAGGTGGCCGGCGGCGCCGACGTGGCCGAGTCCATCGCCCACTTCGCACGCCGCAGGCAGCGCGGTGTGTGCGTGCTCAGCGGCGCGGGCACTGTCACCGACGTCGCGCTCCGCCAGCCCGCCGCGCCGGGCGCCGTGGTGGCGCTCCGCGGCCGCTTCGAGATCCTCTCCCTCACCGGCACGTTCCTGCCGGGCCCCGCGCCGCCGGGGTCCACGGGGCTCACCGTGTACCTCGCGGGCGGGCAGGGGCAGGTCGTCGGCGGCAGCGTCGTCGGCACGCTCACCGCGGCGGGCCCCGTCATGGTGATGGCGTCCACGTTCGCCAACGCCACCTACGAGAGGCTGCCGCTGGACGACGCCGAGGAGGAGCCCGGGCAGGCGCCGCCGCAGCTGCCTCCCGGCCCTGGTGGAGGGCCGCCTCTGATAATGGGCGGGATGGCCGCCGATCCCTCGGCGATGCCAATGTTCGGCGGTGGCCCCGGCGGCGTGCCGCCAGGCCTCATGCCAGGGGGCGCCGCGGCCGCCTCCGGTGCGGGCCTGCAGCTCGGGCACGAGGGGCTTGCATGGGCTCATCATGCACGGCCACCGCCATACTAGGAGGGGGAGGGGATCTCCATGCCATGACCGAGGAATTGAGGTAGAAATGGAGGATCGTTCATCATCGCAGCACCGACAGCTCAAGAACGACGACTGCGACGACTTCATCATCATATAGTTACTTCGATCTAGCTAGAACTGAAGATCGAATTAAGCATTCTGCCTGGACAGGAGCTAATAAAAGGCTCTTCGATTGATCAATTCTAGCTAATACAGTACGTACTCTGCTAAAGAAGGTAATATAAACTGCTGCTATATTAATTATACTGCTACTGCAAACTACATGCATGTGACTGTGTGGCTGTGACAAATGTCAGCGCAAGATACGATCGAGAGCTTGCATTGTGTTCCATTGTGATGTTTGACTTATATTAATTAGATGCAGCGTGATAAATAGATCATGGATTATGCTTATATTATATAGTCTATGTATGTCTCTTTGATCTCTCTTGTTCAAAGCTATGCACTCTTTCAGATTTTTGTGTCAGTTTTTATCACTTCAAATAACTGTGGTGTGATATGATGCCAGTATATACTGACACCGGTGAAGTACAGAATGAAGCCTTTCGGTAAAGATGAACTTATATAACTAGCTTACTATTTCCCAGTATATATATGGTATTTTTTGTGAACGGATGCATGCTTTAGCGATGATTATACTAGCTGTCGCAAGGGGTTAATTAATATACATAATAATGTCGGCCTATATATGCATACACACCGTCAATAAATGTGTGTGTATAATATAAAAATGGGGCTGTGTAGTACACGTTTTAATCCTGCTGCTTGTTATTATCAGTGACAAGGCTAGAATAAATTAGAGGGAAGTGCGCTACCTATGGGTGTATAGACTTGTATGAGTATATATAGTGTGTAATTTTTGCTAAAATATCACTGTTTTTTTATATCTTTGAGGGGTGCACAGCCCCGTAATTACAATATAGCTTCACGTACCATGCCCTGGTTGCTATATATGGTTCTCTCCCGCCGTTGTTTTAATTCATATATAGGTATGTCCATCTTCTATAGAAAGATTATTTCATGGCTTGATACATTTTCGATCGGGTCAGTTTTACCGGGGACATTTTAAGTTTCCAGTAGTGTATACATATACCAGGCTCAAATGCATTTCTTTAGTAGTGAACTTTGTCTTCATGTATGCATTTGTTAGCTTAATATGCATGCCTGGAACAGGTATGCCACCATGCGCAGCCTTCTTTGTTTGATGAAAACACATCAGCACAGTTTTGTGCCTATTAATGCTTTGGGGGTTTACAGCGTTACAATGCTACTACTGCTAAATCTAGGGTATATAACATGTGCACTACTGAGGTATATATATAGCTTTTCCTTTTTTTGGAATCAATATATAGCTTTTCCTGGTTGATTGATATAATATTTACTCGGGATAAGAAGGGAGTCCTTTCATTTACAATGCAATAAAACCAACCAATGCAAAGCTCCTGCTGAAGAAAACAACAACGTTCACAAACTAGACCAGCGCACACTATGTGGCAGGGATTTCTTCATATGTACATGTCTATATATATACTCTCAACGGTTGCACAGATATGCCAAACAAATACATACCATATGGTGGATACATATGTATAGTCATATAATAAACAGATCAATGATGTATATGCTTGTTGTTAGTTAAAATATGCGCATATAGCACATTTGTTTAATTCTTCACAATTAGGTTACAAACGTTCAATACAGGTATTTCATATGTTTTCTTAGGGATGCAAGGCAAGTTGTCCGCGAACCCACAAGTAGACTTAACTTTTGTGTGGGTTATGCATGCGGGTAACCTGCAAAATTAAACATTAAACATATAATATATTTGTGGGTTCATGAAACAATCTGCCTAGCAACCCTATGTTTTATGCTAATTAATTTAAATGTTAGCAAATGTTTCATTCTTCACATGTGCAGAAATAATAAGTACTAGCGTCTCTACATAGTTCGGTCTATTTTTAGTTGCCTTAGTTGAAGAACTAAGGCAGCTAAAATTTATTTATTTATTGTTCCAAAACTACTTTTACAAAATTACATGTTGAGATATTTTTACAGTAAAAATGTACTACATCGATCTGATAGCTTGTTTATTTGATAATCGATTTGAAAGACTAGTTCTTACTCAATGGGATACGCGCAGTACCCTTTTTAAGATACACACGATATGCATAATGCATATGTTGTCATTTTGGAACGAAAACAAAATGGAACAGTGGCATGCATTGCGCGGTACGGTGCGGCCGGCCCATGCATGAGAGCAAACTTGTGCTAGATCATTGAGATTAATAAAGGGCACACCGGAGTTAAATAATCTTTGTTAATTGATAAAGTATACTCACGGGCACATGGACAAGAACATGCTTATGACTTGTGTACTCTGTGCTCCTCGCGTAAGTACACCCTACCTAGTCCAAGTTGTTGTGGTTCGTGTGCTGCACACACACTCTAAAATAACTTGTCTACTTTGATACTTTCCACTGTATGCATGTATATGTACATGCTGACTCTCCATATCCTACTGTAGGAGCCCCATATGAATGTCGTGACGAGTTAGCTTAGTTATCGAGCTAAAAATAACTAATAATAAGTAGTTGCCATGGAAAATTTATGCATACAAACATGTATTTTTTGGCAATGCATGATTCCATTTGGTGTACTCTCCTAGTCATTCTAACTAGTTATCTTTTGTCAAATACATGTATACACAATGAAAATATATTTAATGATGAATCTATCTATTAGTGTTGATATCTTCTTTATGAACTTGGTCAAATTTAAGATGTATATAGGAGCATAGCTTTCTTTTATGAGTAGAGGGAGTATATATAGCTGGATGGAAAAATATATATGTATATAAGAGCATAGGCTGCAGATGCTATAGGTGGGAGAAAATGGGAGAAAGAAAAGAAAAAGAAAACTTCAATACAATGCCTCCTGACAGCCGCAATGTCCAATATAAACAAACTGACGCCACTCTAAAACTTAAACTGAATTTAAATTATTACTGTCGATATTAATATAATTTTATAGAAAAATACAACCATAGAACCACTATGCCTCTATTCCAAAATTACAAATTATTTTGACTTTTTTAGATACGTACTTTTTGTAATGTCCTCATATGTATACTATATCTACATACATAACGATAACAAAACAATAAGAAGCCAAAATATCTTAAAATTTGAAACAAAGGTAGTATAATTTATTTAATTAGTATTACAGATGTTAATATAATTTCAACTTGATAAAATTTTAAAAATATATATTAAACAAAACTAATATAACATGTGTTTTTAAACAGACCGAACAATATCAACGTCTAATGGGTCAATAGGAGAACTTGAGGCATAGCGTGAACTCGTTATTAGTTTGATCAGACGACGGATGGTATCTCCAAGGTAACTTGGGACTGTGGAGTGGGGACGACTCACCCCCTATATATACGTTATATTATACTGTCTCTGCCAATGCAAATGCATCACCACAGTTGAGAATCCATTTGAACCTAGGGCTTAAAGTCTATCCATCTGCCTACCTCTAGCTGCTAGAGCTTAATTTATATTAGTAAATTCGAGGTAGCTTGTACGTTTCTTCTTTGCTGCTGGATTTGCCTCTGCTGACTACTGATGCATGCTGTTCCGCCAGTTGCTGGATTTGTAGAATCTTGTATTAGATGAGTGTTCGAAGTTACTAATCAAAATTGATTATCTTTATGCTGCTTCCTATTCAGTTACTAACACAATACCTATTTATATACTATACAATACCTTAGACCAGGATATCATCACTTTCGGTTCACTGCCAAAATTTGAACCTGATAGTACCAATTTTCGGCAATGATGTGATGGTTCTAAAAATACGACAGTGATAATAACAGCCTTCAATATCTGTTGTCAAGAATGCCAACACTGACGACGGTTCGTGGCACCAACCAGCTGTGTTGAGTTCAACAACACTGCCGGTTCATGACTGCAACCGACATTGTTGATTTGAGCAACAATACCAACTTAGTACTTGAGCCGGCTATACCTATGATCACTGATGGCTTGTTGGTGAGCCAATAGTGATCTATTTTTTCCATATTATATTTAATATTTATTTTTATTATGTTTGTGTAACATTTTTTATTTTCTATTGTTCCAGTAATGTATACTAGACTCACATACATCACAAATCTATCAAGCTTTATGTTAAAAATATAACGGTAACTCATATGTTATGGGGGCAATATGTATGTATTACAGTGATCCCTAGTACATACATGTCAGAAAAATAACATTGTAAATCTATAGTACTTTATTATGCATATATTTCAATTATCAGTATAGCTTTTGAAATTTTTATGTTGTATATGGTTTTCACTTAATCCAAAAATATAAGCCTTATTACTGAATTGGTAAATGGATTTATCGAATTGTGTCTGAAAATTTTTGGAGGCATACCCTGACATGAAATCTTAGATTCACCACTGATATTACTACAGTATGTAAAATATGGATTGATTATAATTTTTTTTTGAACTTCTCTGTGCAATGGAGAAAGATCCAGTTTTAATCAACACCACCTCTAGGAGGAAGAATGCTACCTTGTCTTGGGATCCTCTCATCTTATAAACTTTTTATATTTAAGTATATCGTGGTGTCGTTGAAGGAAGATGATATAAAAATGCACAAGTGTTAGACTCCACAGTAGTGTGGTATGTTGAATTAACCGATATACATGAAATTGGAAGCACACACACCCTTTTTTTTTTCACTTGGGTCCCACTAAGGCACACATGCCCATATCATCATGTAGTACCCGCATTCGTTGTTGAGCTGCTATTCTAGATTTCTAGGGTTCCCGTTGGCATATGATCAATGCAACCTCGAATAGGTTCAACTTCTTCTTGTCCAGATTATCCTTGACACCGTGTGACATATTATAGTGTGTGAAAGCGATGACATTAGAAAGTGGCGTTCACCTACTCATTAGCACTATGCCTGATCTAAGAAAGTGGCGTTCTCTTTGAACGAGCCCCCACACCTTGATATGTGATTCTGCAAAATTTGATATCTACGAGACCAAACGAAAACTGCAATCACAAAGTCCTAATGAATAATCTTAAACAAAGATAAGAAGCACAAAAGTAAGCACCGAGAACACTTACTCGCAGTTGTAGGATACTATAGTATATTCAATTTATTTTGTCGTTTGATTTCACAGAAGATTTATCTCCTGCTCCCGTGTACATCGTCTAAAGACCACGTCTGCATCTGCGGCATCGCATCGGAGTCCCACGCCAGGAGCAACGCGGCTCGTTGTACTGGGCATGGGCCGGCGAGGAACAGCTCTTTACACATGAATGGTCATGGCCTCATGGGCTGGGCTAAATCTCAGGATAAATGTTGGGTCCGACGCCAGTCGCAGGCCTCCAACGGCTTGGACCGGTAGGGGTTAGGTGGGCCGCTGTAAAACACCCATGCAGTTGCCATTGCTACACAATTATCACATAATAATAAGGATAAATATCCGGTGAAAATCATAACTTTGATAAAAACCCGTGTAGACCATACCAAAAAAATCGTCTAAATTTCTAAAAAAATTCACACATATAGATGATATGATAATATAAACCTTATAAATTATCTTATCCAAACTCGACTTTGTTTGTGTGATATAAAAATAATAAATTTGTAACAAATCATTTAGACAGCTTTTTGGCTTAAAATTTATTATTTTTATATCTCATCACAAACGAAGTCGAGTTTGGACAAGATATTATATAAGTTGTGTATCATCATATCATCTACATATGTGAATTTTTTAATGAATTTAGATGACCTTTTTATCGTGGTTTATACTGGTTGCATGATAACTATTTCCGGTAAATTTTAGCCCATATTGAGTCATCTCTGTATCCCATGATGCATATCCCAGTCCCAATTTTTCAACTCGTGTTTTCTGAACCCAATCGTATTCCAGTAAAAAAATATGGAAATGAAAGAATCTGTTTCAGTTTGTTTTCGTACATATACACCCTGCTTCGTTTCAACTTACAGGCGCTTTCAGTCAGTCATTTAATGGTATTTTTTCATAATAAATCAGCATCAGCCAGAATCAGTTAGTCAAAAACGATATTATAAACAGTATGATACTCTTTTGTTCTCTAGTATCTCCTAAAATATATTTATACAGTAGGGAATCGTTGTTGAGGAAGAGGTGCTGGTGCAACACCGATGTGCTGCAGTCGGCGATCCGTGGCGGACCCAGGGCTGGGCTGGCGACCCTAGACATTCGCCTCCGTTCCGGCGCTATAGTGTAGGCTTGAAAATACACGATATCTTGTCCTCGATAGTGGATCCACGACATCTGGTCCTCCTTTTGAACAAGTAGAGACCCCTTATTTAGAATCAAAAGAGGCTGCGAAATAGGGAGCACCATGTGCAAATCGGCAAATGGATCTTCATCCTCAACTGAAGAGATGCACTACCAAAAAGGCATTGTGAATTCCATCACGAAAGGACAATGCTAGCCGCGGCCACCAAGTATCTACAGGTTTCGTGTGTCACGTTTTAGACTCTTTATTTCCATCTCTCGTTTGCATATAATGTTTTTCCATGTCATTGACTGCATCTTGATTTCTTCCATTTCAAATTATAATAATTTGTGGCTTTTTGTAGATACATAATTTTTTATGTATTAGATATACACTACGTAAAGATAAGTAGTATAGCAATATAAAAACTACATATTAAAAAAATCTCAAAACGTCTTATATAATGAAGGAAGTACCAAACATCTTAAAAACTCTTATAAAATTAAGATCCACTAGCTAATTCTCTCGCATATCCTTGCACCACATCATTCACTAATCTTCTCTCAACAAGCAAGTTATCCACCTCATTAGTCCACTATCGGACGCATTTATAGTCAACTAGCATTTACAATTATGATATATATGCAAGCAAGACACATCATCTAGCATTATGACATGTCATTCACTAATACTAACTTAATTGTTTATCCCTTTGTATAAATAATATTATTTCAAATCATCATCATTTTTTGCGGCAACGAGTAAGGTATGCTTTCTTGATCCTCAAGACCTTTAAGTTTTATATGTTTGCAATTCTCATTAATATAACTCATATTTTATATCTCTCTTTCATTCATCAAACGATCACCAAAACTAATCATAAATTTTCACAGCAACACGCGGAGAATCCATAGTTCTACATAATTAAAAGGAATGTGGATCTAGTTGATGCCCTTCGAAGAAAGAAATCCACAAAGACTACAGGAAGGACCATTAGATGGACAGCGAGGAAATCCAAATAGAGGAATAATCATGGTGAAACACCTCAAAATGCTGTGGTGCAAACGTGGCATCGTCTCTTTTAGGTGAAACTACCACAGAATATATATTAGCCTGTGTATTGGCCCTGTCTATATGCTTTTCATTCAAGCGTGAAAGAGGCATGTTTGTTGGCAGCCTTGCATCCTTGCATCTTCCGGATTCCATATCCATTTCTACGCGTACCGATCGAACATCATGTACGCTGAATGAATGAATGAATAAAGCCAGCCTTTACTTCTTTTTTGTGCAACAAAAAGAAACGGAGGAAATTCAGCATGGCGGCAGGGAGCCAGGTATGGCGATATTTGGGGCGTACGTGTTTGTTTCTCTGGACAGAGATCGGGAGATGCCCGTGAGCTGCAGCCCACACAGTGTTTGTTTTCCTGGACGTCTCCGAACACTGGACTGCACGGTGCTCAAAGTACCTGAGAGCCTGCATCCAAAAAACGAATTCGAGGTTCCTTCCTCAGGAGTCTGGCTCTCTTGTGACATTCGGTTTCACTCCCATCATCTCCCAACTCCATTTCCTCCGCTCCCTTACCTTCACCCACCTCTCTCCCGAACGATTAATCTCGCCGTGGATCCATACATCGAGCAAGACAAGGAGCAGATCGGGTCGGTTGGCGAAGGATCTGGGTGCGGATGGATTTTGGGGGTGTGGCCAATAACGGGACGGGGAGGCGATGCACCTTGTTGAGTTTCAACTCGCCTGGACGGGAAGCGCTCGGCGGTGCGGCGCTAGCGGTAGCCGGTGACCCAAGCGGCAAGCGGGTCTTCGCAACACCATGCTTCACCTTGCACATGCATCGTCTTGCTGCTCGGCCGCCTACCACGTGTGCTTGCCTGTCGCCGCTCTTCCTATGTACCTTCGCGGACATGTTGCCCTGCGCCGCCCAACCCCTCACCCACACGCCTGCCCTCGCGGTGGCCACGCTGGGGGAGGACAACTGTCGTGGAGTTGGAACCACGACAAGCATGTTGTTTAAGTCAGAGTCATACATAGAGGTCGTGGCGATTTATCCGGGTTCGGACAAATAATGCCTTACATAGAGCAGCTGATCATGATCCTTATACTCAAGCACCCAAAATCGAGGGGTTCTTTAAGTTCCGACTGAGAGGAAGAAGAGGTGTAAAGGTTGTACTCTCTCTATCCATGAAAACATGCAACTATAATGCTTGCCACATAAAGTTGTTCACATTTGATCAAGTTTTTAGTAAAAATATTCATATTTATGACTTCAAATTAATTTAATATAAAAATATATTTCATAATTAATATAATAATATTATTACTTAATGTTATAAATATTTGTAGTTTTTTATCTACAATTAGTTAAACATAATATACTAAAACATAGTGCTGTGCTATAGAATTGTATGTTTCACTGGATGGAGAGAGTAACTTCCTATAAACCGTTTGGTTGGTTAGGGATTAAGAAAAAGGTAAAAAAAAATTAATTGTGTGTGGGCTTGAATAAAAAATCACTCTATTAGGTTGTGTCTCCTTCCACCGGTGTAGAAGCTTCCATTGGTTCATGCATCTGTCCTCTGGCTCTGTGCTAATAAAAAACAGGCATATATATTTGCCTTTATGAGAGCTTAACCTAGATGACCCAGAGTCTAGCGTGTACATGGCGGAGGTGCAGCGCAGTTGAGTGCTGTGGCTGTGATCGAGCGAGCTAACTCTATAAAGCATCCCCAAATAATGCACGGGCGAAGAGACGGCCAGCGGGCGGACGCGGACGCGGACGCGGACGCCCCCTTGTTCCATCCCGAGCGCCAGGAGGGCGAGCACCGGCGGCGCCGGAAGGACTGCTGCGATGGGGGGCGACGCCAGCACCGTCGAGGCGAGGCCACTCCTCGTCGGGAGGCAGGCCTCCCACAAGCCCGACACCGACACCCCGCCGGTGCACACCGCGGGGGACGCCGGCCGCATGGTCTGGGACGAGACCAAGCGCCTCTGGGGCATCGGCCTGCCCATCGCCGGGAGCATGTTCAGCTTGTTCGCCGTCGGCTCCATCACCCTAATGTTCATCGGCCACCTTGGCACCCTCCCGCTGGCCGCCGCCTCCATCAGCCTCTCCGTCTTCGCCATTTTCGCGATGGGCTTCCTCCTCGGCATGGGCAGCGCACTCGAGACGCTCTGCGGCCAGACGTTTGGCGCCGGCCAGGTCGCCATGCTCGGCGTCTACCTCTAGAGGTCCTGGATCATCCTCATCTCCACCTGCATCTTGATGACGCCCCTCTTCGTCTTCTCCGAGCCGCTGCTCCAGTTCCTCGGCCAGGATGCCGACGTCGCGCGCGAGTCCGCCAGGTTCGTCATCTACATCATCCCCTCCATCTATGCCATGGCCATCAACTTCGGCGCCAGCAAGTTCCTCCAGGCGCAGAGCAAGGTCACCGTGCCTGCTTACATCGGCTTCGGGGCGGTCGTCGCCGTCGTCGTCGTCAACTACCTCTTCTTCTACGTGCTCGACTGGGGCCTCCCCGCCGCCGCCGCTGCCTTCGACGTCGGCCACTTTATCATGGCGCTCGGCCAAGTGGCCTACATCATCGGATGGTGCAATGACGGCTGGAGGGGATGGTCCGCTGCCGCCTTCCACGAAATTTGGGGATTCGTTACGCTCTCGCTCGAGTCCGCCGTCATGCTCTGCCTCGAGATATGGTACATGAGCATTGTCACTGTGCTCACCGGCGACCTGGAGGACGCGCAGATTGCCGTTGACTCCTTAGGCATATGGTACTGCACAACGGAGTATAAAATGCTTCTTTGATTCTTTTCTTTAATCTTTCTTTTTTTGTGCACAACCAATAACAAACCCTACTACTATTCTTATGCATAGTCCTTAGATCTGACAAATATAGTTCTTTCTCCTGTATGTATATCTTCAGCTTGAACATAAACGGATGGGAGAACATGATCTTCATCGGTCTCAATGCCGCTATCAGGTCCAGTCCAGATAATCTACCTCTTTCCTTATAGTCTATACTGTATAATATAGCTTGCTGTTGCTGGGTACTGATACAAGCTCTGCTCTGCTGCGTTCCTTGACCATTTACTATTTTTCAGCGTCCGGGTCTCGAACGAGCTTGGCTCCGGCCGTCCAAGGGCTGCATGGAACGCGGTCATGGTGGTCGTCAGCGAGGCGCTGCTGATTGGGATCCTGTGCATGGCCCTCGTCCTCATCTTCAGGGACAGCTTCTCCATCATATACACCAGCGACGCGACGCTGCAGCGAGCCGTCTCCAAGATCGCCGGCCTGCTCGGTCTCACCATGGTGCTCAACAGCGTGCAGCCGGTGGTCTCAGGGGTGGCTGTTGGGGGCGGATGGCAGGGCCTCGTCGCCTACATCAACCTCAGCTGCTACTACATTTTCGGCCTGCCCCTGGGCTATTTGCTCGGCTACAAGTTCAATTTCGGAGTCGGGGTATGCATGTTGTTTGCTTGTAATCAGCCAATACTTTAGTGATTGGATTAGTTATTACTTGTTGTATTCCTCACATTTTGGTTTTGTCTCCGATGATGATGATGCTTGCAGGGGATTTGGTCCGGCATGGTTTGTAGTATCGCCCTTCAGACGCCCATCTTGCTAGTTGTGGTTTGGGGGACAGATTGGAAAGCAGAGGTAACACCAGCCTACTAGCTCCATGGCCTTTTGTACCATCATCCCTGTTCTTTTTGCTATCCTATGGTTCTTGCAATGCAAGAAGTGGTATAACTACTTGCACATATAGGATTGATCTCCTTTGTTTTGGCAACTGCAGGCAGCACAAGCTTCAAACCGTGTGCAAAAATGGGATGGCAAAGGCACTGATGAAGTCAAGCCCCTCCTGGAGTAGAGTTAGTGTAGTACTATCACGCAAGCTTGGTTTCTTGCCCTTGACACGTTGCTACCGTAGGAAATATATCAAACTCATTACATTTTGAAGGACCGGAATAGACGACCAGAGGGGGGTGAATGGGAGCCTTAAATTTCTTTCGAAATATTTAGGCCACTGTCTCGAGTTTACCGTTAAACACGCAAAATCTCCAAATCTAAAATACTCATGTCAACCGGTGACGAAAATACCTAGATAAATTCTTTAGGTCGATAGAAACCAAACGCAACAAGCAGAATGCGAATCGGACTACAAACGACCAAGTTGTGCACCAAACGGAAAATCAGGGCTAGAGAAAAATCACAGAAAAATTCATCATGAAAATCATTCAATAAGAACAAGCTGCTGCTCCACTAGGCTAACTGTTCCTGTGACTGGAAAGAGGAGATTGATCTCCTTGCTCACTTGAACAACATACAGAAAGAGACACGCAACCTGAGCACACAAATTAGCATCGGGCTGTTGTCGTATGGTTCCTACTTGGCCTGAATTGAGAGGCAGTCTAGTGCCGCAGCAGAGCTGCTTGTTCTCCCGTACCAGGACACGACTAGCAGGTAAAAAATGCTTTGGTAAAACACGGAAACAAGAAGGCAAGCTAATTGATTTTCCCTATAGCTTGAAAGTGATGGCTCAAGTAATTGAAAATAAACTAGTGTCACGTTCAAGCTTTGCACTTGCTACGAAAAGAAAATCTCTGCTGCTCCCGAACTGCAAGGTAATTAAACTGCAAGCGCTGCTGCTGTGCACCGGTAATCTCCGACCTGGGTCAGTGAGCCGGTTTTGAGAGAGGAAAGCACAGCTTTGGACAGCAGCTGCAGTAACCGAATCACACAAACCAATCAGAGGAGGAGAAAAACACACAACCCAAGAGACCTCGACGAACAGCCAGGCGACGCACTGGAGGGGCTACTCACCATCGAGCAAAGCACCAGAAATCGGTGGCAAAACGGCAGGGGAGCGCACGGCGCTGCAGCTCTGCTGCTGTTTCCCTTGCGCCGGCAGGCAAGCCCCTCCTGCACGAACTGACGAACAGACAAGAACTACACAGACAAATGAAGAACAAGCACACGCACAGAGACTGGTTCCTTGACCAAAATCCAACCGGATCTCAACCGATACACACCCAACTGCTACCAAAATTTAACCAGACAATCACAAGGTAGTTGGAAGGCTATCAGTGGATCATCGCCCAAAACATAGAAGAGCTCCAGAGGACTCAGATCACAACAAGAACGAAAATAGGAAAACACATGAAAGTAAGCACACGAAAATTCACATGAAAAAGTGACGAACCCTAGAGGATACGAGGAGGATTCGGGCCTCTATTCCCACATAAAAATTACAGGAAATACGTCACGAATTTTTGTTCTTAACCTCTAGCAAGAACTCTAACATGAGGGGAAGAAGCTCCTCAGAAGAAAAACGTAAAATAAGAGAGGTGTGAAGAGTTGGAGGCTCCCTCGTCTATTTAACTAGGCTATTACACATCCTTATTATGTCTCTAGGTATTTTGAGCTAAACCACTTTACTGGAGGGCGTTGTAGTCCAACTCTAGGTTTCTTGATCCGACGGCCACTGCGCCTTCTCACTGGTAGCTTTGCTTCGACGCAATCTCCCCGTTGACGCCACGTGCCGTCTGTCCGCATCGGGTTTTGAGGCACAAACCCACGAAACCCGCCACCGGTGGTCTTGAGGCAATACCACCAAACCGTCGCCGATGGTTTTGAGGAAAAACCATCAAACCGCCTGCGAGTAGCGTACCGCTTATGCATCCCCCGCCATGTACTCTCGCGCTTGTCGATGTCCCAAGTGTCAGCCACCGCGGCTGATCAACCGACCGTCTGGTCCATCGGTCCAAGCTTCGTGTACGCCCTTCACTGCACCGGTCCGTCGGCACGACACGCCCTCCTTGGCCTTCTCCCGACCGTTGCCACCGCCTCTGGACTCCACACCTGCACGTCACTAGCCAAGAGACACGTTTTGACACATAACCCTGTGCCAGGGGATCAAAAGAACCACCGAACCAACCACACACTAAAGTGTTGGGTTGTTGACAATCGCTCATCAAACAACAAGGATGATCCACAATAGTTATATAAAAATCATGTGTTCGCAATCTCCCCCTTGATGAGTGCATTGTCAACACCAACACAAAGCTAGAGGAAACCCACTCAAATAACCAAAAGCCAAAGAAAAGCTTGAAACGGTCACTTGCAATGAGCAAAGCTAGAACAACAACTTGGTCCCCAAAGACATGGGCAACGGTTCGATGCAACCAAGCAAACAAGCTCAAAACACCTGAAAGCGGCTAGACCCTCAAGACAGAGGCAAATGGCTCGAACGTCTAGCAAAACAAATGTGCAACTTCCCCATGACAAGTGCATCAACCTCATAATGCACATGAATGCACACTCTGGATTTGTGGAATCATTCTCCCCTTGTTGAAAAATGCACTTATCAAGCTCTCACAATAGCAGCTCCCCCTCAAATCATGCTATGAGATGCACAATGCGAATATACAAAGCTTCAGGAGTATAGCAAGATGATTAAAACTATGCTCAAGTTGGTACGACGTATGTATTACAACAGGCACAAGACAAGGCCAATGCTCAAACTGATTAACTGAACGAAATATAAATCATAAGCATTTTGGCCAGTTTTAAGCATATCTCATAAAAGGTGTTCACCAAAGAGGATAGCACATAGCAAATGCAAGTAGGAGATCAAGCTAGTGCTAACACATGTATACTAAAGTGAACTACCTCATATAACGGTCATACATCATGTCTCAAGGAAGCATTTAACACTTATAGCTTCAACATTGATCAGAGTTTATAGCGTTTGTTACAAGGTTATTTTAGACATGTGTATGTGAGAGGATCGAATTGTTTGCCAAAAATTTTGTTATTTTTATCATGTTTTTCAACCACGCTGAGTTCATCCCTATGTGTAAGTGGGAAGTTGTCTCGTCACGAGTGGTTGTGGACTAGCACTACAATGCCCAAGTTCATCTCACTCAAGAGAATGAGAAGCAGTCTCGTGACATTGCTGTGGGACAGTTAAAATCCAACTCCAAAGCATTTTCATCATTACTTAGCTTAGACATCAAGTTTTAGCACAAAGATATCAAGAGATCCAAGCTAAGTATATGACTCTAGGAACATGAGACATAGCAACTAAAGCATACATATGAAAGCAACATGGATCTCAACACATCCTACACATGCTAGTTGCCATCTCAAGGGTGAACAAGATTTTCAGATTTCATCATTCATTAATCAAGATCACATTTATAAAACAAGCTTAGCTCATAACATGTATCAAGATGATCAAAAAGAGCTTAAGCGCTATAGCCATCATGTATCCATAAGACATATCAATAAGAGCATAATCTCAATCAACAAGCTATACAAATGAAACTAAGCATATGAGATATGATACATGATGAGATGCAATGCAATATGATACAAAGATAACAACAAAAGAAAGAGAAAGAAAGACTATTATACAAGATACAACGCATCCCACAACTAAAATGGGAAGCAAACACCCAACTCCCCTCGCAAGGGTGCAAACTAGGCTTGGTCGAGAGGTTTGGTGAAAATATCTGCTAGCTGGTGCTCGGTGCGGATATGCCTCAAGTCTATGGTTTCTTTGTCTTGGTTGTCTCTCAGGAAGTGGTACCTCACCTCAATGCTTGGTTTTGGCATGGAGCACTGGGTTTTTGGCTACACTTATGGCACAGGTGCTATCACAGTAAAGTGGCACTCGGGTGAAGTCTAAGCCAAAGTCTCTCAAGGTAGCAACTATCCAAAGCAGTTGAGAGCAACAAGCAACAGCAGCAACATACTTAGCCTCACAGGTGGATTGGGCTATGGAAGACTACTTGCGAGAGGACCAAGAAATAAGAGACGAACCCAAAAACTGACAAGTACCAGAAGTTGACTTCCTCTCAACATGACAGCCAGCATAATCAGCATCAGAATATCCAGAGAGAGGGTGGAAGCGGTCGAGTACCAAAGACCGAACTCTAGGAGTGAAACAAAGGTACCTCATGATCCGCTTGATGGCTTGACGATGAGATGTGCGCAGTGAAGACTGAAAGCGCGCACAAAGACAGACCGTGAACTGCATGTCCGGTCTCATCGCCGTTAGGTACAACAACGACCCAATCATGCTGTAGTACTCCTTCTGGTCCACGGCTTCTCCCTCAACATCAGCATCCAAGGCAATGGTAGTCGCCATGGATGTCGAAAGAGGCTTGGCCTCGCCCATGTCGAACTTCTTCAGCAGATCCTTGGTGTACTTGCCTTGGTGCACAAACGTCCCTTCCCGAGTTTGCTTGATTTGCAACCCGAGAAAGAATGTCAACTCTCCCATCATACTCATCTCGAACTTCCTGCTCATCAAATCAGAAAACCTTGCTACAAAGGCATGTGAAGAGCCACCAAAGATTATATCATCCACGTATATTTGCACAATGAGAATATCTTTGCCTTGCTTGAGGAGAAACAAAGTTTTATCAATAGAGCCCATAGTAAAACCCTTTCCAAACAAAAAGGACTTCAACCTCGCATACCATGCTCTAGGGGATTATTTGAGATCATACAAGGTTTTGTGGAGTTTGTAGACATGGTCTGGGTGCTTAGGACTCACATACACTTCCTCCTCTATGTACCCATTGAGAAAAGCACTCTTGACATCCATCTGATACAGCTTGAACCATTTTGAAGCTACAAAGGCTAAAAGGATCCTAATGGCTTCTAAATGGGCAACTGGAGCAAAGGTTTTCTCAAAGTCTATTCCCTGTTTCTGGCAAAACCCCTGAGCAACCAACCTAGCCTTGTTCCTAACTATCACCCCATCCTCACTCTACTTGTTCTTGAACACCCACTTGGTACCTATGGGATGACACTATGAAGGTGGAGGAACTAGGACCCAAACTTAGTTTCTCTCAAAGTTCTCAAGCTCCTCATGCATGGCATTGACCCAATCTGCATTAGATAGTGCGTGTCCAATATCTTCGGGCTCAAAATTAGCAAGAAAAGCAGAATGTGTGAAATGAGAGATTTCATAGGACTTGTTGCGAGTGACACATTGGTTGAGGTTAACGATAATGGTTTTCGGAGGATGACGGTGCTGAATGTGTACGGGCACCGTTCTTGATGAAGTAGCCTCCTCCTCAATCGCAGGTAGAGTGCCCTCAGGTGCGAGAGAGGGAAACTAGTCGGTCAGCCCCCATGAAGTCAAAGAGGGATCGGGGCCACGAACCAACGTAGTCATTGTAGGGTCGGCAGGGGCAGCCAGTGGAGTCGGCTCGGGAGCACCCCAATTGGCATCATCCTGCTCCTCCTTAATAAAGATGCTTTCACGCATCTCCTGATCACCTGCACGCTCAAAGACTGGAGAAGAACAAGGTGTGGTTTCATTGAAGGTAACTTCATAAGTTTCCATGACATAGTTAGTCTCAAGGTTAAGCACTCTATATGTTCATGAATGACTAGCATAACCGAGAAAGATGCCATCAGAAGAACGAGACTCAAACTTCTCTAAGTTACCTTGCTTGAGAATGAAGCACCTTCACCCGAAAACTCTGAAGTAACTCACCTTGGGAAGCAACTTCTTCTTTGTAAAAGCTCAAAGAAAAATGTAATTCGAAACATAACAAGCTGTGTTGATCACTTCAGCCCAATAACGCCTAGGAGTCCTATGCTCATCGAGCATCATCCTAGCCATCTCAACAAGGGTCCGATTCTTGCGTTCAACAATCCCATTCTGCTGAGGCACCTAAGGCAAAGAAAACTGATGCTCAAGACCCAAGGACTTGCAAAAGGCTTTAAAATGAGAGTTTTTGAATTCAGTGCTATTGTCACTGCGTATAGCTCTCATGGCATTCTTGGGAAGCTCATTTTGCATCCTAAGAACCAAATCTTGCACGTGGAAAATGCTTCATCCTTACTCTCCATGAAGAAGATCCAAGAATAGCGAGAAAAGTCATCCACAATTACAAGAACATACCACTTCCCACCATCCGACCGAACTCGAGCTGGACCTACAGTGTCCATGTGGAGAAGCTCACTGGGTTGTCTGGTCATCACTTGGTTTACGGGGGAATAAGAAGCATCAACCATCTTCCACACGGGTGACAAACCAAATCCTTCTCAAATTTTAGCTTAGGTAATCCTCGGATTAGATCAAGAGAGCTCAATCTTGCAAGCAAGTCAAAACTCAAATGACCAAGCCTCCTATGCCACTTCCAAAGCTTAGAAGAAGTGCCTGCCACCAAACACCGAGACATACCGAAAGAGCAAGAAAAATTGGCACAAAATACAAGCCCAAAAGGCACAATAGAACACACAAGATCACCACGAGAGTTAAGTATGCAAGAAAGACCTGGCTTGAAGCGCACTTCAAAACCATCTCTAAGGAGTTGCGAAACCGAAAGAAGATTGAAATGCAAGCTCAAAACCAAAGCAACATCCTTGAGCATAAAGTTCTCGTTGAGCCTTACCGACCCACGAGAAAACACCTTACCCTTACTATTATCCCCAAATGTGATGTACTCCTTGGAGGTCATGGGGTTGAGGGTGGAGAACCAGTTTGAATTTTTGGTCATGTGACGCAAATACCCAGAATCAACAAGCCATATGTTCTTCAAGCCTCCAACCTGTATCAATAGAAAGACATGGGATGAGCAAACGATCCAACACTGGGTTTAGTAAACTGAGGAGAATACCGGTGCTGGGTCATTTGCCCTAGAAAAGTGTTATGAAAAACACCATACATGCTATGTCCCATGGGAGAGAAGCGATCACCATGAGAGAGAAAATATGGTCCGCTAGAAGTGTAGGATTGAGAGCCACTGCCACGAGACCTAGAGTCGTATTGAGGATGACTTGGACCTTACGACCATCACATGGTCTCACAAACTGAGGCCTAGCACCTTGAGGTCTTGCACCTCTTGGTCTAGTGTTACGCCTCTGAGCGGGTGAACTATGTATGCCATGAGATGGGCGATGCATGTCTTGCTGGTGAAGCTCAAACTCACGCCTCTCATCTCTCTTCCTCTTAAATCAAAACTTAAACAAGTGGCCATCCCTCTTGCAATAGTCATAGTGGTACACCTCTTCCTTGGGTGGTGGATGACTCACACTGTTGTGGGCATGGTTCACTCTTGGAGGTGGCTTGGCTTTAGGAAGGGGCTTATCAGAGATGTTTGGGAGAGTGTCAAGTGGGTTCCTAAGGTGGTTTGGTTTTGGAATCCATACTTGTTTCTGAGGTGGAGCTTTGGGAGGCTCTTCAAGCACTCCATCCTTCATGATGGGCTTGGTAGGCTCAGAAGGCTTTGGTGGAGTGATCTTTATAAGCTTGGGAGCATTTGTGGGTTTCTCACTTAGACTCAAGCCACTCTGCTCACCAACTTTGCCAAAGACATTTTCACCCTTCCCACTTGAAGCAAAGCCTAATGTGTCAGTACCCTCTTGTATTGACTCATCATCATGCCCAACTGTGCCTCACTATAAGAAAGCCAACTCAACATGTGCTGAAGGAATGTGTTTTCCTCTTCGGTCTTTCTCTTGTCATTCCTCCAGTTTGCAAGTTCTAACTCCAAAGCCTCACAATAAGCACATCGAGCACTAGTACCATTTGCACTAGACTTCTCAAGCAAAGCGATCCTAGCAACTTTCTCAGAAAGCTCGGAGCACAACTCAACACAAGACTTGCAAGGACCTAACAAAATAGGCTCAGCTCTAGCCCTATCCAACTCCTCAACCAAAGCAAAATACTTGGACTACAAAGAAATGAGACTAGACATGTGAACAACGCATTCATCGCACTCAGTCTCATCGGGCACAACGACTCTGTCCTTCTTTGCATGCTCGAGTTCATCTAAGGCTATGAGAAGCTTAGCCTTGAAGTCATTGTGTTCTTTAGTAGCACGTATAAGCAGAGCATCTTGCTTGAGAATGGTGTCATTCACATAATCAAGCTCAGCGAGAAGAGATTCGATTATGGGTTCTACCTCAGGCTCGGGGTCGATCTCCTCGCTATTGTCGGTGGCTATTTTGTCAAGCTCCATGGTGCAGAAACCTCCTCTGTGCTCATCGGCGAAGAAGCACAAGCCATTGAATCTTTCCTCGATCTTCTTGTTGGGAATATGCCCTAGAGGTAATCATAGAGATGATGATATTCCGATTGTATCTATGACATGCATTAAGTGTTCATTGAATATCCATTATAGACAACTTGTGTTAATTGGCAATTATGTGAATTGTTTGTGGAACTCAAATTACTTGAATGGTTATTCTAAAGTTGTCCCTGGTCGACATTCTTATGAGAACACATTTGAATATTAGACCAGCACATGTATTAGTTGATGGCTATGTTTCACAAGTCATGGACATGGAGATGTCAAACTAATAATGTGGGCACATGTGAGACATGTAGGCCGGACTGACCGGACTTAAGATTGTCTCAATTCATGTCATGTACATTATGTCCTTAGACCTGAGATTGTGGTATGTACTCAAGATGTGAAACAGCCTACTTAGGGATTATCAAACACTGCTCCGTAAATGGGAGTTATAAAGGTGGTCTTTGGGTGGTCGAGAAGAATGCTATGAGACATAGACAGTCAAGAAGGAATTTGCCCCTCTCTGCATGTCACTCCAGTGATTGGATTAACAAATGCATGGCCGTGCTTGGGTTAAGTGTTAACCCACGAGTTGAACCATATATCAGTGGCAAAGGGAATAACTTGTATGTGGTCGTAGTGGTTCATCTGATATGATTTTTGCATATGCATAGGAGTTGCCATGCCTTGCTAGAGGCCGCTGTCAACTATTGGGCGAGTAGGAGTACTCGGCCTATGTCTATGTGTGCGTGAACCCATAGGGTCGCACGCTTAAGGGTTGGAAGCCTAATTCGGGTTGGACCCGAATTAGACAAAGCTTAGGGTTCCTAATGGGCCTCCAGGTTGGGGTCGCATAGGGACACCTATATAAGCAAGGGGTAGGGACGAGGCAAAGGATGATCCGCTTGATCTATTCAGCCGCCTTCGCCCACCCCACTCTCATGCCTTTGCTCCTCGTGGACCTAGCAGTCCGGTTGTGCATTACTTCTTCCCGCACGTGTGGGATACCTCGGAGGTGCTGCATCTGCGGCACAAGGACGAACCTGGTCGATCACGGTGGTTGGCAACTGGTTGGTGACTAGTTAGACTGATCGGCGACTAGTTGGACTTGTCGGGAATGTGCTCGGACGATCAGCAAGCGAAGGGTGTACTTGACGGACGACCACGCAACTATACGGTAGTGCTGCGACGTGTTTGACTACATCGAGTCTTCCGCTGCATCTACGCGTCTAGTGGTAATCCCGTGACCTATATCTAGCAGTAGATCCTGGTTTATGAGGTAGAAAAGTTTTTGTTTTCTGGCTAGCGTAGCACCCTCATAACCCTTCAATGGTATCAAAGCCGTAGCTGCTTTGTTATAGGTCCGACTGTGGGCATATGGTGATATGCACTATTGTATATGAGTCTCTGATCTTGGTTCATCGTCTTGCCATGTTGGTATTGTAATGATCTACTCGTACCGGTTGGAATTCTGCCATCTGAGTTAAGTGATACATGTAAAGCCAGTCATGGCGAGTTTGAGATCAATCATATTGATCGAATTAAGCCTTAGGTCAAGTGCCGAGCACATGCGATGTGCGGCGGTAGTAGATGGGATCTATTACCGGGCACTGGGTTGCCGAGAAAAGTACATTTCGGTAAAACAGCTGTAACTTTTGAACCGTAACTCAGATTGAGACAAACTCTGAACAAAAAATTGCTTGGAAAATAGAGTTTTAGGCTGTGCAACGTTAGACGTCTATATCGGCTAACTCTGTTTTGCAGAAATTCATGACTGGTATAGCCCTTATGTGCATGAGATGCATGTGTGTAATTAATTCATGGCTTGCACGTCATGAGGACAATATGGGAAGGAGCCTTGTAGATATTATCAATTTGATGTAATGGTCTGCGTGCCAATCTGTGATGATCCGTGACTATGTAAATTTAATTCACGGTAGTGATAGCTAGTCTTGGCAGATGCACCACAGATGGATGAAATACACGTACCATGGAGATGGAGATCACCATGACAAACAGATTGACATTGAGATGGAGATTTTAAAGGAACAATGGGCTATACCAAGTCATATCTGTGTTTATGTCATTCTTACTATGTTCTACTTTCATATGCTATAATGTTTTGTCTACATTCGTGCGAAAGTGAAGTAGAATGATCCCTCAGTAATATTTAAGTTGCATGCTTCCCCAAACCTTGCACTGTCACAAGTCTTGTACAATTGGTGGTGGATCTATGAAATTAGGGTGCCACTGGTTTTTCTTGACTAGACAGGTTCGTATTAGATACTTACTGCAAGAAGGTTTGGTTACTTGAACAAGGTCATCCTAACGGTTAGGGATCTTGAAGCATGGGAAGGTTGAGTGCTCGGCATAGAGATGCTAGCCCAACGACAAGAGTCATATGAGATATGATTAGCAAGGTGTTGCTTTTCGATCTACCATACCGACCAGCGGTGATGCTAAAGCTCACTGGTCGGCATGTTAGTTGTGGGTCTTGATTCACTAAGTATCAATTGAGGGATATTGATTTTAGTGGGAGTAGATTCTATTTGATATGATTTACTCTTCATAGATACATTGTCTTAGTATTTTGCACTACTTTTGTTGTAGATAAATGACCACCCGCAATCAACCATTTTCTTTGCGTACAATTCTTGAGAAAGATAAGTTGAATGGAACAAATTATGCGGATTGGATCCGCAACCTGAGAATTGTTCTCAGGGCTAAGAAAAAGGTAGAAATTCTAGACACCCCATTACCAGATGAGCCTGATGAAAATGCAACTGCTGCTGAAAGAACCGCTTACAGGAGAGCATTAGATGTTGACCTTGAAGTGAGTTTCCTTATGCTTGCTTGCATGAAACCTGATCTACAGATGTAGTTCGATAATAATCATTCAGCGAACGATATGATCGTGGTGCTTGAAGAGATGTTCCGCATGCAAGCCAGGACTAAAAGGTTCAATGTCTCTAAGGCGCTTGCTGAAACCAGGTTTGCAGAGGGTGCAGCAGTCGGACCAGACGTAATCAAGATGGTTGGTTACACTCAGAGGTTGGAGAAGCTAGGCTTCCCAATCGGCCAAGAGTTGGCTATTGATTTTATCCTCTCGTCTCTTCCGCCCAGTTATGGAAACTTCATCTCGAACTACCATATGCATGAGGCGAAGAGAGGCTTGAGTGAATTGTGGCACATGCTGAAAATAGTAGAAGCCGATATCAAGAAAGCTGCCGGCAGTAGCCAAGTGTTGGCAGTCTAGAATAGGCCTCAGTTCAAGAGGAAGGGCAATTCTTGGAAGAAGAAGAAGGGCAAGGCTAAAGATGAGATCTCTAAGCCAAACCCATCTGCTGCCAAGGCTGGACCATCTGCAAATTCAAATTGCTTTTACTGTAAGGGGAAAGGTCACTAGAAAAGGAACTGTAAGGAGTACTTGGCGTCCTTAGAGAAGGATGGCGGCGGTAAAGGTATTACTGCTACTTGTACCCTTGTTGTTCACGTTATGGACATTTTTCTCGCTAAGTCCTATATCAATTTCTGGGTATTTGATACTGGATTGGTTGCTCATATTTGCAATACGATGCAGGTAATAATAAGAAGTAGAAGCGTTAAAAAGGGAGAGGTTGACTTCCGTGTGGGCAACAATGCAAGAGTTGCTGAGTTGAACGTCGGGACGATGCAACTTCACCTACCATCAGGATTTATCATGGAATTGAATAATTGTTATTTTGTTCCTGCTTAAGTTGAAACATTATGTCACCTTCATGTTTGATGAAGGATGGTTATTCTTTTGCGAGTAAAGACAATGGTTGTGTGATCTCCAAGAATGACATGTTTGTGGCTTTTGCATCCATTGTGATGGATTATTTATTTTAAATTTTGATGATGCTCCTGTCTGTAATGCTACTGCTAAAAGGCCTCGGCTTAATGAGTTAAGTCCTACATATATATGGCATTGTCGTTTGGGTCATATAAGTGAAAATCGCATCAAGAGGCTCCATGCTGCTGGGCTTCTAACTTCATTTGATTTTGAATCTTACGAGACATGTGAAGCTTGCCTGCTCGGCAAGATGACCAAGGCGCCTTTCACATATTTTTCTGAGAGAGCGTCTGACTTGTTGGAACTCATACATACTGATGTGTGTGGACCATAAGCACGACAGCTAGAGGTGGATTCCAATACTTTATTACTTTTACTGATGACTTTAGTAGATATGGATATGTCTACCTAATGAAGCATAAGGCTGAAACATTTGAAAATTTCAAAGAATTTTAGAATGAAGTAGAGAATCAACGTGGAAAGAAAATTAAAGCCCTGTGATCTGATCGTGGAGGTGAATATTTGAGTCATGAGTTTAGTAATCATCTTAAGAGTTGCAGAATTGTTCCACAACTTACGCCACCCAGAACACCGTAGAGAAACGATGTGTCCGAGCATCGTAATCAGACTTTGTTGGACATGGTTCAGTCTATGATGAGCCGGTCGGACCTACCTTTATCATTTTGGGGATACACTCTAGAAACAGCCGCTTTCACATTAAATAGGGTACCATCTAAGTCCATAGAGAAGACACCATATGAGATGTGGACTGGTTGGCATCCTAGTTTGTCTTTTCTAAAAGTTTAGGGTTGCGAAGCTTATGTCAAACAGTTGATATATGATAAGCTAGCACCAAAGTTAGACAAGTGTTTCTTCGTGGGGTATCCAAAGGAAACTTTAGGATATTACTTCTATAACCGATCAGAGAGCAAAGTGTTTATTGCTCGAAACAGTGTCTTCCTAGAGAAAGAGTTTCTCAAAGGAGATAGGAGTGGTCGGAAGGTATATCTTGAAGAGGTTCAAGATGAGTCATTAGTGAATGACTCGATGAGTGATACTAATGTAGCAGAACAAGTTGATATACCTGTGGTTGGTACACCATCCCAACCACCTGTGGTCGGTACATCCCAACCACCTGTGGTCGGTACACCATCCAAACCACCTGTGGTCGATACATCTCAACCACCTGTGGTCGGTATTCTGCCCCAACCACAAAGATCAGCAAGACTTCATGAATTGCGTGGTGATCTGTTGTTGTTAGACGATGATGAACCTGCAAATTATGTGAAAGCGGCGATGGACCCAGATTCTGAGAAATGGCAGAGTGCCATGAGATCCGAGATAGATTCCATGGGAGACAATCAGGTTTGGAACTTGGTTGACCCGCCTGATGTGGTTAGACCCATTGAGTGCAAATGGATCTTCAAGAAGAAGAAGGATATGGATGAAAATGTTCACGTCTATAAAGCTCGGCTTGTCGCAAAGGGTTTTCAGCAAGTTCAAGGGATTGACTACAACGAGACGTTCTCGCCAGTAGCGATGCTTAAATCTATTCAGATCATTCTAGCAATTGCTGCATATTTTGATTATGAGATATGGTAGATGGATGTTAAAACAGGCTTTCTAAATGGGTATTTAGAAGAGGACGTGTATATGATACAACCTGAAGGCTTTGTTGATCCTAAAAATGCTGGAAAAATATGCAAGCTTAAGAAATCCATTTATGGGTTAAAGCAAGCTTCTTGGAGTTGGAATATTCATTTTGATGAGGTTGTTAAAGGTTTTGGCTTCCGTCAGAATAAAGAAGAACCTTGTGTTTTCAAGAAGGAAAGTGGGAGCGTTGTTGTGTTTCTGATCTTATATGTGGATGACATATTACTGATCAGGAATGACATTCCAATGTTGCAATCTGTAAAGACTTCACTGAATAATAGTTTTTCTATGAAGGATTTAGGAGAGGCAGCATGCATCTTGGGCATTAAGATCTATAGAGATAGGTCGAGAAGGCTAATAGGATTAAGCCAAGACATGTACATTGACAAAGTGTTGAAGCGGTTCAACATGAAACAGTCCAAGAAAGGGTTCTTGCCTGTGTCACATGGTATGCGCATCAATGATAAGCAGTGTCCTTCCACTGATGCTGAGCGCAAACGTATGAGTAAGGTTCCATACTCATCGGCAGTTAGTTCCATCATGTATACCATGATATGTACTCGCCCAGATGTCGCATATGCTCTAAGTGTTGTGAGCAGGTACCAAGCCAATCCTGGTGAGAGTCACTGGACGCTGGTTAAGAACATTCTTAAATACTTGAGAAGGACTAGGGATGTGTTCCTAATCTATGGAGGTTAGGAGGATCTCGTTGTAAATGGTTACACCGATGCTAGCTTCCAAACCGACGCAGATGATTCACTATCTCAATCAGGTTTTGTGTTCATAATAAATGGTGGTGTAGTAAGCTGTAAGAGTTTCAAGCAGGAAACAGTCACCGATTCAATAGCAAAAGCCGAGTACATTACGGCTGGTGGAGCTGCAAAGGAAGGTGTTTGGTTGAGGAGGTTCCTCATTGAACTTGGTGTGTTTCCTAATGCGTCAGGCCCATTGAATTTACATTGTGATAACAATGGGGTGATTGCATAGGCTAAGCAGCCTAGGGATCACCAGAAGAACAAATATGTACTCCAGAAGTTTCATCTCATTTGATAGTTTGTGAAACTAGAAGAGATCAAACTATGCAAAATACATACGGATTTGAATATAGCAGATCCTTTGACAAAGACTCTTCCACAGCCTAAGCATGAGGCACACACGAGGTCTTTGGGGATTAGACATCTTAGAGATTAACTCTAGTGCAAGTGGGAGATTATTGGGAATATTCCCTAGAGGTAATCATAGAGATAATGATATTCCAATTGTATCTATGACATGCATTAATTGTTCATTGAATATCTATTATAGACAACTTGTGTTGATTGGTAATTATGTGAATTGTTTGTGGAACTCAAATTACTTGAATGGTTATTCTAAAGTTATCCCTGGTCGGCGTTCTTGTGAGAACACACTTGAATATTAGACCAGCACATGTATTAGTTGATGGCTATGTTTCACAAGTCATGGATATGGAGATGTCGAACTAATAATGTGGGCACATGTGAGACATGTAGGCTGGACTAACCCGACTTGAGATTGTCTCTATTCAAGTCATGTATGTTATGTCCTTAGACCTGAGATTGTGGTATGTACTCAAGATGTGAAACGACCTACTTAGGGATTATCAAACACTGCTCTGTAACTGGGTAGTTATAAAGGTGGTCTTCAGGTGGTCGGAAAGCATGCTATGAGACATAGACAGTCAAGATAGAATTTGCTCCTCTCTGTATGAGAGAGATATCACTGGATCACTCAAGTGATTGGATCAACAAATGCATGGTCGTGCTTGGGTTAAGTGTTAACCCACGAGTTGAACCATATATCAGTGGCAAAGGGAATAACTTGTATGTGATCGTAGTGGTTTGTCTGATATGATCTTTGCATATGCATAGGAGTTGCCATGCCTTGCTAGAGGCCGCTGTCAACTATTGGGCAAGTAGGAGTACTCGGTCCATGTCTATGTGTGCGTGAACCCATAGGGTCGCATGCTTAAGGGTTGGAAGCCTAATTCGGGTTGGACCCGAATTTGACAAGGCTTAGGGTTCCTGATGGGCCTCCAGGTTGGGGTCGCATAGGGACGCCTATATAAGCAAGGGGTAGGAATGAGGCAAAGGACGATCCGCTTGATCTAATCAACCGCTGTCGCCCACCCCACGCTCACACCTTTGCTCCTCGCGGACCTAGCAGTCCGGTTGCACATTGCTTCTTGCCGCACGTGTGTGATACCTCGGAGGTGCTGCATCTGCGGCATAAGGATAGACCTGGTCGATCACAGTGCTCGGCAACTGGTCGGTGACTAGTTAGACTGGTCGATGACTAGTTGGACTGGTCGGAAACGTGCTCGGACGATCCACAAGCGAAGGGTGTACTTGACGGACGACCACGCAACAGCACGACACTACTGCGACGCGTTTGGCTACATCGAGTCTTCCGCTGCATCTGCGCGTCTAGTGGTAATCCCGTGACCTATATCTTGCAGTAGATCCTGGTTTATGAGGTAGAAAAGTTTTTGTTTTCTGGGTAGCGTAGCACCCTCATAATCTTTCAGTGGTATCAAAGCCGTAGCTGCTTTGTTATTGGTCCGGCTGTGGGTTAGCCAAAGAAGAACTTGAACTTCCATTACCTGAGACAAGAGCCATAGTGGGAGCAGATGGATTTTTGATCCTCCCCTGCGTCTGGAGGTCGATCTCGGTGGACTTGACCTTGATAAACAGCTCATCTACAGTGAGAGTCTCATAGTTGGCCGATTCGATGATCGCCTGCACCTTGACCTCCCAAACCCTTCGATCTAGAGCATATAGAAGCTTGAGTGCTCTTTGATGATCGTCATAGGGCATAGCTGCATTGTTAGCCTACATGTTGTTCACAATGGTGGTAAAGCGAGAAAACATCGAATCAATAGAGTCCCCATCAACTTGGGTGAAGTTCTCATACTCCCGCTTATACGTCTCATAGAGTCTGATTTTGACATGGGTTGTACCCTCATGGAAGCTTTGAAGCCTCCTCCAGATCTCTTGAGCACTAAGACAATTAGAAACATGATTAAACTCAGAAATCGAAAGGGCAGCATAAAGCTCAGCACGGACAATATTGTTCGCATTGTGTTGGTCGATCTGCACTTGATTGATTCGTGCATCAAGCATCTGGTAGTCAGTATTCTCAATGATCTCCCAAACATGTCAATCAATCCCTTGTAGATGCGCTTGCATCCGGATCTTCCAGTATGAGTAGTTCTCCCTATTGAATTGGGGCGGCTTACCTGCAAAGCCATGTCGCCTTCTGTAGATCACGAACCGATTAAGGTGGAAGTGATCCTTAACCGGCTTTAATACCAATTGAAGGACCAGAATAGACGACCAGAGAGGGTGAATAAGAGCCTTAAATTTCTTTTGAAATATTTAGGCCATTGTCCCGAGTTCACCGCCAAACACGCAAAATCGCCAAATCTAAAATACTCATGTTAACCGATGATGGAAGTACCTAGATAAATTCTTTAGGTCGATAGAAACCCAACGAAACAAGTGGAATGCGAATCGGACTACAAACGACCAAGTTGCGCACCAAACGAGAAAATCAGGGCTAGAGAAAAATCACAGAAAAATTCATCATGAAAATCGTTCAATAAGAACAAGCTGCTGCTCCACTAGGCTAACTGTTCCAGTGACCGGAAAGAGGAGATTGATCTCCTTGCTGACACGCAACCTGAGCACACAAATTAGCACCGGGCTGTTGTCGTATGGTTCCTGCTTGGCCTGAATTGGGAGGCAATCTAGTGCTGCAGCGGAGCTGCTTGTTCTCCCGTACCAGGACACAACTAGCAGGTAAAAAAAATGCTTTGGTAAAACACGGAAACAAGAAGGCAAGCTAATTGATTTTCCCTGTAGCTTGAAAGTGATGGCTCAAGTAATTGAAAACAAATTAGTGTCACCTTCAAGCTTTGCACTTGCTACGAAAAGAAAATCTCTGCTGCTCCCGAACGGCAAGGCAATTAAATTGCAAGCGCTGCTGCTGTGCACCGGTAATCTCCGACTTGGGTCAATGAGCCGGTTTTGACAGAGGAAAGCACAGCTTTGGACAGCAGCTGCAGTAACTGAATCACACAAACCAATCAGAGGAGGAGAAAAACACACAACCCAAGAGACCTCGACGAACAGGCAGGCGACGCACTGGAGGGGCTACTCACCATCGAGCAAAGCACCAGAAATCCGTGACAAAACGGCAGGGGAGCGCACGGCGCTGCAGCTCTGCTGCTGTTTCCCTTGCGCCTGCAGGCAAGCCCCTCCTGCACGAACTGACGAACAGACAAGAACTACGCAGACAAATGAAGAACAAGCACACGAACAGAGACTGGTTCCTTGACCAAAATCCAACCGGATCTCAGCCGATACACACCCAACTGCTACCAAAATTTAACCAGACAATCACAAGGTAGTTGGAAGGCTATCTGTGGAAGATCATCGCCCAAAACATAGAAGAGCTCCACAGGACTCAGATCACAGCATGAACGAAAATAGGAAAACACATGAAAGTAAGCACCCGAAAATTCACAGGAAAAAATGACGAATCCCTGAGGGCACGAGCAGAATTCGGGCCTCCATTCCCACACCAAAATTACAGAAAATATGTCATAAATTTTGGTTCTTGGACCTCTAGTTAGAACTCTAACAGGAGAGGGAGAAGTTACTAAGAAGGAAAACGTAAAATAAGAGAGGTGGGGAGAGTTGGGGGCTCCCCCATCTATTTAACTGAGCTATTACACATCCTCGTTTTGCCCCTAAGTATTTTGAGCTAAACCACTTCATCGAAGGGTGTTATAGTCCAACTCTAGGTTTTCTTGATCCGATGGCCACTGCGTCTTCTCACCGGTAGCCTTACTTTGACGCAATCTCTCCGATGCCGCCACGTGCCGTCCGTCCGCATCGGGACCTCCGTCCGGGTTTTGAGGTGCAAACCTGCGAAACCCGTCGCCGGTGGTCTTGAGGCAATACCACCAAACCATCGCCGATAGTTTTGAGGAAAAACCGATAGTTTTGAGGAAAAACCACCAAACCGTCCGCGAGTAGCATACCACGTACGTGTCCCCCGCCATATACTCTTGCGCTTGTCGATGTCCCAAGTGTCAGCCATCACGGCTGGTCACCCGACCGTCTGGTTCGTTGGTCCAAGCCTCGCGTGCGCCCTTCACCGTACCAGTCCGTCGGCACGGCACACCCTCCTTGGCCTTCTCCCGACCGTTGCCACCGCCTCCGGACTCCACACCTGCACATCACTAGCCAAAAGATACATTTCGACACATAACCCTATGCCAGGTGATCAGAAGAACCACCGAACCAACCATACACCCAAGTGTTGGGTTGTTGACAATCGCTCATCAAACAACAAGGATGCTCCACAATGGTTATATAAAAACCATGCGTTCTCACATTTGAATAAACAAAAATATGCTTGAGAACTAGGCACAAGATTTTTTTTAGCATTGGGCAACTTTAGAAACAATTCACCAAATGGGTGAAAAGAAAACGGTTCCTCTTGTGGAGCTGCGGAAAACACGGTTAAACAGGATGCTGGCGATCAATTGTGTTAAAAAAGGTTAAGTTCACTTTAGGACCTCCAACTATCGCAAAAGTCTGGATTTCAACCTTCAACTTCAAAATCGAATAACATTGGCCCTCCAACTCTCGAAAAACTTTCATTTTTAAGCCTTTAAAAACAAGCTCTCATGGATCTCCCGTCCTTGTTGCCTATGGGCCAGCCTCAAAATACTCTCCTCCTTTGAGCATGGGCATGGCATGGACGACGTAGTGTCGACCAGCGAAGATGTAGCCGATGCAGTCCCGACCAGCGATGATGCTGACCACGTAGTGCCGACCAGTGAAGACGCTGACCACGTAGTGCCGACTAGCGAAGATGTTGTCGACGTAGTCCCGACCAGCCACGCTGCTGACCACGTAGTGCCGACTAGCTTCATCCTGAGGAGTTCGTAAGTCTGCTCCCGACCACGGCTTCTGTCAAGGAAGGTGGTCTGTCGAAAGATGCGTGGTGCTCTGAGAAAAAAAAGCTTTTCACATCTCTGGGACATGGGCCCTCGTTAACACATGATACAGAGATCATTGAAATGCTAATGGGAACAATCCAGGAAAGGACAGGCCCAGTCACCGCGAGGTGACGTGGGCCCACGTAGTCCCCAAGCTTGATGGAAGATGGAACATGTTGCATCGAGCTTTTAAGAAAAAACTCAACACAGCACTAACTGGTCCATAGTCAGTGCCAAATGACGAGTTGATGCAAAATCCCATGTATGAACCTACGGCCTTCTGCTTAGGAAACATAGCTCAGGCTCGATCGGGTCGACGGACACTAAGAACCATTGTTCCGTAGACACCTCTGGGGGCAAGTCGAATGCGCGGTCCCCAGGTAAGTCCTAGACGGAGCACATGCTGTGTGGAGCATGGCAGGGAGCCGAGGCTGTGTGGTGCATGACACCGAGCCGAGGCGATGATGATGAGTTCCCGAGCAGCGCGAGGTTGGAGACGAGGTTGTGCGATGCGTGGCACTGAGCCGAGGCGACGATGATGAGTCCCCAAGCAGCACGAGATTGGAGACGAGGCTTGCAATGCCCGGCACCGAGCCGAGGCGACGATGATGAGTCCCCGAGCAGTGTGGTCGGAGATGAGGCTATGTAGTGCGCGGCACCGAGCCATGGCGATGAGCAGTTGGACCAACTGGTTGGATGTTAAGTCTGAGTACCAGGTGGCATGACCACCTGGACGATGATCCTTAATCCAGTCCTCGAGCGTACGGAGTGTACTCGGCAACCAAACCTTGTACCTGAAAATAAACATGAAGAGCGTTAGTACCTGATGTACAAATAGTTGATCTCTGGAGATAAAATCAACAGGTTGATGTATTTTTAAGTACCCATGTTGTCCTAGAAAAAAGTCGACAATTAAGTTTTGCTCCCACCCTCGAAGCGAGCTAATTCTGTTAGGTGACATAGGGATGCGCTAGTGAATAGCGTAGGACCGTCAGGATCACTAGGTACCTAGTACCGTTAGAGAGCGACTGCCGAATCTCCTAGTTCCATGTAGCGCGGAGCTGTAATACATCGTAAGAGAATCGAGGCAGCGCCTTGTCGAGCCGTTCTCGGTGGGCAAGAAACAAAGTTCAATTGTGACTTATGCAGGGCGCACGTATAATAGATCGGTGCACAGAAGCAAAGCTGTAACAGGGAGAAGATAACAAAGAATTTTGGTAGTTTCTCAAATAAACTTAGCTTGTTTTTGGAGACGTGTTGTTGTCGTGGGCGAGCGGATGGACGTGGCTTGTCATGGCTCACTTGACGACTCGATGACTCAGTGGCAGCTTGTGTGCGCCGAATCCGTCAAGCTCCAGTAGCACGTGCAGCCAACGAAACTCATGCCGCCGTTATGGCATGATGCAGGGCGATTCCTGCTAAAATAACCAAGCATATATATGTAGATATCCGCATACTTATTATATCATAATATATTGTATAGGATATTAGATTAGAAAATAAATAAGGGATATGGACTTAGCTTTGCATGCTGAGCAGATCGGCTGTTGCTGGACACAACTCCCTACGTGACGCACGCGAGTCAGACAGTTGGCTTGCATGTCCCGTAGATGTATTTGCCCTTGTAGTCATAGTAGATCCGGCATGATTACCCGAGAGTACAGAGTCATACTCGGATACGTTAGTGGGACCGTGGTCAGATAGAGTCATGGTCGTCCCGAAGCGAACCACATGATCGCCATGCATAGCGTGTGCGTGTGACTAAGCTGATGACGATGACTCACGATGAAGGTGTTGGTTGCTCAGGTGATGGTTGGTCCATAGCCAGATTGGATCTAGGCGGCCCAAGTAGTCAGTACAGCATGCACGTCTTTGCGATGACGATGAACGATGGTGAAGCCATCCTCGGCAGATCGATGTGGATCAATCCGCCAAGGAGCAGACTCGTCGACGAGTTGCCGGAGCAGACTCGTCGACGAGGTGTTCGATGATGTTGGTGCGGAAGTGGGCTGCACTGCTTCCATGGTTCCGGTTGTCGTCGCTACGCCGGTGGTCGGTGAACGCGCCGACGGTGAAGGATGTCCACCGCAGGAAGCCGGCTCGTCATCGATTCGCCATGGACGATGTTGATGAAGAACGTCTACCGCAGGAAGTAGAGTTGTCATGGATGACGTTGATGAAGAAAATTTCCATCTGGTTCATCAGATGATCAGCACGCACCCCCTACCTGGCGTGCCAACTGTCGATGAGATATCATCAAGGGTCCATCTAGGGGTATACCTAAGATGGTAGATTGCTCAGAAGGGGCGCACGTGATGGGGAACCGGATGGTTACAGAGACACAAGGCACAAGATTTATACAGGTTTAGGCCGCCAGCGTGGCGTAAAACCCTATGTCATGTGCTCTGTATATTGCATTGATTGGGTATGAGATCGTGGTGATCTGGTAGATTGGATGACCTTTTCTATCTAAGAACCTCTGCCCCTCCTTATATATGCCAAAGGGATAGAGTTACAAGTAGAATAGCCTATTTGATACTATTACTAATCTGTATGCTGCACGTCGTGTGCCGCACGTCTTCATCTTGGGATGGACCGTCTTCAAAGGTGCGGCCCAAGTATAGCCGTGAGGGTATATGGGGGTCATATCCCCACAGTCACACCAGGAGGGAATGGAGGCTGGGGCTCCAGTCACAAGAGCGTGCACGGGGGTGCTGCTAGGAGGAATGGAGGCCGAGACTCTGGGTCACCAGAGCACGGGTGTGCTGCATGCCAGGAGGAATAGAGGCGCCAGTTGCGGCACGCTTGCACGACACATTCTAGGAGCTGATCCCTTCCTCCAAGCAAGATGCGACACATGAGCTCTTCCCTATCGCTGCTGCTCTCAGGAGGCGGGTGCAGCCGCAAATGTCGTGAGCACAAGCCGCTCAATGTCGCAAGCTCTTCGGTCGCAAATTAGTTTCTTGAATACACAAAATATTTATGTATCCTTATATTAACAAGAAGAGTCTAGACGAACATGCAAAGTGCATCTAACGAACGCAAAAGAAGGTCAACTTGCACATCCGTAGCTGGACCATCATAGCAGAAGATCATTATGTCGATGTTACATAAAAGAAAAAACCAAAAGTGTGAGCATGCCGCACTCTACGATTCTTCGACAAAGAGCTCCCACGCACGCCCATTGTACGCTGAAGCGCCTCATCAAGGGCCTCCACCTGGCTCGATGACATGGTCTCTGAATGCAATGCGTCGAGTATACTCTTAGACGCAGGTGAACCTGGGTTGCCCGGCGACGCTTTGTTGAATAGCTGCTTGAGGAGTACCGCGCCCCGCGAGGAGGCTGGTATGTGAGCCAATGGTTGGGCAGCTATCTATCTGCTTATGTGCCTCATAGGCAGGGGCTTTCTTGTTCTCGGCCTCTGTCTTGGTGGATAGGCAATTAGGGGGGTTCCCACTGTACTAGCACCTCATCCTAGAACCGTGCGAGGTGCCAATCGAGCGGTGGCCTCTGTAAGTGTGATCAATCCCTATTGTGGGCATTAGTGTTGATGACCACCGAATTAGAGGACTAATGAGATTTATCGAGATGACAAGCAGATAATTACTAACATGAGGATGATGTACAGGTTGGAAGGTCCCCAATTACAAATGATGGCTATGCTAAACTCAAAGGAGGTTTAAATTCATTTTTGGTTTGAATTTGAGTTTAGGAAAAGTCATACTATCAAGAGGGATCCTAAGATGACTTGTTAGCTGTGCCATCAAATGCTCATATTCTGGAAAACACATCATACCATCACCAAAAAAGCCACCAAAGCATACCTTCATCTGAGCTATTTTCAGGGGTGTGGCAGTGCCACCCCTTAAGTGACTGTTAGGCTAGAGGGGTATTTAAACCCTTCTGTCGGCCCAGGTCACTAACCCTTTCAAACTCACGATTTTAATCGTTACAAACAACCAAAATATATCTCTCTCTCTCCCTCCATTGTTGCTCCTCAAGCTCTCAAGGCAATCCTTTGATTCCACCATCAAATCTTGAGAGAAAAGGCAACAAACTTTGATTGGAGAGTAGATCTACTGATTTCCACTATCAAAAGAGCATTTGGTGCACGTTTGGCCGGTGTCCTAGGATTTTTTACTCTTTGAGCTTTGCTCCTAGCTGGCTAGACATCTCCCTAGAGCTTGCCAACTTGTGTGATAGCCTAGGGAGGTTTGTAATCTCAAATTGCAGCTAAGAAAGCACCCCTCACTTCAAGAGTTAACTCTCTTGACTTGAGAACGAGGGTAAGGCAAGTCTTTCTGGCAAGTTTGAGCCTTTGGTGGCTTCCTCAACAACGTGGACATAGGCAACCCTAGGTGGCCAGCTAAACCACGGGATAAATCCATGTGTCACTGTGTGCTTGATTTACTTTCATTGTATTTATATTGTTGTTGAGAAGCTCTTAGGGTTTGCGATCGATCTATTTGTCTAAGCTTGTTGCTATATGTTTAGAGCTTGATTTGTGTTTAGTTCATATCCAACAAGCTTATTCAAGTATCAGTTTACATCCTATAGTTCAGTTTTTCATACTGAATATTTATTCTCTACAGAAGTGAGGCAGTGCCGCCCTTAGGTGCGGTAGTGTTGTACCCCTATTCTCACGTCGGATCAAGTTGAATTTTTACAGGCCTATTCATGCCCCCCTCTAGGCCACTTTTACGTCCAAAGATCTTACAGCCTCACGCAGTGTGGGCGTCTCGACATCGGATTGACCAACCCGAGGAGGCATCTGCTACGCCAACTCTTATGCCGATGACTAAGGCAAGGAGACATCCGCCATCGAAGGCTGCTCCATGGACCCCATGGGCGCGGCTACGTCGTCTGCCTTGACATCAGGTAGACCCTCCTGAGGATGCATCGGCTCCTACACCGAAGAACGGTTGCCCAATGCACAATCGCCCATGCACCTTGGTTGTTTGCAGTCACGCGCGATGTGTCGAAAGCCCCAACACCATATACAACACTGGGGCAGCTTGTAGATGGCCATCTAGTACACAGAGGAGAGGTAATTGATGCACTTGTCATGGAGATCTGTCAGGATGCGCCTTGGTGGCCGATGACCTGCTAGCCGACCCTCACGAGCTGGCCTTGGTGGCACACGAGGCGGTCACCGATGCATCTCTTGCCGATGGAGGATCTCACGCCACCCATTGGACTTACGGGCAGGGACACGTCGATGACTGCCGAGGCGGTGGCATGCTGGGAGGTTGCTCTCCACTTGGCAAGGCGACAGGCCTTGCACCAGCTGTTGCCGCAGCCGACGACGCTTTTGCCTGCTCCAACCACCCTAGCGGTCCAGCATCGTGTCGCCATGGCCCGAAGGCTGGGGCTAGGTGTGCGGCAGGGGCATCTAGGCCGCGTCGATGACCTCGTTGGCTGTAGCTTCCAACAAATAGCTTCCAGGTAGGGCACCGTGGAGGTTGGCATCGGTTTTGCATCGGAGGTGTCGATGAGGTCCTCGTCTGCCCAATAATGCGCCTTGGGCCATCCTGCCATGATACCCCTGGTTGGGAAGGGGTGGCATTGGGGGACAAGGTGGACGACAGGCTCGAAGCGGGGGCAGAGGAGTGGATGAGGAAGGCATTGTGGCAGGCGCTCACCCCAGCCGGAGAGGGTTAGGACGCCTGCCACTATCGACATCATTAGTGGTGGTGGAATCGCCATCGTCTTCCTCGTCGTCGCTCTCTATGACATCCTTGATAAGGACCACGGCTCGATCTGCATAACCTCCATCATCGTCGTCGCCAGGGAGGTGGAGCTGCATCCATTGGATATAGCCATCGCCAGCATGGCCAACGGTAGCACAACCACGTCATCATCGGCAGTGGTTGACTGCCTCCAACCAGTGGCCCGGCAGAGGCAAGGACCCGCAGTGGCTACCCTCGTAAGGACGGCGCACGGTTGGCATCAGCAAGATCCGACCTTGACGGCGGTGGTGACGGCTGCCCGGTGGATCCCGCACTCGCGTGTGCCCGAGCAGGAGTGGGGCCAGTGCCGGTGGATTTGTGGAAGAGAGGGCATGGAGAGGGGTACGGGGAAGGGGAGGCGGGCGCCGGCGCCGCTAGCAGTGGTGGCTAGGATCGCGTAGTTGCTCGTCAGGTCTCGCGAGTTGCTAGGCTCCCTTCCACCTCGCGACGAGAAATGAAGACGATGAAACGCCTCTCATAAATTAGTTTTCTTACTTAGTTACAACTATGTGTGCATTCCACCGCGAGCAGTGCCTTGTGTTTGTGCTCAACCCCTCCTCTTGTGACATCTCGTCGTGATGTGATGACAAACGTGGTAAGCATGCTTTCGAAAGAAATACGTGCGTGCTCATCATCACATATGTCACTCGTTGGAAGGAAATAAATAGATATTCGAGTCTGAGAAATTATCCACCAGCACTGCATTCCACCTGACGACGTGGCCGGTGGCTCCGCCGTCCAGCTCAGGTGGGCCTCTCTGTGTAAAACGCCCAGGCAGTTGCCACTGCCACGTGAACACATCCCACAAGTTGGTCAACAAAAAAAACGAACGCATCCCACATTGTTCAGCCGTCAATATGCCGGCCCCGAACGTACAGAGTTAGCCTCCACACAATTATCCCGTAAATACTGGCTGCATGAAAGTGTGATCGAGCTGTTGTAATCCTGTGTGCTATGTGGGCTCTCAGGATGCAGTGTTCCGGGCCCATACATCTTTCGATCTATGGCAGCTAAGCTACCAACGTCAGTGCCAAGACACTGAGGCAACAGTGCAGAGATGGAAGAAACCCCATGCCGGGATGCCTAAAGATCGATCAATACTGACGCCGCCTTCTCTGATGTAAACAAGCAGGGGGCTACGTCATGCATCATCAGAGATCACTGAGGTGCTTTTCATGCTGCACAAGCGAAATGGTATGACAAGGTTTTTGATGCGTGTTCCATGGAGGCTATGGCATGTAAAGGTAGCTTAATTATTTTTGCCGGCCAGTTGGAAGTGCAAAGGGTGACGGTGGAAACTGATTGCCTCCAATTGGTGCAGCTATGGAACAAAAGAGAAGATCACCGTTCAGTTATTGATCGATTCGGCACCGAGGGAGATTGGTGAACTCAGTATTGTTTTTCATGATTTCACACTTTCTTTTGTTAATAGGAATTATAATAAGGTAGTGCATACTCTAGCAAAACAAGTGTCCTTGTCACATTGCTCGGAGACGTGGCATGTAACTCCGGTGTGCGTGTATGATCAGATTGTGTTTGAGGCTACGGCTGATAATGAAAAGCAAGACAGTCAGAAAAAAAAAATACCGGCTGCGTGCTGACTATTTCCGGTATATGAGCCTATACTGGTTCGTTTTTTAACACAAAATACTGATTCGTTTTGGTATCCATGCATATCCTAATTCCATTTTTCTATCGCGTGTTTTCTGAACCCAATCGTATTATTCCGGTCAAAAAATGAAATGGAAAAGAATCCGTGTTTCAGTTTCTTCTCATACCTATCCTTTTTGTTCTCTACTCCTATCTCTGAAAATACGTTTATACAGTAGGGAATTGAATCGCTCCCATTGTCCATGTACATTAACAAAGACGGTGTTTTTTTCCCACCTATCTCTATAATTGAACGAGGACGTCTCGAAATAAACCGTGTCTTTCGTATTGGGAGGTCTGGCGCCGCTGGCATTATTAGATGGGCGAGGGGAGCCATTCAACTGATGTGGCGGTGTGAGAATTAAAACCGCACGAGCTCAACATATACAGGCATACAGCCTCTCCAGCTGGTGTGAGAGCGACGACCTCGATGAGCAATGTCGGCCATGCGAGTGTTGCTGAGGAAGCAGAGGTGCTGCACCGATGTGCGGGCTGGCGAGCCGGCCTAGCTAGACGGTCGCCTGAGCGCCTTGAATTTTGATCGGGCTCCATTCAAATGTTTGGGTCCCGTCCCGTTTAGAGTCTGCAGTCTGCACAGCATGCGTTGCCTCCTCCGTAACAAAAAAAAAAAAAAAATCTTGACGATCCACTCCACTGAAGGTCCTAGCTGACACCATGAGCGCAAGCAATATTATTAGTGGTGGATGCACGACATCCTGTGTACGTCCTCGTCAGTGGATCCACGACATCTGCTCCTCAATCGTTTTGAACAAGTATACCCTTGTTTAGAACCAAAAACGAGGCAGCAAAATAGGGAGCACTATGTGCAAATCGGCAAATGGATCTTTCATCGATCAATAACTGAAAGAGAGGCACGTATTGTTGGTACCCGTGCTTTTTTCCGGATTCCATACATATCCATTCCTATGTGTGTACAGATCGAACATTATGTACGCTGAATGGATGAATGAATAAATAAAGGCATAAAGCCGGCCTTTACTTTATTTTTTGCAACAAAAAAGAAACGGAGGAAATCCTGAGTGGGGTTGGGGGCAGGGACCGGGATATCTGATTCAATTCTTTTCTTCTTATTGTCAAAAAAAATTTCTTTTCTTCTTTTGTTTTTATTCTGATGATGTGCCTGGAACAATCGGTGTACGTACGTACAACGGGGGGGTTCTGCGTGGCACACGTGCGAAACGGCGCACGCAGCAACCCCTCTAAAAGTGCATGCACTGTTCTTCTTCTTCCCCACCCCACCCCTTCTTCTTCTCCCCTGCACGCACACGCCGCCCAGCTGCCCCCCGCCCCCCCCATCCGCCGCGGGCGCGCGCTCCGGCGAGCCCTCGCGCGCCCGTGGCGGCCCTCCTTCTTCCCCCTCCCCCGCCTTGCTCCCGCCGCCGCTCGCCGGAGTGCACCCCCGCCGCCTACCCAGCCCATCCGGCCATCCTGCCCCGCCTGGCTCGGCGGCGCCGCCGCCGCCTCGCTCACCGCCGGCTGTACCGCCACCACCGCCGTGTCGCGGCCGCCGCCAGGCCGGCCGGCCGGATTCTACAGTCGGGGAGGGATTTGAGAGCACGGGGGCTGTCACAGAACCGACCAATTTATTAGAGCACAACCACGTAATTCACCATTAAGATAGCAAACTATATGATTGAGACCTAATAAACCTGGTAGTCATCTTGAAATCTCGAAGGATTTCAAGCTTTCTGGCATAGCCAAGATCGTAATAAGTTTAGCCATCACCATTCACAGCATACATAGTTGCACATAGTTTTACACATCGGAGTACGAATAGTTATTACAATCCAAGTTCGAATTCGAAATAGCGAAAGCGGTTTAGTTCAAATCCACACACCCACTTAGTTCAAATACAGTGCCAGGTCCTCAGTCAATATCCAGCAAAAGCATAAGGTAGAGTAGAGTGACCATGCCCAAGGTCTAGTCATCGCCCATAGCGGGATAGAAACAGTGCTGACAGTAGCCATAGTACATCTCACCATCTGCAACAACATGGGAAATAAAACCCTGAGTACGAGAATGTACTCAGCTAGACTTACCCGTCATAAACTAAAAATAAATTGACTCCAAGTAGTATGCAAGGCTATATAAGTGGAATATCTGACTCATTTATTTGCGAAAAAAGCTTGCATTAAAGAAATATTTATTATAACCTTCTAGCATTGTATTTTAGCTGGATTAACCTTATCATGCTAGATTAACACCTGTACTAAACAAGCATGGTGATAATTATTCAACAAGAATAGTAACCAAATCCGGTTGAGTGCCTTTCAACATCATGGTTCAACTATCTCATCTCTTTGTTCAAGTTATTACTACGATGCCGTTGCTCAAGTTAAGTGTTCACTGTCCAGAAACGATGGCGATTATAATCGATTACTAACCAGCTGACGGGTATTCCTCACACAAACCACACTCACCCGCTAAAGTGAGCTACAGATCACCGAAAATTCGATTCGGAAAATCACGGGATCAACAGGTACCATCGTATCCGGGAACCGCTCGGCTTCCTTATTCAGGGCGACCCTGACCTCGGACTTACTCTCCGCGTAACCCATGGTCCCCCATCTTCTCCAATACGATGCGTACAGCAGGTTGATTCCCGGCCCAAACCAAACCCAGGCTTCATGGTCGGAACGACTTATCCTTCCAGCTAAATGTGAGGCATGCGTTCAATATGACTTGAGGACGTACAACGAACGGGGTCCTAGTTCGACACAGACGGGATAACCTCACCGAACCTCCAGTTCAGCCCCAACATCAATCCTGCCCGGTCTTGATTTATTATCTTCACATGGTTATCCAAGATAACAATGTATTCAACCATTCCGAGTCACCACCTATAACTCGCGGATGACAGAAAATCACCCGACTTCTACCGATCTAGTTAAGCAAGGCTAAGCAGATAATCGCACCTGAACCTAACAGGGTAGAATTATATCAAGTGGGAAAGGAATATAAGTAATGCAACAACGGTATAAAACAACGCCTATAACTTAATGCATCAAACAAGTAAAGGATTCAAGTTAGATATTTTTGCAAACCACAGGGAGAATGCTGCGGGGCTTGCCTTTCAGGAAAGAGCTTGGCTGATGGTCGGGACACTCGGGAAGATCAACCTCGGGATCCCCTTCTGCTGCTATCCCCTGTACCAAGGCTTCCTGCTGGCCTTCCTCTCTTTGTACTCTGGGAGCTACCGTTTCGATCTCTTATGATCCTGTATGATGCATGGTACGTATGAATACCACGAATACATAGTAAATATAAAGGTACATGTTGATGGTGAATGAATGCTCAGTTAGAGATAATGGACATGATTTTAAAACATGTATGATAAGCACATATCATCTGCATTCTCTTCTACAATAAATCGTATACAAGCATCACAATACATTTTACTTACACATTAAAAGAAATTATAAACGTCAAATGTTTTGCACACTACCCTTTACTGAACCAAAAGCAATAAAAGATTACACACATCACAAACATCAGAAAAAGCATTATTATTAGTATGAAATAATAACTTAAAACATTATTAAGACATATAAATAAATCAGGACATAACTGCAACATAACTTTAGACTATCCAGAAAATTCTGTAAAAATTATAGAAGCTTAAGCATGCTTGATATAGACTACCATAAAATTTTTAGATCAAAACAGTAAGTACTTTATTCTACACAAAAATGACAAAACAACATAATTTAATGGACATAAAATACTTTGTACATAGAAAAGTGTCAAACAACAGATCTCAGAATATTCTTAGCTATAGATTAGCATAAAAATATTCTCCAAAAAGTTTCATGCATAAATCACTTATATATTATTTATTATAAATTATTTATCATCTAATTGAAATAAGCACCATAATTAAACAGGGCAATATCTACACATGACATAGCCTTTTAACATTTTTCACAGATAGAGCATAATATAAGAAGACTAACAAACTTAGATTCACATTTTTCTGAACAACAGAGAATTACTTATGCATTTTCAAAGATAAAGGCATTTAATAGGGATAAATAAATCTATACAAAAAAAGTATCACAAAAATCACATTTCATATTTTTTATGCATAGATCTACTCATAAGAAAAATATTGCAACTTGAACCAACTCATTTGGACTAAAAATGAGCAAGATATGAATTTAGGAATATTTAACCAAAATCTAGAAAACAAATTCTTTAAATCGAAATAGAAAACAATTTTGCATAAAGAACCCTGTACTTTCTAGTAATTAACCGAGCCCTATAAAGAAACTCTCTGTGTCTGGCAGTTTTGCACTTAAGTCCGAAAAAGAACATAAATGATGCACGTGGTCCACACCGCAGGGGGAGGTCGCCGGCGGTCGGCAATCTCGCCGGCGGCGAGGTCATCGGCCGAACTATGGCCACTACTAGGCTCAGCACATCAGCGCGAACCCGTTGATGTGAAATATGAAACCTATTGCGGAGGAAAATGACGGCGACGATGATAGGCGGCGAGCGGTGGCTCTGTATGTCAGCGGTTTGACGGCTACCGGCCAAATCCGACCGAAACGAGGCTTACGAGCTGCCCTACGAGCTAAAGGAAGCCTAGGCGACTCGATTACGACAAAAAAAGAAAGGAATGGTCGACCGGAGTGACCTCCGTGTGAGCGGCCGGCGAGCGGCGGCGCGACCCACGACGGCGATCGACCAAAATCCGACGAACACAAACCCTAATCGATCCCATGAACTACACTAACCTGTTCTACTCATGCAGGCGACCACGATGCGCAAGATAAAGGAGGGAGAAAGGAAAGGCTGGCCACGGCGGACCGCGTGGCGGTCGGGGCGGCCATGGCCGGCGAAGGGGAAAACGGTCGATTCGACCTCTACCTTGGGTCTCGAGGGCAGGGAACGTGCGCAGGGTGTCTCTCACACCACGGCGGAGCTGTACACGTGATCTGGGAAGAAAATAACAGGGCTAGGCGCAGCGGTGGCGGTGCGAGCTCGGGGCGGCGGCAATGGCGGCTTTCGAGCTCGCTCGAGCTCTGGCGAAGGAAAATGAGGCAAGGAGGGGGCGTCTGGTGGTGGTGGGTGGAGAGTGAAGGCGAGAGGCGCGGTCGGGACGCATTGAAGCGGCCGCTGGCCTCAGACAGCCGGGCCATGGCGTCGGGGCGCACCGAGCGCGTGGCGTGCATGCGGGGCCCGCCGAGGGGGCGTGGAGCGACAGTGGGGTCCGGTCAGGCGCGGAGCAGGACCCGCGTGCGGCGCACGGGTGCGCGGGGCGAACAGCAGACACCGGCGAACACCCGGCGTACGGCTGCCACGCGACCGGCGTCAGCACGGACACCGTTGGCGCGAGGAAGAAGAAGAGAGGGAAGAAGGAGGCCGACGGGTGGGTCCCACTGCGCCAAGATTCGTGCAGAACTTGATTAACTCCATATTTTTCAAAATAATCCGAATTTGAAGAAACTTGTAAAAGATAAAATGTTGCTCTCAATGAGTAGAACATTTCACTTTTAAACATCAAAGCCTAATTCTGCCTAGAATTTAAAAATCAAAAATGGGGATTTAAAATCCATTTAAAATTAAAAGAAAAATATTTTTATAAACTGTTTTTGATATTTTTGACCCACTTCCAAGCCTTTTCATGAAATGACCCAAAAATAAGTTTTGCTCTAAATAATTTTCTCTACAAACTTCATTTAATAGTCAACCCCAAACAAGCAACCTATCACATAGTTCTTGTTCAAATCAAAGCAAGCACATATTTCATTTTATCATTTCATGTAAACAATGACTATGCAAAGAGATGATTATGCTCATGATATGCAAGATAATGCATGCTTAACACCATGGGTGTTACAGGGGCCCTCGTCGAAACCCTAATTTCAGAGGAGTTGGCCGAATTTGGGGAAGCTCTGCCACCGCCGCCGCCTCGTCCGCGGCCCCGGCCGCGGCGCCCTCGCCGCCGGCCGCTCCGCCCACAACCCGCCCGCATGCGCCGCCTCGACCGCGCCCGTGCATGCGCCCCCCAACCGCCGCGCAACGGCCGCAACCGCCGCGTTTTCCACTTACGCAAGTAGCGCGCGTGCACCAAATAGCGCTTGGGACGTACAACGGATCTGAGCAGACCACGGTACCAAACCGCAGCGCGCGCGGCTCACGGTCTCGGGTCGTGTGCCCGTCCGTGAACGAATTGTTTGGGTCGCCTCGACGACTCGGCGTCTCAAGGGTGCGACAGCCGGGCGTGCCGGCTCGGCAGCCCCGCGGCTCTGCATGGGACGACGATGGATCACGCACGGCGCTAGCTACTCCTCCTACCTGCTAGCTGCTGTCCTGCTCGAACGATCGATCCGTGTACACAGTGGCGTTTGATTCCTCATTAATGAATTGTCCAAGGCTTCTAGGTAGTAGCTCTATTCAATAGTTTTTGTCCGCTTGTCCTCCGTCCTGATCCTGCAAGCTGCTTGCTCTTCTGTGTCCTCGCTGATGAACTGAACATGTGTGTCCTCGCTGATGAACTGAACATGTGTGTCCAGCACAGCACTCCAGTACTAGTCCAGTCAACAGGCTCCAGCCAGCGTGTGCAGTCAGTGCATAGACCGGACTCTCTATGCATGTGTCTGTTAAACTTTGTGTACTGTATTCTATGCATGTGTCTGTTAAACTTTGTGTAGGAGTAGTGGTAGCTGGCTTCTGTGGGTGACAAAGCTTGTCGGTTACTTGAGAAAGGGATATCCTAAACCCTCGTTTAACTGGGCGGATCCCCGAAGTCAGCAACGCAAGCCCTCCAACGACATCCCTCATTACCGCTCGGAAAATCCACAAACTAAAGCATGCTGGACCGGCCCACGAACGGGCGTCGACAGCCCAAAGCCACAACCTGCTCGACGGACCACCGTACGGACCGAGACTGTACTCTCGAGGGTGCGACTCGGGCGACCCCTCGAGGACGGAACTCCGCCCGGGCGAACGGGCCGGCCTCGAGGACGGAACTTCGTCGTGCGAATGGGCAGCCCTCGAGCGTGGTAAAACCCTCGGCTACCTACTCTCAGTACGGATCCAGGTGCATTCAATGCATTTTACCTGCTCCCGCCTAACCATATGGCCACAGTTATCGAAACAGTTGCGGGTATGGCAGTCAAAACCTTCTTTTACCGCCCATACCCAAGAATCCCGCGGATCGTACCTCACTGCCGCGTCATACCGAGAACTGTGCCCGTCTGGCACCCCTCGAGACGCATATTCCCTGCATATCCCGAGATTCGACCTTATCCGATGAGCCTCGACCCCCTCGACTCGACACCTCGACACCGTCACGCCGTCCCTCGAGCGGGACTTCAACAACTTCGGTCAACACTTCAACAACTACCGATGCGACGGCCACAGGGCTTCCCATACCGATGTACGCCTCTACAGCGGCACTGACATGATCGGCATCAACATCATACGTCACCGACCACATTAGCACTAAAAATATGTACTCCTGTGCCTCTCCTTCGTCTATAAAAGGAGGCGCCAGGGCTTGGGACAGGGGATCCGGGAGAGAAAAGAGATCCTAGAGCTTCATACGCTAAGGCTTAGATCACAGAACAACACCGTGAGACAGTGTAGAGAGCTAAGCCCCCGAAACGCTCGAGCCCAAGCCCACACTTCTCACACCCGCTTGTATTCACCCCTGTACTAGCGCTTCAGTGCAAGATAACACGAACTATCCCCCCGCTGGACGTAGGGCCTTCTTTGCCCGAACCAGGATAAATCGCTGTGTCCTTCTTGCATCACCCACCGGATTAAGGGAGCATGCAATTACGAATTTACTCATTGGTGTTGACCCCCGGGGTCGAAACACTGACAGTTGGCGCGCCAGGTAGGGGGAACCGACGTGTTACCAATGATTTCCCGCCATTCTATCCGGATGGGCGACTCTGTTTCACCACTTCCTCACGCTACGGTGATCTGGTTCGGGAGCCTGGAGTTCATGTCCCCCGGACAGGGCTATGACATGACCCTGCTCTCGATCAGTGACCCAAGCGGAGGTCGTAGTGTGCCCTCACGCTCAGGAAGGGGCACTCGCTGGTCTCGCCACCGTGCTGCCGCAACCAGAAGGAGGCACGATCAGTGCCGTCATCGCCATCAACTTGAGTCGAGATTGGTGCCTGTTGCATTCCCCTCGCTCCTGACCGGTGATGAGGAGCCCCTTGTCGGGGGATTATCTGACCTGAGTTCGGGAGCAGAGGAAGGACCGGCAGGGCTCCACGACAACCTCAACTTCACCTTCGCAATGCACTCATTGAGGGAGCCCGGCAGAGCTCCCCCGATGCGTGCAACCCCCACTACATCGAGCCTACTTCCGCACGAGCTGTTCGAGCGTCGTCGACGGTTCCCATTCGATCACAACAATGCCGCAAAGGCGTTCTCGACCTTGACCCACGCCAACATAAGCACGATAGGGGACTGCCCAGGCGTCCTCCTTCGAGCAATGACGGACGTGGGGATGGTCATGCCGACTTCCATGGACTTGGGCTTCGCGAGAGCACCCGGCCCCCGAAGATACACCATCGGCACACTCCGACAGCAGCTGCAGGAGGAGGCACGGGGACAATTCCCCGTCTTTTACTGCGGCGACCCCGACTCCGGCTCTGACCATTGGGACCCTACCCACGAGTGTCTCCACATCGACAGTGACGTTGCCTCCAGTGAGGACACTGTTGATCTGATGACCGATGCGCCTGCCGCTGCGGCGGGAGGGGCTCCCTGTAACACTCTGGTGTTAAGCATGCATCATATTGCACTTTAAGAGCATAACCATCTCAATTGCATCATTTTTGTTACATGAAATGATAAGGTTTATATATGTGCACATCTTGACTTGAACTAGAACTATATGAAGGGTTGCTTGTTTGAGGTTGAGTGTTAAATGAAGTTTGTAGAGAAAATTATTTGGAGCAAAACTTATTTTGGGGTCATTTCATGAAAAGGCTTGGAAGTGGGTCAAAAATGTCAAAAACAGTTTGTAAAAATGATTTTCTTTTAATTTTAAATCCCCATTTTTGAAATTCAAATTCTAGGCAGAATTAGGTTTTGATGTTTAAAAGTGAAATGTTCTACTCATCAAAAGGAACATTTCATCTTTTATGAGTTTCTTCAAATTCGGTTTATTTTGGAAAATATGGGGTTCATCAAGTCTGCACGAATCTTGGCGCAGTGGGACCCACCGCACAGTCTCTTCTTCCTCCTCTCTTCTTCTTCCTCGCGACGCTGTCCGACCCGACGCCGGCCGCGTGGCGTCCGTACGCCGGGCCGCTGCCGCTGCCCGCTGTTCCGGCCCCGCACCCGAGCGCCGCACGCGGATCCCCTGCACCCCGCTCGCCCGGTCCCACAGCTCGCCCACGCGCCCTCGCTCGGCCCCGCTCCGCGCGCATGAGTGCCACGCGCTCGACGAGCTCCGACGCCGCACTGCCTCGGTCCGAGCTCGAGCGGCCGTTTCAAGTCGCCCCGACCGCGTCAGTCTCTCCCTCCCTCACTTCTCCGCCACCAGACGAATCCTTGCCCTTCATCTTCCACCCGAGCCCGAGCACTCGGACGCCGCCCGCCATTGCCGCCGCTGAGAGCTCGCACGCCACCGCACCCCGTAGACTGAACACATTTTGCCGAGGACTCGCCAATCGCTCCGCCTCGACTCTGGCCACACCCTGCGCACCTCTCCTACCACCGAGACCCAAGGTAGAGGTCGAATCGACCTTCTTCTCCTTCGCCGGTCATGGCCGCCCGACCGCCGCGCGGTCCGCCGTGCCCAGCGACCTCTCTCTCTCTCAATTAGCTAGTGAATCGTGTCCGTCTGATCGAGTAGAACCGATTGGAGTAGTTCATGAGGTCGATTAGCGTCTGAGCCCGACGAATTTGGCCATCCGCCGTCGTGGATTCGCGCCGCCGCTCGCCGGCGTACATTGCCGACATGGCTCCGGCCATCCATTCCTCGCTTGAGCTAGTCCGTTCGAACCATCTTGATCTGCTAGAGCTTTTAGGCTGGTCCGTTTGCCCCGCCGTGGCCCGAGATGGCCGGCGTACCGTGAACCCTCGCCGCCGTCCGCCGCTGTTCGTCGCCGTCGGTCCAAACCTCGCTCCCAGTTCACATCTTTTACACCAATGCGCCCGCTTTGATGAGTTGAGTCTTTTGGTCACCGTGGCTCGGCCGGAGACCTCGCCGTCGGCGAGGAATCCCGACGCCGACGACCATCCACCGCCGTGAGGACCTCGGGCAGGATTCCTGTTCTTTCCCGGACTTTAGCGCAAAGTCGCCAGACTCAGCGATTTTCTTAATAGGGCCTGGTTAGTTTCTGGTAATGCTAGGGTCCCCGGTGTAAAGTGGTTTTTCCTTTTTCTTTTTCAGATTTGATTTCAGATTTCAGTTTAAACTTTGAAAATTCATAACTTGCTCATTTTTCATCCAAATGAGTTGGTTCAACTTGCAGTATTTTTCTTATGAGATGATCTATGCATGAAAAATATGAAATGTGGAATTTGTGAAACTTTTCTGTATAGCTTTATTTATCTCTATTAATTGTATTTATCTTAGGAAATGCATAACTAATTCTCTGTTGCTCAGAAAAATGTGAGACCAAGTTTGTTGGTTTTCTTATGTCATGCTCTATCTGTGAAAAATGTTGTTAGGCTATGTCATATGTAAATTTTTCTATGTCTAGTTATGGTGCCTATTTTCATGTGAGGATAAATAATTCATAATAAATAATGTATAAGGAATTTGTGCATGAAACTTTTTGGAGAGTGTTTTTATGTCAATCTAGAGCTAATTATGTTCTGAGATCTGTTGTTTGATATACTTTTATGTACAAAGTATTTTATGCCCCTGGAATTGTGCTGCCTTGTCATTTTTGTGCAGGATAAAGTACTTACTGTTTTGACTTGAAATTTTTATGGTAGTCTTTAATTGGTATGATTAAGCTTCTGTAATTTTTACAGAATTTTCTGAGTAGTCTAAAGCCATGTTGTAGTTATACCCTGATTTCTTTCGTTTATAATTAATGCTTTAGAGTTATCATTTCATGTGTGTAAAAATGCTTTTTATGTTATTCATGAGATGTATGATCTTTTGTTGGTTGTGGTTCAGTAGAGTGTAGTGTGCAAAATAATAGTTGTTTATAATTCCTTATAGTGTGCGAGTAAGTTTTAATGCGAGGCTTAATGGGAGATTTATCGGTAGAAGAGAATGCGGATGACATGTGCTTATCATACATGTTTTCAAATATCATATTATTCATCTTAGTTGAGCATTCATTTACCATCATCATTAGCATTGTATTTATATGTATGCACGGTATTCATACGCACTATGCATCATACAGGATCGTCAGAGCTCGCGACAGTAGTTCCCGGAGCACCAGGAGAGGAAGACCAACAGGAAGCTTTGGTGCGGGAAGCAGCAGCCGAAGAGGATCCTGAAGCTGATCTTCCAGAGTGTCCAGACCATCAGCCAAGTGCTTTTCTGAAAGGCAAGCCCCGGAGCATTCTCCCTATGGTTTGCAAAATATCTAACTTGAGTCCTTTACTTGTTTGTTGCATTAAGTTATAGGCGTTGTTTTATACCGTTGCTGCATTACTTATATTCCTTGCCACTATTTATACTTCAACCCTGTTAGGTTCAGGTACGATATATGCCTAGCCCTGCTTAACTAGATCGGTAGAAGTCGGGTGATTTCCTGTCATCCGCGAGTTATAGGTGGTAACTCGGATGGTTGAATACATTGTTATCTTGGATAACCATGTGGAGATAATAAATCGAGACCGGGCGGGATTGGAGTTGAGAATGAACTGGAGGTTCAATGTGGTTTATCTCGTCTGTGTCGAACTAGGACCCCGTCCGTTGTACGTCCTCAAGTCATATTGAATTTATGCCTCACATTTAGCTGGAAGGATAAGTCGTTCCGACCGCGAAGCCTAATTTTGATTTGGGCCGGGAGTCGACCTGCTGTACGCATCGCATTGGTGAAGATGGGGGACCACGGGTTACGCGGTTGTAAGGCCTGAATATAGCATGGTGCGCCCTGCTGGCAGCCGGACGGTGCCCGGATGTGATGGTACCTGTTGATCTCGCGTTTTTCCTGAATTGGATATCGGTGACCTGTAGCTCACCGTGGCTGGTGAGTGTGGTTTGTGTGAGGAGTACCCGCCAGCTGGTTAGTAATCGATTATAATCGCCATCGTTCCTGGACAGTGAACACTTGACTTGAGCAGCGGCATCGTAGTAAGAACTTGAACAAGAGGTGAGAGGGTTGAGCTGTTGAGACTGAAAGATACTCAACCGGAAATGGTTACTTGCTGTTGAATAATTATTACCATGCTTGTTTAGTACAGGTGCTAATGTAGCATGATAAGGATAATCAGATTAAAATACATTGGTAGAAGGTTCTTATTAATTGTTCTTAATGCAAGCTTTTCCGCAAATTTTAAATGAGTCAGCTATCCTACTTATACAGCCTTGCATACTCCTTGGAGTCTTTTATTTTAGTTTATGACGGGTAAGTCTAGCTGAGTACATCCTCGTACTCAGGGTTTTATTTCCCATGTTTTTGCAGATGGTGAGATGCTTTATGGTTATTGTCAGAACTGTTTCTATCCCGCCTTGGGCGATGACTAGACCTTGGGCATGGTCACTCTTCTCTACTTGATGCTTTTGCTGGATGTGAACCAAGGACCTGGCACTATATTTCAAATGTGTGTGTGTGGTATTTGAACTTAAATCGCTTCCGCTTTTATTTGAAACTGAACTGGTTTGTAATAACTCTATTTCGTACTCCGATGATGTTTTAAAACTATGTGCGAACTGGGTACTTGTGAATGGAACCGCTAAACTATTACGATCTTGGTCGTGTCGGAAAAGTTCAAAATCCTTCGAGATTTCACGGACTACCGGGTTTATTAGGTCTCAATCATATGATTTGCTGAATTAATGGCGGATTATGTGCTTGTGCTCTAATAAATTGGTCGGTTCTGTTACACTCCCCCTAGAGCAGAGGTTCGACAACCAGTCACACCCCGAGAGGCGTGCCCCCGTCCTGACGAACAGGACGCACAGCTGGCACAAATTCCGGAGTTGCAGGCTAAACTCGCCGACGACCAGGAACGACTGCGCCAGCTCGAGCGAACCCTCGAGCAGGAGCGACCACCACCCGGCGGTAGAGCCCGAGTCAAGGCCCGAGAGGTCAACCGGCAGATCAACGAGGACGGGGCACCCGAACATCCCGTCTACCGTTACCCTCGAGCAAGCCAGAACGTCATCACGGCGGCTATGTTTCTTCGCAATATGCCCGTGCCATCCAACTCGGAAGCTCGACGGGTACAACGCGAGATCGAGGGTCTCCTCCAAGTTGCTGCTGTTCAGCAAGCCAAGAGCTCAGCCTCGAGGAGTTGAGGGGCAGCTTCTGAACCACAGGACGAGCCCTCCCGGCCCGAAAGGGAGGGCTCGGTCGATCCAGAGGCGGCCGCCCAAGCGAAGAAGACACCAGCTCGAGATCGTATCATCGACAACCGTGCCCCACGTGATGCGCGCCTCTATATCATCGAGAACCGCAAGCGCAAACACGGGGATGTCGAGGATCGAGGGTACAGCGCCCATCGTGGGGGACGTTACGACAGCGATGAAGACCGACGAGCCCCGGAGCCACTGGGTCCCTGAGTCTTCAGCAGGACGATCCGCAACGCCCAGCTGCCCGACAAGTTTTGACCCCCACAAGCATCGCAAGGTACCATGGCAAAACCAAACCTGAGCTCTGGCTAGCCAATTTTCAATTGGCTTGTCAGGTGGGCGGGCCACGTGGCGATCGCGCGATCATACGTCACCTTCCCCTGTTCTTGTCCGACACCGCGCGTAGGTGGCTCGAGGAGCTTCCCCTGACCAGATTCACGACTGGGTCGCCCTGGTCCGGATCTTCGAGGGGAACTTCAAGGGTACCTACGTACATCCTGGAAACTCCTGGGAACTGCGTAACTGCAAGCAGAAATCAAGGGAATCTCTTCGTGATTTTGCTCGATGTTTCTCCATGCTCCGTACCGAACTCCCCCATATCTCTGATCTTGATGTCATTCTAGTGCGGGTACTACCTGCAAGAACCTAGTTCCGACACTGTTGACGAACTCATGGATGTGGTCGTCAACTACGCGGCTGGCGAGGAGGCGGTCGGGGCCTTCTTCGGCGACGAGAAGGACAAGGGAAAGGCGCCAGTAGCCGACGCCGGGGGGCTCGAGCAAAGGATCGAAGAACAACAAGGGCGAAACCTTCACCAACGCATGGAACATCGAACAGCTACGACGTTTCTATCCCTAGGGCACCGATGGCCTTGTACATTCTCGCATGTTTCATACATTTTCGCATGACAAATATAAGAAGTACTTTCGATTATAAGTTCAAACTTTTTATTATACATGCAAGAGGTAGCCTCGACCCTGTCTCGCCAGAGTCGAGCCTTCTTCGGGGGCTAACGGGGAGGAACCCCCTAAGTTCCTAAAAATACGAACGATTTTTTCAAAAAATTAAGCGTCTCCTTTTGCTTCGTAACTAAGTAGAAAATGCCTCGAACTCCCTCAGGTTGATGAGGGCTATCGAGCCGAGAGCTCTCCTATGCCCCAGGGCTACGGTACCTCCACTCAATGCCCCCTTCGAGGGATACGAGCATGCGTTGAACACTTAGTCGAAAAGCAAAAGTCAGATGATCGAAGCTCGAGCGTCTCTTCTTCCTTCGCTTCGACGCGCTTCGCGACTAAGAAGAAAACGCCTCGAATTCCCTAAGGGTCGAGGGCTGTCGAGCCGAGAGCTCTCCTATGCCTCTGGGCTATGGTACCTCCACTTGCTCCCCCCTCAAGGGATACGAGCACGCGTCGAATGCTTAGTCAAAAAAGCAAAATCTAGGCAAAAGAAAATAGAGAAGACTCAAACTTGAAATATCCAAATGCATTACGATAGATGCATAGATATTTTAAAGGCCCTCGAGGCCACGCTGAATACAAGTTATAAAAAACTAACTTATTTACACGGGCACCTTCGCCCAGTTTTTCCTAAGGCCCGCTGTGCTATCTCCGCCGTCGCCCTCCTCGACGGTGTACCCTTCATCTTCGCGGGGGAGGACTTCATCCTCGAACAGCTTTGCCAGTACTTCCCCTGGCCTTTCAGCGTCCTGGATCAGCCCTCGGCATCTCTCCTTGTTCTCGGCATCGGTCTTCGAGATGTTGGGGACGAAGCCTTGGGCAACGACGTCCATGTCGAAGACGAAGCCAGAGGAAACAACCGCCAGTGCGCGCTTTACGCCGGTGTGAAGGACCTCCCGCACGCGATCCCGAAGGGTGGCGTCAAGGTAGTAGAGCTGGTTGATGAGAGCGGCTCCCGGGACGTCTTCTTCAGCCTCCTCGATGGGCCCAACCTCCCAAGAGGTGGAAAGCCTGTTGATGGCGACCCAGAACCTGCCGAGAAGCGCCCCCTCCGCCTCGAGGCTCTCCTGCAGCGCCTTGGCGGTGGCTTGAGTGGAAAGCGGCTCGGCCTCCAGGCCTGAAAGACAAAACAAGAGTTAAGCAAGTCATATGGGAAGGAATAGGCCGAAGCCCACCAAGGAACTTACTCGCACAGCGGGTCTCGAGGGTGCTGCGGTCCCCTAGCACAGCATCGCGCTCCACTCGAACCTCATCCCGCTCCTGCTGCGCCTCCTTGAAGGCTCGGGTCACCTCCATCTTCTCGCACCGGTGGGTCTCGAGGGTGCCACCAGTCAAGATGATGGCTTGCTCCTTCTCTTGAAGGGTAGCCTTCATCGCCTCGAGCTTGGTCTCCAGGCTGTTAGCTCAACCCTTCTTCTCCTTGATCAAGGCGGAGAGGGTGTCACGCACCGTGGAGACTTCAGCCAGATTGGCCTCGAGCAAGCGGATACGCTCCACGGAGCCTCGAGCCTCCTCCGCGAGCAGCTTGACGTGCTCTTGGGCACAAGTGCCCTCGCTCTTGGCCTTCTCCGCCTCGCCCTTGGCCACGTCGGCCTCCTCCGTGGCCTGCTTGAGCTCCTCCTTGGCTCAGGCGGCTTCGCCTCAAGCTACCCCGGCGTCCTCCCTCACCCGGGCGGCCTCCTCCTTGGCCTTGGTGGCCTCCTCCTTGGCTTGCTTCAATTCCTCCTCAACCTTAGCCACCCTGCTCTGTGCAGATCGGCCAGCCTCGAGTTGGCGAAGCACTTCCTCCCGGCTATTTTGTGTCTCATGGAGGAAGTATGACTTGGAGTGGGAATGCCTCTGCAAGTCCTGGAAATAAGAAATCGAGGGTTAAGGCGATCCATACAGGAAAAGCCAAAAACCGTACATGATCCAAACAAGGACTTACCGCGAGACTCTGGTTGATATCCCCAACGAGCTAGACACCAAGCTTGAGGAAATGCTGTAGCCACACCCGGGACTGCTCCACGCCCTCCCAGCGCTCGACCTCCATCGGGTCATCCATCTCGATCCTGGGAGCACTGGAATCACTGAGCTCTTGGAGCAAGACACGCTCCTTGCCCCCAATGAGAGAAGAGCATCTTGACATTGGTTCGCGCCAAGGACTCAATCTCCTCCGCCATGTCACGTGGGCGTCGTGGTGCTCCGCTAACTCGGCCGAGGTGGGGAACTCCGATGCGGCGCCGGTGCCTCCTAGCCCGGGGTCATACGTCGACCTCCTCCTCAACGTGCCAGGAGCCCCCAACGTGATGGCAGCCGCCGTCTCCTCCGACCGCTTCGCCTGCAGACCAGAAACCGCTGGCTCCTCTAACGGTGCCGCTGACGGCTACGGTGGCTGGCTCAACGCTGGCTTAGGCGCCTCCTGAGGCAGCGGAGGGGATGAGGCCGTCGCTTCCTCCAACGCCACGTCTTGTGGCGCCGGTAGGTCCACCATCGACACGTCTGCCGGCGGGCTTGGTGCCGAGATCTCCTCCTCGAGCTGCGTCGAGGGTTCCAGTGCCACTTCTTGTAGCAACTAGTCGAGGGCGATCATGGACACCCACTATTTTAGGAGTCCCGAGACCTCCCCCGCCTCCGATGGTTGGGGCTGCTCTTGTGCCGGCAAGTCCGGCAACGTCGATTCCCCCTGCGGCGTCTGCTGCTCCTGCTGATGCGGGGGTCGGCCCCCGGTCAGCTCCACCTCCTCCTACTGCTCTTGCGGCTCCTCTTCTCATCCTGCTGTGTCTGCAGCAGCTTCTTTTCCTACAGGGCCTCTTGCTCCTACTTCCGCTGGCTCTCTAGCTTGTGTAGCCCCGCCGGCCATGGCTTCCGCTCCCCCGTCGAGTAGGGAGGTGCGATGACCTCCTCACCCTCGATGGCCTCCTCACCCTCGAGGTTGATGGGGGCTACCTCTGTTCCCGGCTCGTGGCCCTCGGGGACTCTCGCCTCGAGCATGGAAATGGAAGCCTCGGGTTGGCCCAGGTCAGGAGCTCCCGACGTCGGGACTTCGCTCCCTGGTGTCGGACCGAGCTCGGGGACCATGGACGTCGACATCGAGGAGGTGCTCCTTCCCTCCTGCATCTTCCTCGGCTCGGAGTCACCGCCCGTCGCGGTCCCCGAGTCGCTCGACCCTGCAGCAAGTGCAGAACCCGTCAGCCTACCACGAGCCATAGCCCCGAGGGCTGAGGATAGCCACTTCGCATCCCATGGTGCCAAGGGCCTTGACATCGCACCTGTGACCGGGGCCCTCGTCTTTGCAGCCACGTCCACCTTGAGCCACTTAGCCGGTGCAAGGGTCGCCTCCTCGATATGGCATTTTGGCCTGGACGGAAAGCAGGATAGTAGAGAACTTAATGAACCGTAGAATGGGAAAGCAGAGACAAGAGACTTAAATCGACAACACTTACTCAAAGGGGATAGAGGCCTTGGGTCCCCCTCGAGTCACCAGCAGATCTTGAGGCCCCACTTGAAGCCGAGCTCTCCTGAGGGTTAAGGCTGCTGGGGGCTGTCGGTGGGGTCGCCGTGCCTCCCTGCTCCGACGGGGTCTCCTGGGCTCGGCTCTACTCCGCCCGCGCCGATGACCGGGACCGGGTTTCCTGGGTCGAAGTGGGCGGGGTTCCACCGCGAGTATGACGGGAGGAGGGCGAACCCCCCCGAGTCGAGGGGTCGGCTAACCTTTTCCCTCGTCGGTGCTCCAAGGCTGACGTCGCCGGCTGAGGGGCGTGCTGCTCCGGCGCATCCTCCTATACCGGAAGATGGTCAGTACGGGAGGGACCAGACAGAAGGGGCTCAAAATGCCCCGCCACCCCTTTGACATCATCGTCGTCATCATCATCTTCGTCTCCCTCATCCTTTGGGGTAGACTCCTCCTCCGGGAGCCCGTCGCGCCTCTGCTCCGCACGGCGCTTCTCGTGCTTTTCGCGCTCCCGGAGCTTCTTGTCCTTTATCTTCTTCTCTTCATCCTTGCGCTTCTTTTCCTGCTGGGTGGCGAAGCATCTCACCTGATGGTCAGGAGCATCCTCCCTCAACGGGGGCCTCGATCTTCAGTAGTCGATTCCCCTCTACATGAAAACACACAGCTGTAAGGACAAGAGTAAGGAAAAAAGGGACGAAATGTAAACGCGAAAGGCATGGGTCGAGGCACTCACCAGGTTGAGGTACCCCTCCTCCAGCCGCATGGGGAGGCGGTTAACATCCTCTGCCCTGAACGAACCCATCACCATCCCCTTCACCCGCGCTACGACCTCCACGGTGGACATCCCCTCGACGGACATCCGGCACCTCTCGAGCACCTCGGGCGCAACCACGAGAAGCATCTCGTCCAACCGTAGCGGGCGCTCCATCAAGGGGAGCACCCGTCGACGGTGGAAGACCGAGACCACCACACCCGCCGTTAGGCCCGCCTCTCGAAAGGTCTTCATAGTGGCGACGAGGGGTCAAAGTCGAGGTTGGAGATCCCCCGTCACACCGTGCGGCCAGTTGAATGGCCGCTCGGTGATGAGCCGCCCAGTGTACGGTGGGAAGTAGCCTCCATCATTGCAGAGGTAGAACCATTGCTTGTCCCACTGAGAGTGGTTGGACATCAACCTGGTGGGGATATACTCGCGCGGCACCTCCGACTTGCCTGTCTTCAACACAAAGTTGAGGTAGCCCGCTCTGACAATCCGCCTCACGCTTGACCCCACCGGAGAGGTGAACCACTCCCCCTTGTAGAGATGGAGCCACAGCTCCCAATGGGGCGCCATCCCCAAGTAGCCCTCGTAGACAGCCGCGAAGATGGCGGTGTTGGAGATGGCGTTGGGGGAGAAGTGTTGGAGCTTGACGCCATAAAAGTTCGTCAGCCCCTGCATAAACTCGCTCGGGGGCGCTCCGAGCCCGTGCCGGTGGTACTTGAGGAAGCTCACCACGTAGCCCTCTGGCAGGTTTGGCTCGGGGTGGCTTTTTGGCGGCGCGATCCACTCCAGCCAAGTTGAATTGGTGATGGGGCGAAGGAGTCCTTCCCTCACCAACAGCCTCTGTCGCGTCACGGTTGACGGGCGCCAAGGTTCGGTAGGCTGGAAGATGGGGGCCAAGGCAGCAGTAGCGGCACAGATCTGTTTGATGGGTGCAGCGGCGGCGGCGACGATGCAGTTCTCCTCGGCGGACGGACGACCAGGAAGGTTCCCAATCGCGATTTCTTGCTCAAAGTTCCTACCCTCGCGCGCAGGAAAGCAGGGACTCGGGAGCACTAGCGACGGTGAAGGCAATGTGGCAAAGGTAGGGGCAAACAGCGCCTGTCCCCTCTGGTCTTATACCCAAGAAGAGCAATGGGGGAAAGTCGGCGGAAGAAAAAAGGTAACTCCCCGCAGTTAATGCATTTACCTAACCATTCCCCCTCGATTCTCGGTCGAATACATGTGCCACGCCTCAGGCAATTAGCCGTTGCCGCCCGCCACGATCTCTACCACCGCACCGTTTAACCTTCCTCCTCAAAAGATGCGTCCGATGGTAAGAAAAACAAACCTTACTTATCGGCGGATTCCACCAGGAGAAGGTAAAAAGGCTCCGGCCCCACAACAAGTCTCGAGGGAGTGAAGGCTGGCCCTCGACCAGGGTTCGACAGCCGTCCTCGAGCACCCGAGTCAGGGGTGACCAAGGGGGAGCCAACATGAGGCCCCGCTCGAGAACGAACCCTCGAGACCCCTTTAGACACATCCAAGGCGAAATGCTAGGACTTTTATAGAATCCCCCCGAAGGGAGGCATCGAGCCGCCGACACCTATCGAATGGAATCGGTATCCATAGGTCCATGCGTTTTGCTTTAATGAGACCGCCTCCGGGCCTCCTGCAGACCCCTATCGAATGAGGAATGGGCTCTCACTTGGATTCTCCTGTTACCAGCTCACTGAGAACTTCGAGGCTCGCCCTATCGAGGGTAGTCCAACGTTTCTCGCCTCACGTCCGATCGAAAGGACTCGTGAGATGAACGCCGAGGCCGGCAATGCCCCAGCCGCACGAGGCATGGAGGCTCGACCGTGCCTGGCACCCCTCGATGAAAGAAGGTTGAAAATCCCTCGGGGGCTCGACGTTCCTACGTACCCTTCGGCAAAGCACCACAACTCCAGTTCAGGTCCGCACCCGACTGGATGAGCACCCCCCGACCGAAGGAAAATAAAGTCCTCGAAGGAGTCCTCCGACTCCTCCGAGGCCTCGGGGGCTACCCCCGTGGGGAACGCTTGCGCACCCCCCACGGAAAAATCCGAGCCATGCTTCGCTCCTGGTTCCTGACCCCCTGCCCGAGTGCCAGCACTCGCGCAGAGGCTCAGGGGCTACTGTCGGTAACCTGGGAAAGGGGTACCCTAAGCCCTCGTTTAACTGGGTGGATCCCCGAAGTCAGCAACGCAAGCCCTCCAATGACATCCCTCATTACCGCTCGGAAATCCACAAACTAAAGCATGCTAGACCGGCCCACGAACGGGCGTCGACAGCCCAAAGCCACAACCTGCTCGACGGACCACCGTACGGACCAAGACTGTACTCTCGAGGGTGTGACTCGGGCGACCCCTCGAGGAAGGAACTCCGCCCGGGCGAACGGGCCAGCCTCGAGGACGGAACTTCGCCCGTGCAAATGGGCAGCCCTCGAGCGTGGTAAAACCCTCGGCTACCTACTCCCAGTATGGATCCAGGCGCATTCAATGCATTTTACCTGCTCCCGCCTAACCATATGGCCACAGTTATCGAAACAGCTGCATACCCAGGAATCTCGCGGATCGTACCTCACTGCCGCGCCATACCGAGCACTGTGCCCCGTCCGACACCCCCTCGAGACGCATATTCCCTACATATCCCGAGATTCGACCTTATCCGATGAGCCTCGACCCCCTTGACTCGAGCCCCTCGTCTCGACCCAAGGCCTCGACCGTCGCCCCTCGACACCGTCACGCCGACCCTCGAGCGGGACTTCACCAACTTTGGTCAACACTTCAACAACTACTGACGCAACGGCCGCAGGGCTTGCCATACCGACGTACGCCTCTACAGCGGCACCGACATGATCGGCATCAACGTCATACGTCACCGACCACGCTAGCACTAAAAATATGTACTCCTGTGCCTCTCCTTCGCCTATAAAAGGAGGCGCCAGGGCTTGGGACAGGGGATCCGGGAGAGAAAAGAGATCCTAGAGCTTCATACGCTAAGGCTTAGATCACAGAACAACACCGTGAGACAGTGTAGAGAGCTAAGCGCCCGAAACGCTCGAGCCCAAGCCCACACTTCTCACACCCGCTTGTATTCACCCATGTACTAGCGCTTCGGTGCAAGATAACACGAACTATCCCCCGGCTGGACGTAGGGTCTTCTTTACCCGAACCAGGATAAATCGTTATGTCCTTCTTACATCACCCACCGAATTAAGGGAGCACACAATTACGAATTTACTCGTTGGTGTTGACCTCCGAAGTCGAAACACCGACAAAGCTACACGTCCACGCGTATCTTCCATGTAGATCAACATGCGTACGGTACGGTCTCCTGCAGTAATACTACGCGTACGGTACGCATACTTCATTTCTGCTCATATATACGGAGTACTATTGTATAAGGAGTTATGACATTCGCCCATTCCCGAAGTACAGGAGTACTGGAGTACTCCGTAATCACATATTTTAACTTTTACATTTTCCGTTTGATCATTCGTTCTATTTAAAAAAATTTAATAAATATTATTTAGTTTATTATAATTTATTTTATTAATATAGATATTTTTATAATAATTTATTTATTTTATTATTTATATAAAAAAGTTAAATAAGATAAATGACCAAACAGAAAGGATACAAGTCAAAATATATGATTATCCGTGAGACAAAGGCAGCATACGCTAATATTATCGGCCAATGATCGTATAGTCACGCCTGAGCCTTGGTTCGGCCTAGGCGACCGTACTACTGCAGCTGCATCTGCAGGTGCCACGAGTCTATCTACTATATTTTTTTAATAAAAGATAATAAAATCTGACTTTATCTATATGAGAATAGAATCATACTAATTATTATAGACTGCACCACTCGACACAAAAGTTTGGCTGAAGTATAAAATTTACAACCGCACATCTCGCAAACGAAATAGCCAAAAGTTTTTGACTAAACATAACTGACATGTCTCTGTGACAGCCAACCATTTAAACTGAAGAAAACTAATGTCGACATTTCTAGGTATTGTGCCACGGATGTTAATTGATCCTGAAGATCTTCACGCCGTAGCAAGATTGCCCATTGACGCAGCCAATGTGTTCCTCGAAATAGTACCTGCAAAAGAGATTTTGGTTTGCATTTGTCAAAAACCACCTCATTCCTTGTTATCCAAATCGCCCAGAGAAGGGCAGCAGCTGCTGTTAATAACAATGTATTATACTTTTTGTTTCTCAACCTAGACCAATTATAAAATAAATCATCTATATTTAAAGGAGGTGTTAACCTAAAAAGTATATGTATAGAACGCCACAAAAATTTAGCATATAAGCAATCAAAAAAGAGGTGATGAGGAGATTATAGAGGCAATACTGTTTATCTCCATTCCAATTTCTCCTAGCCAAATTATCTTTGGTTAGAATAACTCCTCTTTTTAAATACCACATGAAAATTTTTATTTTCATCGGCAGCTTCATTTGCCAAATATCTAGCGACATCCTCACCCCATTGTTAATTAATATAACATACATAGACTTGACCGTGAAAACTCCGGAGGCTTTTAAGCCCCATACAAACACATCTCTTTCCTGTAGTAAGTTAATCTATTATAAGAAAGCAACAATGCGGAGCCAGTTTGTCAAGTTTGCACCCACCAAATTCTCCTAAAAGAAATATTTAGTAAGGGAGAACTCATAACTGTGGCAATTGTATCTTGTTTTCTTCTTACAATATTAAACAACCCAGGAAACCTATCTTTAAGAGTTTTGTTGCCCCGCCAAGTATCAACCCAAAAATGCCTTTGTGACCCGTCCTTGACATTAAAATGTCCTAGTTTCATAAAGGTATCCTTAACGTTCATCAAACTCTTCCAGAAATGCGAGTCTGTTGGTTTTTTTTCACAGCTTCCTAGCGTCTTATTTTTAAAATACTTATTTCTTAATAATTCTTGCCACAATCCATCCTCATTGAGTAACTTAAAAAGCCACTTACTTAGCAAATATTTGTTTTGAACCTCTAAATTCTGGACCCCTAGACTGTCCTGGTCCTTGGGTTGACACATAACTTCCCACTTTACTAACCTGTATTTTCGCTTATGTTGGTTATTTTACAAGTAGAAACAAGATCAGAAGCAGTCAATTTTTTCAAGTACCCCTTTAGGGAGCTCAAAAAAGACATCATAAACATCGGTAAGCTAGATATCACCGAGTTTATAAGGACCAATCGACCACCGCCTGTAAGCATTTTGTCCTTCCAACCACTAAGTCTTTTCTCATTTCTCTCTTCAATACAGTTCCAATCTTTATTTAATAGCTTTCTAAAATGTATTGGTAAACCCAAATAGCGAAATGGGTATTTTCCAATGGCACATCCAAACAACTGCGAATAGAACTGTTCATGATCTTTAGCTTTTCTGAAACAAAAGACCTCGCTTTTGTAGAAATTTATTTTTAAGCCAGATAGTTGCTCAAAAGTGGTTAATAAGAGTTTCATATTAACTGCTTTGTCAACATCATGGCTCATGAAGATCACTGTGCCATCCACGTATTGAAGAATGGACAAATCATCCTAAATCAGATGGGGAATGACCCCTTCTATTTGTCCTGCTTCTTTTGCTCTGGCAATTAGTATAGCCAACATATCTACAACTATATTGAATAGTATGGGAGATATTGGGTCACCTTGCCTTAAGTCTTTCTTAGTCTGGAAATAAGACCCAAGTTGGTCATTGACCTTAATATTTACATTTTCACCCTGTGTAAACATCTGTACCCATTCACACCATTTTTGTGAAAAACCTTTCATTCTTAATGTTTGCTGTAGAAAACTCCAGTTCACTTTGTCATACGCTTTTTCAAAATCAATTTTAAAGATTACACCGTCTCTTTTTTTTGTGTGTAGTTCGTGGATCGTTTCATGTAATATAATAGCACCCTCCATAATATTTTTTCCTGGTAAAAAGGCAGTCTGGGTTGGTCTTATCAGTTTTTGAGCAATGGTAGTTAATCTATTTGTTTCCACTTTTGTGAATATTTTGAAGAAAACATTCAACAAACAGATGGGTCTATATTGTTGGATGACTCTTGCATCATTCTTTTTTGGCAATGGAAAAATGTTACCAAAGTTGAGATGATTCAGATGTAAGCTTCCTTGATGAAATTCCGAAAACAAAGCCATCAAATCATCTTTAATTACACCCCAAAATACTTGATAGAACTCCAGAGGGAAACCATCCGGTCCAGGAGCCTTGTTATGTTCCATTTGGAAGATTGCCATTTTGATTTCCTCACAAGTGAAAGGCTCAGTCAAAGACTCATTTTCTAGGTATGACACCTGAGGGATGTCCTCTGTCCGAGATTCGTCTAATGAAATTAGCGACTCATCAGAAAGACCGAACATGTTTTTGTAATAACTAGTAATATGCTCCTTAAGCTGAGCATCACCGGTTATAATACTATTACCATCCTCAAGCTGGAAAATACAAGTCTTCCTATGCCTACCATTGGCTAGCAAATGGTAATATTTAGTATTGGCATCTTCTTCTAAGAGATGCTTTGCTTTAGCCCTCTGGTACCATTTTAGTTCCTCTTCTCTAAGTAATTCAGCAAGTCTTTCATTTAGTACATGCTTTAAATCACGTTCAGCGTCATTTAGCAGGGTAAGTTCTGCCTTTTTATCTAGTTCATCCAATTTATCTAATAGAGTTGCTTTCTCTTTTTTATATACTCCACTCACATGTTTCACCCAACCTCTAAGATGCTGATGAAGTCTTCTAATTTTTGTTTGCTATCTCTCAATAGGTGAACCTACAACTAGAGTATTCTGCCATACCTCTAAAACCATCTCATAAAAGCCGTCTCTTAACAACCAGCCTAATTCAAATTTGAATTAAGGCTGATAAGTTGCGGATGAATTATTTATAGAGAATAGTAGCGGAGTATAGTCAGAAATTTCTCTAGTGAGAGGATGCACAGTGGAGAGCGTGAATTTTGACTCAAACTCTATACATACTAAAACTCTGTCTAATTTTTTAAAAGTTTGGTTTGGCAAATTGTTTGCCCAAGTGAACTTCCTCCCTGATAGCTCTATCTCTCTAAGATTTAAGGTATCAATGACAGCATTGAACATGAAAGGCCACCTATCACTGTAGTTGTCACTATTTTTCTCATTTGATCCGTGAATCATATTAAAGTCATCGCATATAATAATAGGTATGGTTTCCTTTGAACATACGCGTACCAATTCGGACAAGAAGTTCAGTTTTCGATCTTCCTGTGCCGGACCATAGACTGAGATTAAATTAAATTTAAAATTATCCTCCTTTTTTCTTAACTTAAAATGAATAAAGAACTCTACCTCCTCAATTTGACCAATGTCAAAATTCAACAAATGAACACCTAGAATCATGCCACCAGATCTACCTCCATACAGTGCCAAATAAAATCTCTACCAGCACAAATGGTATTAAGAGTTTTTTATGGAAAGCATGCTCTTCCAGTTTTCGATAAGGCAATGAAATCTAGATCTTTCTCCTTTGTTAAATCTAACAAAAATCTATATTTTTTACTATCCGCGAACCCATTACAATTCCAAAAAAAATTCTTTCATTGTTAACAACTTTTAATTTGGTTTTCCTTCTTTTTAGGGCGCCCCCTCTTTTTAAGTGATACGTGAGTTTGTAAAATCAAAGGATCACAACCCCCATCACCTAGCCCTTCTGCTATCTCCGAACAAGTAAGATTTAAAGCTTCTAGATCAACATTATCTTCATTAGAGCACTCAGTTGAAGCATCTTCTACTAACACATCATTTTCGCACATGTCTTTAGAATTTTCTAATAATCTATTATATTCTAGGTCTTTTAAATGCTTTATGGAAGAGAGAACATCATGCTCAGTGTGGTACCTAGAACCACACCTATAGCTTTAGAAGAATTAAATAAAGAAGAATCATCTCGTGTATAAAAAGAGGGAGGTTGCTGCGATTTACCTTTCTCGATGACCGATTCCATATTCTTTATCACTTTAAGTTTAGCTACCTTCTCTATGGAATCCTGATCCACCACTGAGTAGGTCCTCTTGCTAGATCTCACCGGCGAGGCTGTCCCACTGACCAGCTTAATATTAAAAGACCCAGAATCTGTCTGCGGGGGCAACAAAGTAGATTTCCATGTCCCAACACCAGCTTGGGACAGAACAGCCCTTGGCTTCTCAATTGGCTTGACCATCTTGCTCTAGGTAATGGTAGACTCCTCTGTCACCTCCAACTGTGCCGCCCCATGGGGCACATTTTGATGTCCGTCTCCGGGTGGCAGATCACCATTCCCATTGGCAAGAGCATGTGCATCTCCTATTTTTCCATCAACATCCATTTTCTCCTCGGGCTTCCCCCCATTTATGTTGTATTTTTTTCCTCTTTGGGATCCCCCTCCTTCGGATCATCCTCCTTGGTAAAGTCCATATTAATGAGTTGTGGCTCACCATTGAGGTTATCCTTCTCAATTGCAAACTGTAGCTCGTAAACATAGTCCCCAATTACCACATCCACAAAGTCTGGGATAAGTGATGGGTCTAGCACCGCTACTTTCATCCTTGCCTTGCCAGTATTCTTTATGAAAACTGTGTCAACAGCCCTAGGGACACCCAAGATAGTTCCCACGGCCCAAATAATGGGAAATTCTTTGAAATCTCTGGGAAGTCCTCTGAACTGCACCCACATTTTCTCAATTTCACGTTTAAAACCTCAGTATCAGTACCTTTTTCAAAAGTAATTTTGCCTTCAACTTCCTTGGCAGCCATAGGTCCCCAATTTGACACCGTTTCCAGTAAATCAGTTGATGGGAAATTAATAATAAAGGCGCCAATACCTGTTGTTTGAATCATCTACAGCCAACGCTGGTGGAGGCCGCGATACAAGGAGCTCAGCATGACACCGCCATGGTGGTTGACCAGGCGCCTATGAAGATTGCAGAACAACCAAAGCAGACTGTCTCACAGGCTACGGAGCCGAAAGGTAACGTCATTGATATCCCAGAATCGTCTGTGAAAGGGGCAAAAAAGAATAAAGGGAAACCATACTGTTACGTTGTCGTACCAAAGGTCACACAATTCACGAGTGCACCGTTGTTCTTTGCTGTGAAATTTGCTTTGGTGACCATACGACTAAGTTGTGCCTGAACAGCAAAAAAATAAACATAAGTGTTGTTCCTTGTGGTTATGCTGTGGAGGGTCTTGGTTTTTATTTCATCCAGTGATAATCCGAAAGTTAATGTGCAAGAAACAAAAGCTCTGGTACGTGTTCTGGAAGGTTCATTTACTGTCAAGTGATTCGGTTAAGCTCCTATCCAATAGCAAATATTCATTTGCCACTCTGGCATGGCCTCACAATAGATAAAATGCATCTCCTTGTTATATTTTTCTTATGTTATGTATGTCTCCTATTGTACAATTCTGCGGATAGATAAATAAAATAAATATAATGTGAGTCATTGGATTTATTATATATACAGTATACATTTTTTTCTTTAATTTAGAAAACCAGTACTTGTCCAAAACAAAGAAAAGAAAGAGATTAAAGATGCTTTATAGTTTTTTTAAGTCAACATCAATGTCCATGTCTTTTTAAACCAACGTCAATGTCAGGCACTGTGCCTCCGTGCTGTATGTAGCGTCTTCCATTATATTACTTATTATATGACCACAAATTGACATCATATAGAAGTGTTGGGAAACATATTTTACTATATAAAAAATGTTGCACGATTTTGTGTCCTATAAAAGTATAACTTAATTACTATAAACCCTAGACTTCGTTGGTCAAAAATTAATAAATAAAAGGTAAACAGATATTAATTGTGTGTAAGCCTTCAATAAAAAAAACTTAATTATGTAGTACTAAGCATATGAAGTGGACCCGTGCATGCACATTTCTCACATTGCAGTTCTCTCTGTTGTGTTTTGTCTCGATGGCAACGACTAGAGGCTTCCATCGGCAGCGGCGGGCGGTTGAGGAGCCAAAAAAAATCAGCTTCACCCCCTTGCTCCTCATTCGTGCTTGTGGACCCGGGCAAAATTACTCTCTGTCCGTGCCATGCGTGTCAACAAGAACAAAAGCGCGGACGACATAGGAAAGAAAAAAAAAAAGAGACGTTATGGATATTTTTGCCTTCTTTTATTACGAAGGAGTTGTTTTTACCAAACATCTTACCAGAAAAGTTCTATAAAGCTGCTTATGAACACCAAGCTAAAAAAAAACTACTTCCCGAGTAATGACAGGCCATATACCAAGGGGACTCGTAGTCGTCATCATATCGCCTTTCGGATGAGACGAACTATGATAGAAGAAATAAACAAAAATCGGTCGGATGCACGTGAAAGCGAGTATGGAACATGGGCACGTGCAGCCAGTAGACTTGCACGGACGACGGACGGACAGAGAGACGAGGATGATGACGGAGGACAGCCAAGAAAATCCCAGTTTCCGTCGAGTATGTGTGGTATTCATAGTTGGTGTGGGACGTGTTTATCTCTGTCTGGATCGCTCATCTCCGCGCCTGTCGGCTGTCTCCCATAAATACAGTAATCAGGTCGTCTGAGATTGTGAGGATCTTCCTCCATCGTTTGATCTCTTTGGCCGGATGGTAGTAGTGCATACTTGTTCGAATGTAGAGTAACTGATGCATGTAATAGCTCAATATGATATCAAATCTAAAGGTGTCGAGTTCCAATTCTAGCTATAATTAAATAAAAAATGATGCTTTCGACTCAATAATACTTTGGAAGTGAGTGGTGGAATATAATAAATACAAAATGAATTGTCTGTCTTCCCTAGTTGAGCAACTCAATAATACTCTAGGAGTGTACTAATCGGTCTACGCAGCTTAATGGTACTCTTAGCATCCTATTCATATATATATGTAAGTGATTGCTCCTCTACACTAATTAAACTGGTCAGTACTGCACGTCAATAATACTCTTATCATCCTACTCCTATATATCATCATTATCCAATATATATATATATATGCATATACGTTGGTGACGCACGCCGTGATTTCATTTGTCTGTAAACCAAAACGATGCACGCATGGATTTGCCATCTCCATCTCGTATCTCGTACATAAATAGATAGTACGATAGTGAAACTAGAAAAGCAGACATAACATCATCGGACTTAGGCTCTCCGTCGAATGCCCAAGGCGGCAAAGAGCGCACGGCAAACCGGCTATCGGTAAAGAGCTCTTTGCTGAGTGTTTTTTATCGGGCACTCGGCGAGGCTTTGTCGAGTGCTGGAACGACATTTGATAAAAAAAAACACTTGCAAATTTGAATTGAAAACCCTCACCCGCCACCCCCCAAAATAGTATTTTTTTATTTGGGCAAGGCCCCACCAACAAGCGCCCGTCTCTGTTGAAGTCTGAAGTCACAAGTCGCAGCATTTTTCACACAAAATCGAGCACTACACGGGCACGCGGCCGGCGGGATTCAAAGACCTTTGCCGGGTGTTTTTTTCAATCAATCGGTAAATGAAGCTCTTTGTCAAGTGCCCGAAATATTACACTCAGCAAACCGCCTGGCACTCAACAAAGAGCCGGTTTCTGGTAGTGTTCTAGGGACTGAGTCGCTGATATCAGATTCACAAAGTCACCACAATTGCTTCACTGTCTATGTTGACGTCGCCTACCAAATATAGTGTCCTTAAACTCGGGTGGATAGTTTTTACCGTAAGAAACCTAACTAACTGGTCTATGTCGTTCAGTTTTCGAAGATGTACTTAGAGATGTGTTTGTGTAGATGTGTTTATAGAAGTGACGCATGCGTTGTGAGTTTTCAAGTTGTATATTGTGTAATAGAAAAGATAGCCTTGGGAGTGAATCATTTTTTTTTTGACAACAGGAGTGAAGCATTTGAAGTGCGAGGGAGCTCCCAGGGAGGCGAAGCAGTCGACGCTGTTGTTGCCACCTAACCCGTGCCGAAGGTGCAGTGCAGTGCGGTTGCGAGGTGTGGCTGTGATCGAGCGGGCTAAACTGTTTAAAGCATCCCCAAATAAATGCATGGGCGACGAGACGGCCAGCGCGAGGACGTCCGTTGCGAGCGCGAGGGCGAGCACCGGCGGCGCCGGGAGGAGAGGACTGCTGCGCGATGGGGGCCGACGCCAGCACCACCGAGGAGGGGCTGGTCCTCGGCGGGAGGTAGGCCTCCCACGAGCCCGACACCCCGCCGGTGCGCACCGTGGGGGACGCCGCGCGCATGGTCTGGGACGAGTCCAAGCACCTCTGGGGCATCGGCCTGCCCATCGCCGCAGGCATGATCAGCATGTACGCCATCAGTTCATCACCCAGATGTTCATCGGCCTCTCCGTTTCCCGTCTTCGCCACCTTCGCGCTGGGCTTCCTCCTCGGCATGGCAGCGCGCTCGAGACGCTCTGCGGCCAGGCCTTCGGCGCCGGCCAGGTCGCAATGCTCGGCGTCTACCTCCACCGCTCCTGGATCATCCTCCTCGCCACTTGCGTATTGATGACGCCCCTCTTCGTCTTCGCCGAGCCGCTGCTCCTGCTCCTCGGCCAGGACGCCGACGTCGCCCGCGAGTCCGGCAGGTTCGCCATCTACGTCGTCCCTTCCATCTACGGCATGGCCACCATCAACTTCGGCGCCAGCAAGTTCCTCCAGGCGCAGAGCAAGGTCAACGTGCCCGCCTACATCGGCTTCGGGGCGCTCCTCGCCGACGTCCTCCTCAACTACCTCCTCGTCTACGTCTTCGGTTGGGGCCTCCCCGGCGCCGCCGCCGCCTACAACGTCGCCCACTGGATCATCGCGCTCGGCCAGATGGCCTACATCATCGGGTGGTGCAAGGACGGCTGGAGGGGATGGTCCGCTGCCGCCTTCCGCGACATCTGGGCCTTCGTCTGGCTCTCGCTCGAGTCCGCCATCATGCTCTGCCTCGAGATATGGTACATGAGCCTGATCACCGTGCTCACCGGCGACCTGGAGGACGAACAGATTGCCGTTGATTCCCTAGGCATATGGTACGCACGAGGGAGTATACCAATAATAGACTAGATTATAAAATGCTTCTTTTGGAATTTTTTATCTTTTTATGGGCACGACTAATAACAAACCCTAATATGCGTTAGTGGATTAGTCGTTATCTGACAGTGACAAATATAGTACATTCTCTTGTATGTATATCTTCAGCTTGAACATAAACGGATGGGAGGCCATGATCTTCATCGGTCTCAATGCCGCTATCAGGTCCTGTACGTCCAGATAATCTACCTCTTTCTTTATACTCTACTGCATAATATAGCTTGCTATTGTTGGGTACTGAATACTGATACAACCTCTGCTCCGCTCTGTTTCTTGGCCATTTACTATTTTTCAGCGTCCGGGTCTCCGACGAGCTTGGCTCCGGTCGTCCAAGGGCCGCATGGAACGCCGTCATGGTGGTCGTCGGCGAGGCGCTGCTGATCGGGATCGTGTGCATGGCCCTCGTCCTCATCTTCAGGGACAGCTTCTCCATCATATACACCAGCGACGCCACGCTGCAGCGAGCCGTCGCCAAGATCGCCGGCCTGCTCGGCCTCACCATGGTGCTCAACAGCGTGCAGCGCGTGATCTCAGGGGTCGCGGTTGGGGGCGGATGGCAGGGCCTCGTCGCCTACATCAACCTCGGCTGCTACTACATCTTCGGCCTTCCCCTGGGCTACTTGCTCGGCTTCAAGTTCAACTTCGGAGTCGGGGTAGTTAAATTAATTCTCTCAACTGATTGTTGTTTTATTGCAATCAGAAGCTTTTATGTTCATAAGCATGAATGAAACACATGTAATTAGCCAATCTTTTTTACTCTAAAAATTAGCCAATCTTTGTAGTGATTTGATTAATTATTACTTGTATTCCCTCGCATTTTAGTTGTCTCCGATGATGATGATGATGCTTGCAGGGCATTTGGCCCGGCATGCTCTGTGGTATCGCACTTCAAACGCTGATCTTGCTACTTGTGGTTTGGGGGACAGATTGGAAAGCAGAGGTAACACCAACCTACTAGCTCCATGGCCTTTTGTACCATGATCCCTTTCCTTTTTGCTATCCTATGGTTCTTGCAATGCAAGAAGTGGTATAACTACTTGCACATATACGATTGATCTCCTTTGTTTTGGCAACTGCAGGCAGCACAAGCGTCAAGCCGTGTGCAAAAGTGGGGTGGCAAATGCACTGATGAAGTCAAGCCCCTCCTGGAGTAGAGTTAGTGTAGTACTGCTCTTGAAACTTTGCTACTGTAGGAGATTTATCAAGCTCATTTCATTTGAATAAACAAACAAATTAAATATGCCTGAGCACTGGGCAGCTGAAATTTTGAGCCCTGGGCAACTTTATTAGGAAAAAATGGCCAAATGTGGGTATCTCGTGGAGCCGCTGAAAACCCGGTTAGACAAGATGCTTCTCGTGGCTCTTCTGTCCCTGGTGTTTAGGGCCAACCTAGAAATACCCTCCTTGTGCTTGGGCGTGGCGTGGCGTGGACACATGATGGTGAAACGAGTGGTGCTTATGCCAGGGAGCCGGAAGCACGTGGTGCACAGACATTGAGGGCTTGGTAGACGAGCTAGAGCCATAGAGCGCGAGAGGGCGAGAACGGCCACGGAGCCATCGGGCGCCGAGCGTGGGGAGTAGCATCAATGGGTGCACACAATACTAGCGTCGGTGTGAGAAGTAAGAACGAGACAGAGGACCAGATAGATAAGGAGAAAGAGAGAGAAAAACACATGTCCTAGAATTCAGTCGCCTGTTCATGCATTGTCTGTTGTATTTTGCTGTTGAGCTAACGTAATCAACAAAGAGAAGTAGGCTAGCTGGCCAACAACGTCACCTAGTACTTTGCAGAAAAAAGATACATGTACAAATAGCAACCCCCCACCAAAAAAGAATAAAGGAGAAAAAGTAAAGGGGAAAAAAAAAAGAAATGACACTATGTGGTTGTACATGTTTACGTCAAATGAGTCTTAGTTATTTTTTTAAAAAAATCAGTTTTAGATAGGTAAGTATGTTTGTTAGCATGTGTTTCATTAAAAAATATGTTTATATCTGCTAGCTACAAAAATAGAGAGATGAAAAAGTTGTGGTTACCCAATACACGTTCTCAGAGAAAAAAAATTCTTGGGGAGTACTTTTTACTGATACATATTTTTTGGGTGGTTTTATGAAAATTAGGTTTTCCTTGTACCAGAGTTTATTAGGTGATTCAAACAAAATTTTAAGAACAATTATAGTATAACAAGTTTTATGAAAGTTTGTTTTTGTAAAACCAAAGATCCAAACAATCCCTACTATCATTTTATTCTTTCTATCTACTTTATTTGAAAAGGTGTTCATATAAATATTCTATTAAAATAGCAACATTGCTCCATCATCTCCAACAACATTAAAACTGATGAGTTTTCCAAATGACTAGAGACATGGTTTCCAAAAAATCAATTTCTTAAAAGATAGTAGGTAATTTCATATCCAAAACCTTGAGGTACTTCGAAATCACCCAATCACATTTGTATTTTCTTTCTCCCTCGTATATATTTTTTTCGTGATCACACCTGACCCTGGACTCGTTTCTCCCTCATATATTTGTATCACGAACCTTGTCTTAGTTCTTATTCTCTTTTTTTTCCTAAATCCTTTAGATTTTTGACACAATGGATACACGCCTATATGTCTGAGTGACTAGGTTTATTTTCCTAGTGCCAAAAAAGTGGGAGTTGAAATTGAAAGTTATTGGAGATACCTTTTTTCTAATCTTACATACAAGAAATTTGTGATATTGGAAGATTGTTTTGGAAATTCTTTGGATGCTCTTTACTTATTATATAATAAAAAAACATCACTTTTTATGATAGATCCGTGTATAAACGTACGAGGAGCACATGCCGGCACACCGGTGTTCGAGGGCGTGCGTCATAGATGCGTTTGGGCTTTGGAGCTGGAGGAGGCGAAGAAATCCAGGTAGCTGGTACCTAATCCCGTGTCCCGTGGCGGAGGAGGTGCAGACGTGCAGTAGCTGTAGCAGTGCTGGTGTAGTTGCGACGTGTGGCTGCGATCGAGCCAGCCAGCAAACTAATAAAGCATCCCACAATAAATGTAGGTGCAACGAGACGCGCCTCGGGCGGACGCGGGCACCGACGCCACGCCCTCCTTGTTCCACCGCGGGCACCGGCGGCGCCGCGAGCAGAACTCCGATGGGGGGCGACGACGCCAGCAGCATCGACGGAGCGCCGCTCCACGGCGGCCTGCCGGCCTCCCACCACGAGCCCGAGCCCGACACCGCGCCGGTGCGCACCGCGGGGGACGCCGCGCGCATGGTCTGGGACGAGTCGAAGCGCCTGTGGGGCATCGGCCTGCCCATCGCCGTGGGCATGCTGAGCATGTACGCCATCAGCTCCGTCACCCAGATGTTCATCGGCCACCTCGGCACGCTCCCGCTGGCGGCCGCCTCCATCGGCCTCTCCGTCTTCGCCACCTTCGCGCTGGGATTCCTCCTCGGCATGGGCAGCGCGCTCGAGACGCTCTGCGGCCAGGCGTTCGGCGCCGGCCAGGTGGCCATGCTTGGCGTCTACCTGCAGCGGTCCTGGCTCATCCTCGTCGGCGCCTGCGTCCTCATGACGCCGCTCTTCGTCTTCGCCGAGCCGCTGCTGCTGCTCCTCGGCCAGGACGCCGACGTCGCGAGCGAGGCCGCCAGGTTCTCCGTCTACATCATCCCGTCCATCTACGCCATGGCCGTCAACTTCGCCGCCAGCAAGTTCCTCCAGGCGCAGAGCAAGGTCACCGTGCCCGCCTACATCGGCTTCGGCGCGCTCCTCGCCGACGTCCTCCTCAACTACCTCCTCGTCTACGTCTTCGGCTGGGGCCTCCCCGGCGCCGCCGCCGCCTACAACGTCGCCCACTGGATCATCGCGCTCGGCCAGATGGCCTACATCATCGGGTGGTGCAAGGACGGCTGGAGGGGATGGTCCGCTGCCGCCTTCCGCGACATCTGGGCCTTCGTCTGGCTCTCGCTCGAGTCCGCCGTCATGCTCTGCCTCGAGATATGGTACATGAGCACCATCACCGTGCTCACCGGCGACCTCGAGGACGCTCAGATTGCCGTCGACTCGCTAGGCATATGGTACGTGCCATCGCCAAGTACTAATAATCTACTATTACTAGATTTGGATTCCTTTGTTTAGTTGAATCTAATCTTTTTTTGCAATGGTCACAACTAACCAACCCCAACTAACTCACTGACATGGCTCTTCACCCATATATTTCAGCATGAACATAAACGGATGGGAGGGAATGATCTTCATCGGCCTCAATGCCGCTATCAGGTCCAGATAAATCCATCCTCTTGTTCGTTGTTTCCTTATACAAAATCTATACTTGCTGTTGCCGGGTATTATACTAATATACATAGCATACAACCTCTGCTCTGTTCTGGTTCTTGGCGATTCAATTTCAGTGTCCGGGTCTCCAACGAGCTTGGCTCCGGCCGTCCAAGGGCCGCATGGAACGCCGTCATGGTGGTCGTCGGCGAGGCGCTGCTGATCGGGATCGTGTGCATGGCACTCATCCTCATCTTCAGAGACAGCTTCTCCATCATATTCACCAGCGACGCCACCCTGCAGCGAGCCGTGGCCAAGATCGCCGGCCTGCTCGGCCTCACCATGGTGCTCAACAGCGTGCAGCCCGTGGTGTCAGGGGTCGCGGTTGGGGGTGGATGGCAAGGCCTTGTTGCCTACATCAACCTCGGCTGCTACTACATCTTTGGCCTTCCCCTGGGCTACATACTCGGCTACAGGTTCAACTTTGGAGTTGGGGTAATTCTCGATCACAACTGCGTAGATTACCTGCCAATGCTTTTTTATCACTTATTTGTAGGTCTATTGACCATCCTCTTCTTTGTTTCTCTCGGAAAAAATCACAATTGCATGTTGAAGCTGGAATTGCTAATCCCTTGTAATTTTATTAATTATTAATTACATTACCTCACATTCTAACTTTATCTCTGATGATGATGATGATGATGCTCGCAGGGGATTTGGTCTGGCATGCTGTGTGGTGTCACACTTCAGACGATCATCTTGCTAGTTGTGATTTGGAGGACAGATTGGAAAGCAGAGGTAACAATCTACTGACTACTAATAGTTTCATGGCTTTTTATTTTATATACTATCCACTTGGTTCTTGCAATTGCAAGCAGAGGAAATAATGACTAATAACTGCTTGCTCATGATCTTCTTTATTTTTCGGCAACTGCAGGCAGCACAAGCTTCAAGCCGTGTGCAGAAGTGGGGCAACAAAGACACTGATGAAGCCAAGCCTCTCCTGCAGTAGAATTAGTGTAGTATGTCAGTCAAGCTTTCTTGCCTGATTCCTGAACCCTGAACTAGATGGCTTGAACCGTTGAACTAATGTGTACGTAAGTACTATACAATAATTCTTCGCTAGCAATTGGTACAATGGTGTCAGGAATGTCCTTGATCAGGATGAGATGAGATGAGAGAAGATCCCTTAATTTGAGAAACTCTGAAGAGTGCAGAGGCAAGGAACTAAGGATGGCAATATCTCTATCTATAGTATGTTTATTGGAAGAAAAATAGAGATATTGCCAAGAAGAAGAGCAACGAGAGAACTAGAAGCTTATTTTATTTATTTGTGTGTGCTCTCTTTTTACTTTTGAAAAAAAAAAGCTAGAAAAAACACACTAAGGTTGAAATCTTGGTGATTAGCGTCTCATGAACAACCCTGATATTGGACCATAGATCCTTCCACAAGAGGGAGAGTTATTGCTTGCTGGGAATCCTTGAAAGCGACGAGAGAATTACAGCAGAAGCTTTTTCCCCATTCATTTGTTTTATCAACGTTTTTCAGCTATGTTTTTCTTTCACAATAAATTAGTATCAGCAATCGATCCAACGGACAGTGTATTTAGTACTAGTCAACGCAAACTAAGAGGATTCGGAAAAAATGAGAAACCTCTGCAACCTCAATGAAACCCATGTGTGTGGCCATGTACAACAGGTGAACGGGGACCAATCGATCAGTAGATTATTGTCCTCTTTTGCCGTGTGATATTTGTGTACCGTTTCTTGCGTACATCATCAAGCTTTAACACCCATCCTAAAAGGTCACTTGCGTTCGGAATCAAACATTCAATTAATGCGAAACCAACTCTGGCTTTAATTCCAGACTTCGAAAATTTCCTGCTGAAATTCGTTTAAGAAAAAACTTCATTGTGTGACAGCAGCTATCACATCTCAACATGACCAGCGTTGAAACTAATCATCGACGCAAAAAGTGGCTCCTTTCTGTTATTCTTTCATGCAAAAAAGATATCTTCTTTTCCTCGGAAACCGGAAAAGAAAAGAAAAGAAAAGAAAAGGAGAAAAAGGAGAGATAATATATTTAAGGCAAACACTCACCGACACGTGGGCCCATAAGGCCGGCCGGCCCACGACATCGTCAAACTGTGATGAAATCAATATTAGTACACAACCACCTGCCTGCCTTGTCATCCGCAACTCCATCCTCGCCGCCGCCGCCGCCGCCTCCTCCTCCTCTTCCTGCGCTCCGTTCCACTCCACTGGTGGTAGGGAGTGCAGGGGATCCGTTCCGTGGCCTGGCCCGATCCCTTCGCTGCTGGGTAAGGAGCCCCTGGCCCTCTCGCGCCGGTGAAATCGCAGCCACTCTGTTGTTCCGAATCCAATCCGCCCGCCCGCCGCCGCCGGCGGCTCTCGTCCATTTATTCCGTTTTGTTTTGATTGCTTTCTGCTGGTGCATCATCGTGCAAGGAACAGGAGTATTACTAACTCGTGCGTGCCTGCTGCCCCTACCAGTTTAGGATTCATTCTTCGACACGTTTGGGATTGATTGGTTCGGTTGGGGATGGCGCGTCGCCTGATTAGCCCCGCAGCGGCGTGCCGAGGCTGCGGTTTCGTTAGGCCCGGGTTTCTGGCTGCCTTCTCCTCCTTCCATGTGATTCCACTGCCCTTATCTAAACTCTAGTCTGCAGTCACTGCCCTCCACTCTCTGTTTCTCCAATTTTCTTCTTCCAGTCCTCCAGATTTTTCGATTCTAGTTACCAGGCCACTCTACTGTTAGACCAAGTGATCATGTATGCTAAATTTCTAATATGAACTTCGATAGGCACTGCAATTATCATAGACCAGCTGTTTTTTGCACTGTACATTTCATTCATGTTAGATTATATTGCCTGCTTTGCCCACCGGGGATTCTTACTCCATGTATGAGTACGTGCATAAACAGATAAACTGCTTATTGTCTTCTAGTTGTCGCGACTAAGTGTTATGTACTGCAAGTCACATCCTATAGTCAGTGATTGCCTAGTGACCTCCTTCACTTTTTGGCAGTATCGAACCTTGCCATCGTGCTCACCGAAGAGGACTTCCTTAGTAAATAGTTGCTTTAGCAACACTTACAATTTAAGGAAAGAGGTACCATTCCTCCTTTTGTCGGATTCTTATTACTGTAGTTTGTTGAATGCTGTCACCTGTTTTCAGCTATACATGTTTTTGTGCCATAACCAACGCTATTATATACTTTATTATATCCTGTCACAGGGTTCACGTTGGATAAGATCCGAGCCTCCCTTGTCACTAAATGTTAGTATCTTCCTTTATGCCAACTATTTATTATCATTATATAATATATACATTTATGCATGTATGTTCTGAGCTGCTTACCTGATAGGTTAGAAAATAGCTTGGTTCTACTATGTGCTAAATTTGTCTTGAAGTTTCTCTTGTTCTCCCCGAACACAAAGGAGAGCTGAATTTTCTCTTTTGACTAGTAGGATGTAGTAATAACACTGTATTTTTTTAATTTATTCAACTCGTGGCATCCAATGTGCCTACATGGCTCTCCCATTTGTAGTTTCCTTACCGTTTTTCATATCCATAATTCAGAACGCAAAGTTCGTTGGCAAGAGGACATCTTGTTCTGTTGCAACAGAGCCACCTCCTGCGGCCACTGAAGAACCAGACATGGATGCCCCCAAGGAGATATTCTTGAAAGATTACAAGGCACCTGATTATTATTTTGACACGGTAACTACATGCCTTTTTCTAATTGCTTTCCTGTTGTTAGAAATTCTCTAGCTTCTGTGCCCTATGTGAGGTTAGCACTAGCAGTTTGGAATCCAGTTTCTTTCGGAATAGCTATTGTTTTAGAAATCAACACAGTTTCCAACATAAACCTTTGACAGTACAACCCCTAGAAGTACTTGAAACTAGTTTTGATGAAAATCTAGCCATGCATCTTAGACAAACATGTTCTCAAAGGGGGCTAATCTTCTTATCTCTATACCATTAGTCCGTGCTTGTGCTATGTTTCTTGTAAATTGACTGTTGATTCCTTTTTTGCCTGTTTTGTTGTTTCTAATTTTTTACTGTCACCTAATTCAACTGCAGGTGGATTTGCAATTTCAACTTGGTGAAGAAAAGACCATAGTTACTTCTAAAATAGTTGTATCTCCTGCAGTTGAAGGTCAATATCTAACCTTGCAACTGAAGTAACTTTGGAGCTTAGATGAGCTTCTCGACTTCCTAACTAACTTTCAATTGTAATATATTGTAGCTGGCATCTCAGCTCCACTAGTTCTTCATGGGCGTGACCTCAAGCTGTTATCAGTTAAAGTCGATGGCACTGAATTAAAGGTGATAATCTGTTCACATAGCGTTTTCGTTGTGTTTAGATGTTTTAAAATTGCAGGATAACTGATTTCTTTGTCATCCTTGTTACAACCAAAGTGCTATAGTTTCATCATGAGTTCAAACATTGATAACCATCTCCTCATCTTCTTTTTAGATTAGTTTCTGAGATTCTGTTGGCACATATTTGTACAACAGCAGGTAGGATATATAGCATGTATTTGGGAAATATGCCAAAAGGAATATCGCATGACCAAAAGGTTAATCAGATGGAGGCTTGCACTTGAATTGCACTGGACAGATAACAGGGGGGCCATATGTTTGAAAAATCTGAAGGGATTGTGATGATATGACAGAGGCATTTCCAGATAAATAGTAGTTGTATATAGTAACATTCGGGAATAGCCAAGTCCCAAATGGTCTCTTGGTGTTTGTGACATTAGATTATTTGCTCTATTCTATCATGTTTTCCTGTTGCACTATTGATATCGGCAATGAGTTAGTGATTGCCTGATACACAAAACAGTTATCAGAAACCCTGCTGCAGTTAATATGTATCATTTTCTTTGAAAATTTTTTGCCTAAAAACATACATTTTATTCTCCTATTTTTTTCCTCACCTGCCTGTATCTACTTGATGATTAGGGTGAAGAGTATAAAGTCAATTCTCGCTATCTGACACTTTCAGCACCACCTGCTGGCGTATTCAACTTGGAAATTGTTACAGAAATATATCCTCAGCTAAACACATCATTGGAGGTACTGACTGCTTTTAGAGGGATACAGTCCTACTAGTTAATCATTATATATAATGTTGGCCAACAGCTGTGTGTCTTTTACTCTAATTTCTTGTACATTCACAGGGGCTGTACAAGTCTACTGGTAACTTCTGCACTCAGTGTGAAGCAGAAGGGTTTAGGAAGATTACCTTCTTTCAGGTAGGTCTTACTTTCAGTAAATTACTATATAGAATGGTGTTAAGGTTTACCTTTGTTTATTAACATCAGATATCGTATAGTGATTCCATGTTTGCTTGTGGTTTGATATATTACGCATCAAATATCATGTTATCTTTATAAATATGATCTTTCAGAAGGTGTTGATATTTGATTAATACATGTTCTGTTCTGTATTTGGAAATGTTGAATGTTATCACAGGATCGCCCGGATGTTATGTCAAAATATACTTGCCGTATTGAAGCTGATAAAACTTTGTATCCGGTATTATTGTCCAATGGGAATCTCATTGAGCAGGGAGACCTAGAGGTACACTAGCTTCCAAAGTCCTAATGCAATCATCACTCAATAGAGCTAAGAAAGGGGTAATCCCTGTATGCCATTTTTCTTTTTTCTCTGTAGGGTGGAAAGCATTATGCACTGTGGGAGGATCCCTTCAAGAAACCAAGCTATCTGTTTGCTCTAGTTGCTGGTCAACTGGGATGCCGGGAGGATTCATTTGTTACATGCTCTGGCCGCAATGTCACACTAAGAATTTGGACTCCTGCCCAAGATTTACCAAAAACAGCACATGCTATGTATTCTCTCAAAGCAGCAATGAAGTGGGATGAGGAGGTTGCTCCAGATTCATTGCCTATAATTTCCCTGCAGTTTCATTAGTTCAAATCAGATAGCTGATTCAGTTCTACCTCACACCTGCCAGGTCTTTGGTCTGGAGTATGATCTTGATTTATTCAACATTGTTGTTGTTCCGGATTTCAATATGTAAGTTATTTTCCTATTATTATCACCGTGCTGCAGTATATTCGGTAATGTTTCTTTTTTTTCCTTTCCTCTATAGGATTGTGGGTTTAATGGAATTTGATACTTTTCTTAAATGTTAACAAACCAATTGCCCAGTTGTACAATATTGCATGACCCAAACTGTATGTTGATAAAGGTAACTCTGTTAATTGCAGGGGAGCAATGGAAAACAAGAGCTTGAATGTAAGATTTCACCTTTCATTGGAAAAGTTTGTACATCGATTTGTTTTTAACACTGGTTTATGAATGAACAGATATTTCAATCTAGACTTGTGTTGGCATCACCAGAGACTGCCACTGATGGTGATTATGCTGCAATTTTGGGTGTTGTAGGACATGAGGTACACACATTTGTAGATATATCTGCTGTTTCTTTTTTTAGTGAATTCAATTGTACTTACAGCTCATTGCTTTTCCAGTATTTCCACAACTGGACTGGAAATAGGTAACTTTCTTAACGATATCACAATAATGGATATTTTCTTTATTTGAAATTATGCTATCATAACTTGCATTTAATTCCTTCATGGCTGATTAAGTAATTAATATTTGTTCATTTTTTCACTTCTTATTTGTTTCTCTTGTTATCTCATTAATTGGTGTTTTTTCCTGATGAGATTAAAGCCATGACAACCTATAGCTTGGGATGGCTAAATGGGATTCATCTTTTTTTCCCAACTAAATGAATTCCTATCTCTGTTGCAGAGTAACTTGCCGTGATTGGTTCCAGCTAACCCTGAAAGAAGGACTGACCGTTTTCAGGGATCAGGTACTCAGGCAGTTGGCCATGTGTTAGCTGCTGCAAGTTTGTTTGTTCATCTTACTCTTCTAATTAAATTATTTGTGTAGGAGTTCTCTTCGGATCTTGGCTGTCGCACAGTAAAACGTATTGCTGATGTCTCCAAACTCAGAATCTATCAATTCCCACAGGTTTCCTTGATCTACTCTATCACGACATTCCGCTTAGACTGCTGCTGAGTGATGTAAACTGCAGCATGTGGCAGCATGGTTTTATTTTGACCAACCTGTGGCTTCTTTCCTTTATATCCAGGACGCTGGGCCTATGGCACATCCTATCCGCCCCCATTCCTATATCAAGGTGCTAATGCTCAATTGCTCTGTTATTTGAATCCATTTACTCTATGTTGCTTTGAACCAGAAATAAAGATACAGTTTGTAACTTTTTAAATTTCTCTGGCAGATGGACAACTTCTATACTGGTGAGTTTTGTTGTTTCTAAAATTGGCTTCATACAGTGAGACGCACAAAACATCAACTGATTTATTATCCATCCCCTGTTGAACCATTGAAACCTTATCTGATGAATCTACCCCTGGTGACTTTGATTATGAATAACTTGGCAGTGACGGTACGTATTTTTCAGCTTGTCCCCTATTAAGCAAACGCTGTGAGAGTTAATGATTAAAGCTCTGACATTATTTTTTGTTGCTTTCTTTGTTCCTTCATCCAACCATTATGGGATATTCATCTCAGGTTTACGAGAAGGTTCGTTTATGTAACTTTTTTCAATTTACATGCATTGGTACAAAATGGCAATGAGATGTGACCTGGACATGTACTTGCTGTAGGGTGCTGAAGTTGTCAGAATGTACAAGACCATGTTTGGAGCATCAGGGTTTCGAAAGGTAAAATTTGAGCTTCGGCCTAAAATGCGAGGGTACAAGTGCTGTTATGAACCGTAGTTCATCTGGGGATAGCCACTGCCAGGAAGATAGCCAATTAGCCTGGAGGGAGACTATTTTTTGGGTGTGTGTGTGTGGAGGGGGAGGGGGGAGCGGGGCGGGATTAATTATTCTTTACTTATTTATATCAATAAACAGAAGACAAACAAGATGGAATTAATTTTCATGTCAATCTGCACTTACCTATTTATACGCTATAAGCTAGTTAACCTTTATCCATATCAGTGAGAATAGTTTCAAGATTTTCCTTCAAGACTTCCTTTGTGCATCATAATTCTACAATAAGTTGATGTTTCTTTTCTTAACTATATTAAAAAAAAATCGTGACATTACCTTGTACCGTGAATCCTGTACATGTACTGTTTCCCATGGGATGTCTCCTGTTATTGAATGTCTGGTACAATGTTTTTAACTGGAAACATGGGTCAACCCCCTACATATTTGGTTTATTTACCACATTTTCCTCTGCAGGGCATGGATCTTTATTTCCAAAGGCATGATGGGCAAGCTGTCACTTGTGAAGACTTCTATGCAGCCATGTGTGATGCAAATAATGCACAACTGCCGAACTTTTTACAATGGTACTAGACACTTATCTTCCAGTCATGTTTTTTAGGTTACTTGTTGTCATCACTATCTAATTGTAAACCATCCGATAGGTACTCTCAAGCAGGTACGCCTATAGTCAAGGTGGCATCTTCATATGATTCTAGTTCTCAGACATTCTTTTTGAAATTTAGGTAAGTTTGCACATTCTCTAGGTTTGAAGTACTTATTGACCTTTAGTACTTACGATTAAATATATGTTGAACTGTTGTTCCAAATTTTCTATTTACATTCATTTCCATTGAGCTAGTGCACATGGGTTTTACATACCCTGATGATGTTTCTTCCGATATTGTAGTATTTGGTGAAAATAATACATTTCTAAACCATCTGGCTTTTCTAATTTTTTCAGCCAAGAAGTACCACCCACTCCTGGCCAACCAGTTAAGGAGCCTATGTTCATACCTGTTGCTGTTGGACTTGTTGACTCTACTGGAAAAGATTTGCCCCTCACTTCTGTTTACAGTGATGGAACTCTTCAAACACTTTCTACTGATGGCCAGCCAGTCTTCACTACTGTGCTTCAGTTTAAAAAGGTAAAAGCAACAGTGATTATCTTTCTTCAAACTTTCCCCTCAAGAAATGAACTTAATTAGCTTGGTTTAATTTGCGAATCTTTTGCATACTGTGCAGTTAGGCTGGTATTTGTTCATTCAGTTCTATAGTGTTGATACTCTACTACAACTGTGACCTTTTTGTTATTATTTTCTATTTACATTCATTCAGAAGACCTTTGTAAGACCTCAAATCATGTGCAGTAAGATTTTTAGTCAGTAGCTGGCCTCTGGTTGCCTGTGCATAGGCACCTAGTTGTAGTTTACTAGTTGTATCAAATTTAAGTCCTTTGACATTTATTTTTCTGATACTTGAATGTGCTTTTATATTATTCAGAAGGAAGAAGAGTTTATATTTAAAAATATTCCCGAGAGGCCAGTTCCTTCTTTGTTGAGGGGATATAGTGCTCCTGTCCGTCTAGATTCTGATCTGAGTGAGAGTGACCTATTTTTCTTGCTTGCCAATGACTCAGATGAATTTAACAGGTATGTTCTGGATTGCAATTCTAAAGATATTTTCTATTAAAGAGTAAAATCTAAGGATCTGTCTATTCCCTAGATGGGAAGCTGGCCAAGTTTTGGCACGTAAGTTGATGCTCAGTCTTGTAGCTGACTTCCAGCAACAGAAAACACTGGTCCTAAATCCAAAATTTGTTGATGGGATTAGATCAATTCTGCGCAACACAAGCCTGGATAAGGTAAAATTATTTGTGGCTACTGTAATATATAGGATACACGTCAATTATAAAATGGCTATTGTAATCTGTTACAGGAATTCATTGCGAAAGCAATAACCTTGCCTGGTCAAGGGGAGATTATGGATATGATGGAAGTTGCAGATCCTGATGCAGTTCATGCTGTCCGTAACTTTATTAAAAAGGAGCTTGCGTTGCAACTTAAAGATGATCTTCTTGCAGCTGTAAGTGGCACGGCCAAGTTGCTACTATCTCTGTACCAAAAAACTTGGCATTCTAGTTTTGTTCCAAGTCAAACTATCTTAAGTTTGCCAACTTCATAAAAAAATGTGCCGATATTTATATTAACAAATTAGTACCATTAGATCCATCATGAAACATATTTTTCATAGTATGCCTGTTTGGTGACCTAAATACTGACAATCTTCTGTATAAACTTGGTCAAACCTAAAGTAGACTTAGCACAAATCTGGAAGACATGTTATTTGGGATGGTTGTAGTATTTGCCTGTGTTATTCTTGTTCCCCCATGTATCAGCTTTTCATTTTAACATTTTGTTGTTAGGTGAAAAGCAACAGGAGTTCCGAGGCTTACACATTTGACCATGATAGTTTGGCTCGCCGTGCATTGAAAAATACATGCCTTGGTATGTTTTCTTTGGCAAACTTATTGCCCTCCAACTGAGAAATCATGTTCGAGAGAACCATCACCTAATGCAACTTTTTATGTTCCTTGTAGCATACCTTGCATCATTGAATGAGCCGGATTTCACTGAGCTTGCACTGCATGAGTACAAGTCTGCGACTAACATGACAGAGCAGTTTGCTGCATTAGCAGCATTATCCCAAAATCCAGGCCAAGTTCGTGATGATGCCCTCTTGGATTTCTATAACAAGTGGCAGGATGACTACTTGGTAAGATACATGACAGGCTTATATTATATCTGTTATTGTTATTGATAAAGGTTTTTATAAACTAATGTAGCACACAGGTTCTTTGAAAAAGATATGTATCACACAAATTAAGTGTTTTTGTTTGTTTGGCTCTGATAGGTTGTAAGCAAGTGGTTTGCTCTTCAAGCTACTTCGGAGATTCCTGGAAATGTTGCAAATGTTCAGAAGTTGCTGTCTCACCCTGCTTTCGACATGAGGAATCCCAACAAGGTTGATGGTGCCATCAGCTTAAATTTTTTCATGTGGATATTGAACACCTGACTAAGATATGTTTAAAAAAACTCAGGTCTACTCGCTAATCGGGGGATTCTGTGGATCACCTGTGAACTTCCATGCGAAAGATGGTTCTGGGTACAAGTTTTTGGGTGAAATCGTTTTGCAGCTTGACAAGATAAACCCTCAGGTTAACATCGAGCACTGTTCTCTTGTCATCTGGGTCACGCTCAAATGTTTGAAGAATTAATTGCTAATGTGGTTTGTTTGTGGGTGTGAAATCAGGTGGCCTCCCGCATGGTTTCAGCATTTTCACGGTGGCGGCGATATGACAAGACCAGACAAGCTCTTGCCAAGGTAATATATCTGTCTGCGGTCTATGTACAGTCCTATCTATAGGGCAGTTTTTCAGAAAAAAAAAAATAAAGACAGGGCAATGGTAGTAACACCTTGCTTCATTTTTGGTGCAGACCCAGCTGGAGATGATCGTGTCTGCCAATGGACTCTCCGATAACGTGTACGAGATTGCTTCAAAGAGCTTGGCGGGTTAGTTTGGGCAGTTCCAGGGTAGTGCGAGTGGGGAGTGCTGAACTGAAAATATCTCTTGTTGGCAAAATGACAAGTGGAGTAATAAACAGGCGTGCTGAAGTTGCGTGAACTGAACAAATATATAGTGTGATGACTGATGATGCCGCTTTGTGTATTGTGTGCGCTCGTTTGTTGGAATGGAACTGCTGGTTTTACCTGCTGTGCTCAGCGGGCCGCTGTGGGGGGCAGAAAACACCTGCAGCACGACATGTCTTGTGGAGCCCGAGACCTGAACCCTTAGCTTTGCTGGCAGCTCTGGAAGGTTTGGAGCTTCCAGCCATGCCCAGGCACTTCTAGCACACTCTAGCAGGCTTCAATGAGTGGTTTTGGCTGATTAGTTGCCATCATATTTTGCTTGGTGTGCTAATCCTAAGAATACAAAGATTTAATTAGTCGTAGATTTAGGCATGTGAATTATAGGTCTTTATCCATAGATTTTATTCATCTGTGGGTGCACAGAGCCAGACACCTGAATTAGGATTGTCGGTGTCGGCGGATCGGAGCAATTGGACTCTGGTGGTGGGGATACGAATAGGATGTGACGGAAACTGATGACGGTGCGCATTGGAGCATGGTACCAATGGGTGGACGCTACCGGGAGAGAATACAGGACCGGGCTAAAAGCTGAGTTGCGCGTCAAAACCGTGTGAGCGTTTGGTGCCCGCCACCGCCATACCACGGCATATCTGATCTCTGCGCAGTGGAAGCATCAACACGGGATCCGCGATTGCGTCAAGCATGCGCCTCTCCTGCCTATAGCATCATCGTCCAATCGCACGCTAGACTACCAATTCACGTAGTATGGTTGTAGTAGTTCGGTGATCGGAGGAGTCTTTGACGAAGAGATTATTGTCCAATACTACACAAATACCGGCAAACATCGTTTGATTGGAGGAGAGTATCTGAGGAAGAGCATGTTTCCAATAACCAAGCAGAACGCCATCCAAGAAGTGGATGGAGTAAGCAAAGTACATACAGTCGTCCGTTCAAAATGCAAGAAAATATTTAACCGCTAAGAAAATACTATTGATATATTTATATATCGTATATATGGGGAGGATGAAGAAACAGACGCCCATGCAGTCGTCCGTTCAAAATGCAACGGCTCAAGGAAGAAGAAACCGATGAGCAGCCGGGCAGCCTTTCTTATATTTGGCGCACACAACCATCGGCCGCGTCACGAGCCGTCCGTCAGGCGTCACCGTCAACTGCCAAGGCAAGCCGCCACCTGACCTCCCCCACCGACAGGTCAGCCCCACCCCTCCCCCCTCCTCCCGCTATTTATACCCTCCCCTTCCCGTCGGCGTCTTCTCATCAGCGGTCCTTCTCGAGTGTCCCCTCCCATTCGATCCCGCAAGGCAAAGCAAAGCAACCAAAGTAAAAGCAGCAGCTGCCGCCATGGCCTCCCGCTACGAGGCGGAGGTGACGGTGGGTTCAGCGAGCAGCCTGAAGAACGTCAACTGGCGCAACGGCGACCTGAGGCCGTACGCCGTGCTGTGGGTGGACGACGGGCCCAAGTGCTCCACCCGCGTGGACCCGGACAACGGCGAGGACCCCGTGTGGGACGAGAAGGTCGTGGTCCCGGTGCCGCCCGCCTCCGCCGCGAGCCTCGGCGACGCCGTCCTCCACGTCGACGTCGTCCACGCCGCCCGCGGCGACGAGGGCGAAGACGTCAAGCCGCTCGTGGGCTCCGCGCGCCTCCCGCTCCGCGACGTCCTCGACGACGCCGGCGGCGTCGTCGGCGGGCCCAAGGTGTCGCGCACCCTCAGGCTGAAGCGGCCCTCGGGCCGCCCCCAGGGCCGCGTCGAGGTCCGCGTCGCCGTCCGCGAGGCCCCGCCGCCGCGCCACTACGACCCAAGCCCGTACCCGGCGCCCGCCGCATACGCCTCCCGCGACCCGTACTACGCGGCGCCGCCGGCGTACGGCGGACAGCCGCCGTACGCCGCGCCGCCCGGGGGCTACCCGGCGGCCGCCGCAGCCGCTCCTGCTCCGTACGGTGCTGGTTATGGATACGGAGCTGCCGCTGGAGCTCCGACGGCGGCGTACGGCGCTGAGGCCGCTCCGGCTGCTGCCCAGAAGAGCAGCAGCAAGATGGGGATGGGGACGGGGGTGGCGGTGGGCGCCGCGGCGGGGCTGCTGGGCGGCCTGGCGCTGGCAGAAGGGGCGAGCTACCTGGAGGACAAGTTCGAGGATCACGTCGCTGAGAAGGTGGAGGAGGAGACGTTCGGCGACGGAGACTACGAAGACGATTACTAGAAGCAAGCAAGCAACAGACGTGCACACGGGTGCCAAGTACCAAACCGAAATCCACGCCAAAAAAACAAACGAGTAGCTCAAATCAAATGAATTTGAATAAGTGATCAAAACTTGAAGCATGGCTATATGTTCATCCCCAACCATTCCATTTGATCGAGTACTTTTTGTTTGATTGTGTATAATTTATCTACTATCTTGCTTTTTTCATTGGCCGCCGCCGAACGATTGGCGTGGAAGACGATCAGGGAAGAAACAAGAGCGTTCGAGCTGAAACTGAACACTACTCGACGTCTCAGCGGAGAACTAGCTTTTCCCAAGAGCGTATAAAACACGAGTGATCCAAATGAAACCGTGGTTGAGCTGCTATTGATTTGGGTGATGATATTTGCGCTGTTTGTGCACGAACGAATGAAGGTGGCCACGTTTTCCAAAATCATTCACGTTAGCTGTAGGTACGAGTGCGACGCTAGCCGTTCTCGTTCCTGGATTATTTATCGGATATTCGGTACACTGCGAAGGATTCTAGAAACATCGGGTGGTGTCAGCCTGGGCACTTTTAACCGAACATCGACCCGAGCCGAACCGAACTGAGTTGAATGTCGTTTTTTTTGGTTTTTAGTTTCGGCTTCGGTTTCTAGATATGGTAAGTTCGGGTATCGGCTTCGGCTTCGGCTTCGGTTTTTAGTGCCACAGAACCGAATACCCGAAAAACCGAGAACGCCAACAAACACATAGCAGCAGCCTCCCTCGATCCCTTTCGCCTCCGCACACGTACATCAGGCTAACGGCCCAGTAGGTAGTAGCCTAGCAGCCCAACACATCACCAGTGCTCTCGGCTCACCTTATCCATTCGCACCCATGAATCCTCGTCTCCCTCCCCACTCTTCGCACAACGCACACGCAGCGCGGGCGACTGGGCGGCGCGAGCCCAGCGGCAGCAAGGCCAAGGGCAGGGCGGCGTGCGGCGATGGGGTGGGGCGGCGCGAGGCCCGCGCCAGCAAGGCCAAGGGCAGGGCGGCGCGCGGTGGCGGGGCGGGGCGGCGCGAGGCCCGCGCCAGCAAGGCCAGCGCGGCGGCGGGCGGGACTGCGCGGCCGCAGACAGCGGCTGGCGACGCGGCGCAAGCGCGACGGTGGGGCAACCCGCCGTTCCGGCCACAAACGATGGTACATCTGCGAGCGCCTGAGTACGGCCGCGGACGGCAGCGAAGACGCGTCTACTTCTCCCTCTCTCTTCTCTGTGCCATCGACTGGTTTGCTCGGTTTCAACCGAAACCGAACCGACAAACCCGAAGCCGAACTCATCGCTTCCTGATTGCGTGAAAAACCGATCGGGTGCTACATTTTGAAAACCAAAATTTATGGAAACCGAATAGACCGAACCGAAGTATGGCGGCATGCTATGTTCCAGTTGCCCAGGCTGAGGGGGCCTCTTGGAGTCCGGCCGCTCGGACAGAATCCGGCGTCCGAGCGCTCTCCCGTCAAAATTTTCCCGCCCTTCCGGACTCTCGCGCGCACCTGTCCGACGCTCTGCCCCGCGCGCAGGTACACGGCTTGCCGTTTATATTTTATGTTTTTGGAGCGTTTTTTTTAATTTCTTTTTCGGTGACACTGCTAGCTTGCCGTTTATATTTGTAGATATTTTTATCATTTCTTTTTTGGTCACACCGCTCGCCATTTATGTTTTTGGACTTTTTTTCATTTTTTTTGGGTGTTCTTGTTCTACTGTTTTGAACAGAATATTTTGCAGTGTGAATCATTGGTAGTCAAAGGTAGCAAAAACATATAAAAAGAGAATGTTCTACGAAGCTAACTTTGATGTACTACAAATCTAACTTTGATGTACTAGAACATAAATTTTAAATGACGTGCACACTACAAGGCTTCTGAAATAACATCCGAATTCCTATATACGAACATCCAGTGATGTATAGGAGAGCCTAACTTTTTCATCCTAGGCACACTTCGAGAATAGGAAGACTATCCATAAGAGAATGTTATGCATAGTACACTTTCATGAACAAGAACATAAATTTTGAAGGATGTGCACATTACAAGTTTCTCAAATAACATCAGAATTTCTATACAAAAACATCCGGTGATGCATAGCAGATCCTCATTTTTTCCAGAGACGCACAGCAGATCCTCATTGTTTCATCCCAAGCACACTTGCAGAGTAGGCTGACTATCCACAAAATTCTAGCTCGACGAAGAGCTTGGCCTGCAGAAGAAGAATTTAAATTCCTAATCACCACAGCTGGAATGATAAATATAAATAAATTGCAGAACAAGTATCAAATTTGCACATATTAAATATATATTTCCAGAAACATAGCAGAGAAGAATAACTAAGATTGAGTCGCAAGGAGATAAGTCACATTTAATGAGAATACTTACATTATCTTTGTAAAAATTCTTCATAAATTCAGAATTTGCCGTATTATGTTGACTAGTTAGTAACTGGAATAAGAATTTTGCTCCTAGTTGCAACACATCAAGCTGAAATTGAAATATTTAAGGTGGTTACAAAAATATATTCAGAAATTAAGTAAAATATATAGTAATGATTTAGCTACAGTTGAATATAAGCATCTCTAAAAGTAGAAAATTATTGTATTGTGCAGCCATCATAGGTCTGCATGAACTGCAAAACAAAAATACCAGAATCATACCTACATTGAGAAAAAAACTGTAAATGTCAATGAAGAAAGAGGACACTGCTATATTATATATGATATAAACTATTTTATCAAGGAAATTTGAATGTTAATTACTTTTATACATGATTTGACAACCAAGTAAGACATAGTTCAAACTTTGGTACTGTGATGTTCGTCGCAGAGAAGATTGATGTTCTATCAAAAACACTGCTACTTTTTTATATACATATAAACTGCTATATTGCATATAATAACTATAAAAGTATTATGTTGTACCTTTGAAAAGAGTACGAAAGATGAATGTTCTATAAAGAAGACCTGAAGGAAACATGTTGAAGGCAGGAAAAGCATGATGTTGAATATACAGGAATGAAATTTTCTAGTTTTTTTATGAATACATTGAAACTCAGTTGCATAATGAAAATTGAATCCATCATGTGGACGTGCATCCAACCTCCATTCATGATTGAAAATGTTGTTTTGTTCTGATCTAACCAAGAAGATCCAATTTGCACTAATGTAGGACTAGATGATCATGAAAAATAAAAAGAAATTAGTCATTGTTTCCAGCACAGCTTCATCTTGAAAATTCATATGGAACATATCTTTTTTGGCATAACATAACAACCTTAATTAAGCATAATTTTCAGAAATAAAGAGCAGAAGAAGAACAGGAAATTCTAAATTGAGTCATTAGCAGTATAGAACATTAATTGAATCTGCAGAGAACATCAATACATGCTTCAGAGAACACCACTGAACTCTAGAAAACAAAAACACTTGTATATATGGAACAACACTACACAAAGCAACATCATTTCCCAGATAGCAAAGCAAGCTATAAAGAAATTAAACTACAGCATAATATATGGTGATGGAAATATTACCTAAAATTGCATTTTGGCACATCCATGTATTCAACTTTGCAGATCCTGATAGCAGAAATATAAGATAAAGTATAAAGTAAAAAAGAAATGTACCACATAAGTAATCAAAGTATCTCTGCTATCAGGATCTGGAATATTAGCAGATGAGAAAAAGTTGATTTGGTCATGTAGTAAGTTAACAACAAGAAGAATCCAATGTGATGCTTCATGATTGGTTGAACAACAAATTGAAAAAAGGAGCTGCAAAATTGAAAACAGAGTTGTATAAGACTTTGAATAATAATGAATTTAAAATATCTTATGCAGTGATTTAAAATTGTTTGAACATACAAGATCAGCCTTTTTTATTTCATACTCCTTGTCAACACGCTGCAGCTCTCTTTTGACACGATCAGGTTGAAATTTTTCTACACTTTCGTTAAGCTTTCTCTGAAAATGTAGTAATAAGGAAAAGAAATATTCAGTAACATATTAAAATGACACTGTTACAAGTTGAAGTAATGAGAAAAAAAATTACATACTCCTAAGAATGGGGAAAAACATATCTTGGCCCTGTTGGTCCGACGTTGAGGAGATTTTTTATTGTTTATATTCAATGACTCAGCAAAAACTACCATCACATCCATCAATTATATGACCTCTAGGCTTTAACGAATTCCTAAGAGCATCATATGTGCAATGAAAATCATGAAAGACAACAAAAGGAGTCCTAACAAAAAGAAGAAATTTAATAAATTGTCCACTAAAAGGAATAAACGATTAATGAATGATTTCTTCATGGGCAGATACTTACGACTCTGGCAAATTCTTTCCTTTCATAAAGTCACTTTGTATGTATTTAGTATAAGTGGTGCCAACATAGAAAGGTGCTTTATAAGTAATGGATCGGTCATCCATTTTAGCAGCCCTCTTTTGTCTCTTTCCCTTTTTGATTAGACTTGAACGAGTACGCTTCTTTGAAACTACAGTAAATAAAGAAACAAATTGTAAAAAAGAGAAGATGTACCTAGACAAGTCATTGCCAAAATAACAAGGCAACAGAAGTAGACTAATAGGAAGAACATAAAATGTGAACTAGTTCCAAGAAGAGATGCACAAAGTGGTTATAAGTTTTCAAACCATATTTATTTCATAAAGATCTGATATAATAAGAATCATAAAATAATATATGTATTCAAACTTTGTTCAATTTAAAACATGCAAAACTGTCAATATACGACATCTCTGAGCATGAAATTGAATAGCACCAGGTCTAGATAATTTTAAAATGTATAATGAAGTACAAAGAAGATGAAAATATATAAAATGACAATATATGACATCTCTGAGTATGAACGGTTTTAACAGAAGTTGTAGACTCAGAATTTTTAGGATTCAAAGGTTCAGCAGACTTAACAGGGGTAGTCTCGGCATAATTCATTGCAATTTCAATACCACCTAAAGCTTGATCCATACTTGCTACAACAGTAGAAGCAGATAAACCTTTTGGACTTGTAGAAGTAGACTTCTCAGTTTGTCCAGTTTTCTCATGGGAATGATCAGAGTGTCCTTCATTGGTTTTATCGTCAATGTTCTGAGAATGATTGGAAGTATAAATAATAAGAATAATATGACATAACAAAACTGCAGCATAGAAGTCATCATGTACCTTTGCAGCATGAGGAGCGCTTGGATCAAGTTGAATAGATTTTTCAGCAGCATTTGATCCCAAGTTGGTCTGAGAAAGTATTTTAATGATATGTAAGTCATAATAACAGAATTTCAAAGAAACACCAGTAGTAATAAAGTTGAACTTCAAATGCAAGATGCTGGAACATAGCATGTTATTGTGCAGAACATCACATGTGTACAAGGTGAACATCACATATCTCAAGTGCCCAATAAGAATACAGAGACTAGCTAGTATGTGCAAATTCAACATCTACCTAACATGTATACAAAATTCAAACATATGAAATAGTTTGACATACACTTTCAGCAAGAGTACGAAGTGGTTCAGAAGGCAGGGATTTAAAAGCATCCTCATTTACTAAAACAATGTTTTCCACAGCCTGCGGCGAGAAAAAGAAGAATTTGAAACTGATAAGCAAATAAAGGGTTGGTATTAACACAAATTGAAATATATACCTTCGTAGCATCAGAAGAAGTTCCAGTACAATCCATAGATTCAAAGTTATGCTTCCTTCCTGTTTTATCCTCAGCTTCTTTGCTTGGCAAATATTCATCATTGTGTAGAGGACCTGTAGAATGTGCGTTTTTAAACAAATCAGTTGCTAATGCATCCATGTTGAGCATTTTTTTGAACCATTGTCATCATAAACTTTGCAAAGAGAAGATCTATCTAGACTAGTAATTAAGTAAATAACAAGGGGATATTGTAAAAAAAAACACACATCATCAAATGTGAAGTTGTTTTACATGACATGAACAGGTCTGAGGAACAAAAACAAACCTTTCAAACTTGTAGACGTGGACTCATTGATTTGTCTAGTTGTTTCATAGGAATCATCAGCGTGACGACCTTGACTGGTTTTATCATCAATGTCCTGAGAATGATTGCAAGCATAAATGATAAGAATAATGTGACGTACCTTCAAAAAAATAACAAAACTAGAGCACAGAAGGATCATCATATACCTTTGCAACATAATAAGAGAATTTCAAAGTTGAATGTCAAATGCAAGATGCTAGAACATAGAATGTTATTTAGCACAACATTACACTGGAACATGTAGAACATCACATATCTCAACTGCCTAAGAAGAATACACAGTCCAGCTAGTATGTGGAAAATTCAACATCTACCTAGCAGGTACAAATTGAAATATATACCTTCATAGCATTAGCAAAAACATCAGAAGAAGTTCCAGTATAATCCATAGATTCAAAGTTATGGTTGCTTCTTGTTTTATCATCAGCCTCTTTGCTTGGCAAAGATTCATCATTGTGTAGAGGACCTGTAGAATGTGCGTTTTTTTTTTAAAACAATCAGTTGCTAATGCATCCATGTTGAACATTTTTTGAACCATGGTCATCATAAACTTTGCAAAGAGAAGATCTACCTAGACTAGTAATTAAGAAAATACCAATGGGACATTGTAAAATATATGCACAGCATTAAATGTCAAGTTGTTTTACAGGACATGAACAGGTCAACATACGACTTAACATGATTTTTCTAAGGAAGAAAAAGAAACCTTTCAAACTTGTAGATGTAGACTGATTGGTTTGTCTAGTTGTTTCATAGGAATCATCAGAGTGAGGACCTTGACTGGTTTTATCATCAATGTTCTGAGAATGATTGCAAGCATAGGTGATAAGAATAATAATATGACGTAGCTTTAGAAAAATAACAAAACTGGAGGACAAAAGGATCATCATGTACCTTTCCAGCATAAATAGAGCTTGGATCAGGTGGAATAAATTTCTCAGCAACATTTGATTCGAAGATGGTCTGAGAAAGCATTTTAGATAATATGTAAGTCATAATAAGAGAATTTCAAAGAACATCAATAGTAATCTAGTTGAATGTCAAATGCAAGATGGTAGAACATAGAATGTTATTCTGCAGAACATTGATTCCAAGATTGTATGAGAAAGTATTATGGATAATATGTAAGTCATAATAAGAGAATTTCAAAGGACATTAGTAGTAATCAAGTTGAATGTCAAATGCAAGATACTAGAACATAGAATGTTATTCTACACAACGTTACATTGGTACATAGAGAACATCACATATCTCAACTGCTCAAGAAGAATAAACAGGCCAGCTAGTATGTGGAAAATACAACATCTACCTAGCAGGTATAGAAAATAGAAGACACATATAAAACAGTTTGACATACATTTTCAGCAAGAGTGGGAACTGGTTCATTTATGAAAGCAGTCTCATTTACAAAAGCAACATTGTCCACAATCTGCTTCGAAAAAGAAGAATTTGAACATCATGTGTAAGGTCATTTATAATAAGAGAATGTCAAGTAATAATAGCAAGGTAGTGTGATGTTCTGCAGAACATAACATACGTAAAGGGTGAATATCAGATATCTGAAGTGCCTAAGAAAAATACAAAGCACCAACTAAGTGCTATCTGAAAATGCAACATCTACCATGCAGGATATACAAACATATGTAACAGTTTGACATACATTATCAACAAGAGTAGAAACCGGTTTGACCTGCGATTTATGAAGCAAGCATATTAATACAATTGATAATATACCTTAATAGTATCAGCATCAAGATTTGAAGAAGTTGCACCATACTTGCTTGATTTGTAGTCATGTTTGCTCCCCAAATTATCCTCAGCCTCTTTGCTTGCCATCATATTGTCGCTCAGCATTCTCATGTTTAGCATTTTTGAACCATTTTCATCATTGCGCTGGAAATAAAAGAAAGAAAAAATAGTTCATCATTGAAATAGTAACTTACAGAGCCATCATTGTGTGGAGAACTTTATGGAGCTGAACTTGTACCACGAGAGGATGACATTATCTCATATAGACCAGTAGAGAAGTTTGTCACCCATGTTTTGAATACAGGAACCAAAGCATCCTGAGGACGTCTCTCAATTGAAGTTTCAATCTCAGCATCAACAAGTACACCAGTCACATCAGCAAGTAATCTTTGATAATGATCGCAAACTGTCAGTTCAATGGGTTGAGGAATCTATGAAAAATAAAACAAGTTAGAACAGAATAAAAATTACAGAAATTATACGTAATCTTGTGTAACTATGAACGTCATTATTATCATTAGAAAAGGAAACCTACGTCAAATGATGGAGGAGGATATATGGGACCAGCACCAGAAGAGCTTTGCTCCTCTTCATCACTTGAAGAAGTAGGAGCATTTGGTCCAATAGGACTTTGTTGCTAAATAAGTAATAACAACAAATAGTACAAACAAGACTAATAAGTACCTGCTCAGGGGATACATGCACTCTTGCTAATAGTTGTTGCTCAAGTTGAAAAACTTTTTCTTGTAATTTTTTTATCTCTACATTCTACATTAAATACAAGTTTTTGGACCAATCTTTGTCATGTTGAAGAATCTAAAATGAGAAGAAAAATGGAGAAAGAGAGAGAGAGAGAGAGAATACCTTATGCTGTAGCTCATTCTGTAGAACACGATTCTCAGCTAAATTTAACTGTCCCCAAAAAAGGACAAAGAATTCTTAAACTCCAGTTATAGGTATTTGGATTGGATACAACAACAGTACTAGTGCAAGAGGATTACCTCTAACATAGAAGCCTTGTCAACACATTGAGCAGATAGTTTTTCAATATTCTGTTCTCACAAAACCAAGTGTGTTAGAACTAAAGAGGTAAAATTTGTAGAAACCACTAAGAACGCACATAACACCTGCTCCATATCCACAATGAATGCATTAGCAACTGATGCATCACTTGCCTGTCAGCAACAAATTATGAGCTCAAAGGTAGTTGAGCAAGACATGCATCAACTAGTTGTGTAAGCAGAACTAGAACATCAATCAGTGAACATAGAACAGAACATCATTTGTATACTAGTTGAATTTGAATTGAATATTGTGTATAAAAAGTGGTGAGAGCTAAATATACCTTTGACTGACAAGGAGTAGATTTCTCTTGAATTTTCAGTAGAGAACGAGAGAGTAGTGAAAGATTTTGATAATAATTCAGCCCAAGTTTTTTGAAGAGTAGATTCATAGGCACCAATTATTGAAGTCGCTTTAGAAACTAATTCTGTATAATGTTCAGCAACTATAGGTTGAATAGAAGGAGGGACCCGTGATTAAAAAAGGTAGGAACAAGTGAACAAATGATATCTAAATGTAGAAGCAATAATAGAAATCAAATTCTTTATCCTTACATCCAAAGCAGGAACAGAAGGCAAACCACCACGACCAGAACAACTTGTTGCACCTTTTGCACCATTAGAAACAACAATGGCATTAGAAGCAGTTGCATTGTTGAGAGCATGATGATCATCCTCAATCAAGTTTGCTGCATGACCAATATCATCAGCAACTATATGATATCGTGTGCTAGAGAAAGGTCGGAACTACAAAAAGCAAAAACAAACATGGGCAAGAAAAACATATTTCAAAGTTAAGAGGAACCAAACATACAAAATTCACATCTAAATAGAGAAAATGAAGACAAAAATTATATGCTTTGGTTGAGAAATCTCGAAACTACATATTAGAGGATTGATAATTAGGAAAATGAACAACTAAAGGTATACATCATTCAAAAATGATTACTTACTGAAACTACACCAAATTGAGTAGGCTCAGATATTGGAAATGTAACACAGTCAACTTTAGAAACATAAGTGAAATCCTCTGTTTTGACATTGCAGAAACGGGGCAGTCCATATGAGATGACATGTGCATCCACAAAATCAGTGTTTAGATCCAAAAAATCCATATAAACAACATTTTCCAAAAAGAAAAGGAAAAAGTTAATTAGTAATATGCAAGAGAGATGAACCAAAAGCAGCATGAATATATCAAATACTTTTGTAAAGATAGTTAGAATACTCACAGCAAGCAAGGGCAAATATGACCCACAGGTATGTAACTTGTTTTGAACATCAGGATAAGGGGACTGAGCAAATTCTTGGAACTTGTTAATCTCTGATTTGATATAATCAAATGCATAAGCAGCCCAGTCATACTTCAGTATTTCACCTGGTCTCATGAGATAATTGAGAAGATGCAATTCCAAAGAGTTCTGAGAGTTTGGAGCAATCATAGTTGAAAGAGCAATGAGGACAAAATGCCGCATGAAAGCTTCTTCATTATGCTCGCCAAGACACAATCGAATAGCTTTGGTAGTCGAAGGCTTACTACCACTATCATTATAATCAACAGCACATAACTTTGCTTGCTCAACCAACTCAGGAGGTACATTTTTTATATCAACTGGGACATCACCACATAAGAAACCCAAATTTTGCTTGACCATAGCTCTAGTGAACCTGATTGACTTATTGTCGAACTGGAACTCATTAACACTTAACTTAAAGTTCCTCATTATGAAATCCAGGAGTGGGATAGAAACTGTGAACACTGAAAGGTTGAGAAAATTGGCAAATCCATGAGCTCTAAGGAAATCCTTTGGATCCTCTTCAAGCTTATCACAAAGATCCTTTAGCCGCTTTGTTGAAAAGCGGAGCCTCACGCGATATCCTTTAGCCATTTTATCACTACATAGTAAACAGAACAAAAACATCAAATTTTTAGAGATCTCCATCAACATCAAATCTCATAGTAGAAGACACATTGGTAGTAACAGAAACATCAACATAATAGAAACAGAACATCATCTACTTACTAGCAGGACATCGATTTCCTACTAATAGAACATCACCTACTTAGGAAAGAGAAGATCCTATTCTTTTTGCCATTATATAACTGCATATGGAAAACGACACATCAGTTGAACAAAAATTAAGGCTACAACTTGATAGCTGTAAAATTAGAAACATAATTGAATATGTTCCGAAACAATCACTTTTGTTTTGATACAATAACACTATAGCTAGAATAAAAAAACTACTCTTTTGCAACAAGAAAAAAGAAGAACACCATATTCTTTTGCATCACAGCACTATATTATGGGGAATTGTGAAGTAAGACAATCATGAGAAAACTTGTTGATCAGGATGCAATTGGTTAGGCATTAGCAAAACTCACTAAATAGAGTCATGTTTAAACCCTGAATATGTACAAGAACTCTTTCAAATAAAAAATATCAGAAATTACCTTGTCCCAAATTAGAAAAGTTCAAGCATAAATCATGAGTGCTAATAACAACAAACACGCAACATAATTCAGTAATGCACCCAACTATCCTCTCATTTAGATAAGTTGGTAATATATACTAACTTGTTGCAAGGGCTGAGGATCAACTTGCATCTCTCAATGGTGTTTACAATTACACTTATGCTGAAACCTGTTATGCTTGAAATTCTATTGCTCCATCAATAATTTGACTAATTGTGCCATTATATCATGGTTCTTTGTGACTAATTTTGAATGGTCACAACAGAAAGTATTGTGCCAATTTCACTTATTTGACATTAATCCTAGAACAAAACAAGCTTTCCGGCTTGTAACTCCTAGCAGAAAACTACAACACCCTTTGACTGCACTAAGGATCATCATCAACAGCATAGAAAGCTTATATAGAATCAGATGAGAAAAGCAAAGACGCATGCAGCAGCAGGCATGGCGTCGTCGTACCTTGCGGTCGTAGAGTTCGTCGGAGAAGAAGAATCAGAACCGGCGGCCAGAACCATCGCGAACCACGCACAAACAGTCCTCCTGCCGCCGCAGCTCGACAGAGCTCGACCGCGTCCGGCACGGATCGACCGCCTGCTGCCGGGATTGACCGCTCGCCGCCGCAAATCGACCACCGGTCACCGGGAATCGACCGGCCGCCACCGGGAATGGACCCCCCGCAACCGCGGATCGATCGCCCACCGCCGCGAATCAACTGACGCCGCCGGTGATAGACCGAAAAGAAGAAACAGTCCCCGCCGCCGGGAGCTCCGCCGTCGAGAATGGAGAGAACAGGACCGGAGGGGAGACGGCCATCCGCCGCCGGGACGTCCGCCGTCGAGGTCCGCCGCTGCAGCCGCCGAGGTCACCCGTCTCGCGGGTTCATCAGTGAGCTGAGTGAGATAGTGAGTGAGGTCAACTCTGTTGGTGCTCTGTTCGAAAAAAAGAAAAAAAAAATCCGAAAATGGGCCTGCCTGCTAGCAAAAACAAAAAAGAAAAACAAACAGTCTAAAAGGGCCAGTTTCCCGCGCGGACGCTCGCTCGGACCCCAAGATTGGCGAGGCTGAGGTGGTGTATGGCGCACTATAAGAAAGGGTACTGCCAGCGCTAGCAGGGCCCGGCCCATCTTTTCCCCGCAGCACAGTGTCCTAGGCCCCCTAGTACTCACACGCACATGATTTTGGTGAATCCCGCAGTATGTGCGATGTGCACGCCCCCTCCGCCCCACGCAACATGCACGCCCCCTCCGCCCCACGCAACATGCACGCCGCGTGCACAAATCCACAACCACCTGCTCCCTCCATGGCCGCCAAATCCCTGTAGCATGCACGGCACCAACTCTGCCCCCTCCGTCGAGGCCAGCACGACCCCTGCTCCTCCATGGCCGCCACTAACTCCAAACATGAGTGCCGCGTCTCTGAAGCAAAAGAAAAAATCCAAATCAAACAAAGAAGAAACAAAATATAAACAATAGAAAAATAACATAAAACAAAACTAAAATACATATAGAAACAACAGAAAAATAGCATCTGAAACAAAATGATTGAATAAAATAAAACAATAGATTGACAGGAACTCAAACCGAAGAACATGTTGTTACAAAACACAGGGTCAAAAGGACTAAAACAAAATAATTGCATTAACTGAAACAATAATTTGAAAGAAACAGGAACAAGCAAATTGCAATAACTGAAATAAAAAGGAACTGAAGAATAAATAAAAAGAACTAAAACCAACATAGTTTTTGAAACAAATTGTAGAAGAAATTTGAAACAACATAAACACACATTCTGAAACAACAAAAAATGCATCGAACAGCTAATTAGAAACAACAAGTGTTGTTGAAATGAAACCGAAGAGTCGGTTGAAACAACGGGCGGATCTGTTGAAATCACCGAAGAAACATCGCCAGAAAAAATCCAAAGCTCCTGAAACATGACCTCAAGATCTAATGAACCAAACAACGAAACACAAAAGAAACAAATAAAAACCTCGTAGCAACCATAGCTAGTCACCGGAAAACCATCCCCCTCACCGCCCCCTCCCACTAGAAACACCACATGGAAAAGCGTTGAAACAACTAGGGGTACGCAATTGAACCAACTCAGAGTTGGAAGAAAGGAAGGGCTCAGCTCGCCGAAAGGCATAGCTCGTGACCGGAGAGGGAGGAGACGGGAGGAGAGAGGAAAGAGCAGGAGGCCTACCTGGTACGGGCTAGATCCGCCGTCGCCCCCGTAGAAACCGCGGGCAGCGTCGCCTAAGCCGCCGTGAGCGGATCCACCAGGTTCAGCGGTCGTCCCCGGCGGGTCGGCCAAATCCGCGCCCCACCACCGCCAAAACCCGCAGATCCGTGGCCGCCCATGCCGGATCTGATGGATCCGGGGCCACCAGAACCATAGTTGGTCACCAGAGATGTCGTAGAAGGGCCACAGCCGCCGCCGACGGTTCCGCCTCGGGTCCGCCCGGATCAACCGTCGCCCCGGGCAGATCCAGGGCTGGCGTGGCTGGATCCAGGGCTGGTGCCACCTCTGTGGTCGGATCAGGCCCAGGTCCATTACCGCCCCACCACCAAAATCCCAGATGGTCGCCCCCCGGAGATGTGTAGAAGGACGCGCGAGCACGGGCAGGCGGGCGCGCGGGCGCAGCGAGGCTCAGTGTAACATCCCAGATGTTAATAAGCAATTAAAATTATAATCAAGTGCATTATCAAGCATAATCATTGAGCATCATGGTATAAATGCATTCATGTTTTAATAATATCTTTTATGTGGTGCTTTATTTTATACATGAAATGATGAGTTGATTGCTAATTCAAAAACTACTTTGAAAACCCTATTTTACCCCTCTTTCTATATTTCAATATCTATAAGAAATTTTGAGATACTCTCAAAATATGGTTTGTAGATCTTGACAAGAGCTACAATTATGGTATTCAAAGTTTTCAAGTTTCTAAAAAGAATTTCAAATAAATTTGAAAATACAGTTTTTCAATATTTGTCCCCTTTTGATTTTAAACCCATAATTCAAAAATTATGCATATTTTGGAAAAACTTTGTATATGAAAAATGTTTGGTTTAAAAATTTGAGAATTTCATAGATTTGAAGATTTTTAAGTTTTGTTGAAAAATCAAAAGTAATTTCAAATATTTGTTTCTAGGGTTTTGCTCCCCTTTTAAATTTGAATTCATATTTCAAAAACCAAGCAGAATTTGAAAATGTTTATTAAACTAAAAGTGTAGCTCTTGAAAAGTTATGCAAATCATATTTTCAGAGATTTTTAAGTTCTTATATAAATTTTGGAGTAATTTGCAAATTTCTAGAATGACGTCATCTGCTACAGTAACCCAACGTGTTTGTTTTCTCCTTCGCCTCTCTGCGCTCGCTGTTGTCGGCGTCTGCCGTGGCTCGGCCGCGCGCCTTCTGGTGCTCGTGTGTAGTCGGCCACCTAGACGCGTTTGTGAAGGCTCTGGCCATCTCTCTCTTCTCCCTCTTACCTTCATATAGCCAGAGAGCCGTCGTCGTGCCGTCCTCTTTTCCTCTGTTTTCCCGGCGCCATGGCCGCCATATTCACCTCCGCCCACAGCCTTTACCGCTCGTTTTTTTTTGATTTGGAGAGCACAGCCAAGGTCGCCAGCTCTTTGCAAACCTCTTGAGCCATCTCTCAGTGCCCCGCCCCGCCTTTGTCGTCGTAAAGCCGTCGTCTTTCCCGGCGACATTCCCAGCACCACCGCGACCACCCACTCTATGGTCAGCCGCCTCCAGCCGGCCTTTTCCTCTACCGCCTGCGCCCACAGCTTTGCCTCGGTCCTCTGTAGCTCGCGCGCGCTCGCCAAGCCCAGCCGCCGCCAGAGAGCATCGCCGCCGTGCTGCTCAACCGCCGAGCCGCGGGCTCGCGTGGCCGTGCCGCCACGGGCCTTCTCGGGCCAAGCCAAGACAACCCACGAGCGCGCAACCACCTCCCGATGCTCCCGCGCCGCTCAGCTGCCTCCGTCGAGCCCCCCACCGCCGTACCCGCAAGCCACGACGAGTTCTCTGTTATTGAAATTGCGCCAGGGACCTCGGTCAAGAATTTGACTCCAGGCAGGGGCCTCAGTGCGAAGTCGTGACTCAGGTGAATAGTGCCCCAAGGACCTGTTTGTAAATACTTTTTCAAATCTTTAGAAATTCATATCTGGAGTTTGGTAACTCCGTTTTTGGTGAACCAAATTTTGTTGTTCTCCTTGTGATGTCTAGTTTTTATTAAAAATATGAAACATACCATATTTTGTAGAAAAATAATTAGTTATGTTTTATGTCTTTATTTTATGATAGAAAGAAAGGAAATTCATATCTCATGCTATGTAACATATTTTGACTTGAAATTTTTATGACATATTTCTTATGTCATGTGTGTGCTGTAGTAAAAATATTGTGGTCATTGGATGCAGTATGCTTAATATTTTGATTTATCTTGTTTGTTGCTTATTAAATAGTTTATAATTATAATAAAAATGTATAAATGAAAAATATGGTTCCTTTACCTTTGTATGGTGCTGGTATATCATGTTAACACCTAATATGGCTATATGATTTTAGAATATGTGGAGTTTTATATTTATCTTGTGTAATGCTTTTAAAATAGTTTATAATTAGTTAGTTAATTAATCTTGTTATGCTTTCACCAATGCATTGCCGTGCATCATGTCATACATTCCATCATGCTAAAGCATGCATCATTCTACTACGTGTAGTTTCGAGAGTGAGTTGGATCGTGGTACATTTCGAAAAGTACCATTCAAGATGGAGACGTGGATCCATGATGTTGGTGTCATCCATCCCTAGAGCTAGTGTCAAGAGTAGCACATGTGATCCCGATGAGAACTAACCACCGCTGCAACAAAGGCAAGCCTCGGATATATTTAAACCCTTCCTTGATTTTATAAAAACTTTATTGCTTTAGTTATGAAATGTTGCATTAAGTAATAGGCGTTGAATGATAACCCACCAATTGCATTTACCTGCCTTATTTTCCATATTCCTTGGTACCTGTTTTTAGAAAATATGTAGTAATGCTTAGCCCTGTTTTATTAGTTAAATTTTCAAAAAGTAGGAGAATGAAAAAGATGAGGATGACTTATTCTGTGGAAACATGATGATAGTTAATAAATCGAGTCCGGACGGATAACTTGCATTGGGAATGAAGTCCCTCTGTAGTGTTTCCGTCTGTTGATGCCCTAGGTCTCGTGTCAATGGTGAACTCATGTTTATCGAGACACTAGAAAATCCACATGCATGAAGTGATATAGTGAGGGTTGGAGCCTAGGTATGTCATGGAGTGATATATAGTGGGCCAGAGTCCCCACATATGTCATGGTGTGGTATGCTGTGGGTTTAAATTCCCACGTATATCGGTACACTGGGTCTAAGCGCTCACGTGTATCATGTGGTGATATATGGCTGCGGTTGTTATCCCGGTATATCTGTGATCTGGTATGCATCGGAGTTAGAGTCTCCGGTATCCCAGTGATCTAGGTCCCAGCTGGGTATAAAAATAGATTTAAATCGCCGTTGCTTCTCGGAGAAGAAGACTCGATCGGTGTTCGTCATTGTAGTAACAACTTAAATGATGGCTAAGGTTTAAGAATGAAGTTGGTTGGTAATCTTGAGCTAGAGCATAACAACTTTTCTTTCTGTTATATCTAATGATGAGTTAAAACTTGATCCACAAGAGCTTTTCTGTAAAAAAATTCTTATCTCTTGCAAGCTTTACCTTGTCCTTCTAGCCTGCATTTTCTGAGTCTTCACCCCTCTTTTTTGTCGGGTCAATCTTGTTGATTACTTTTGTACTCAGGGTTTATTGAACCCCTGTTGCAGGTGCTGACTGGTGTTACTAATCAGTTCATGTCGGTGGGCTCGATGTGATTTGGTTGTCCTCTCCCAACTTAGGCGCTTTACCTAAGTTGTCTTCTGTAGTTCTACTCTGCTTCCATAATTAAAGTTAAGTTTGTAAAAATTTAACTCATTCATATATTTTTGTAAATTTAATTTTATTATTCTTCCGCACTGATATATATTTTATAATAAATGTTATAATGTTGCAGCTACTGTTGATCCTGGTATGAGTCAAATGTGTTTAATTGGGGTCCTTCGAGGGCACCCGACAGGGCTTTCTAAGTTATCTGGAATATATGCATGTCTGTCAGAGGTCTTCGGGATAATGATAGATGCGTGTGGGCCATATAATTTAGGAGGTTCTGCCACACTCAGCGGAGCAACCGGAGCAGCGGCGTGGCGACGGCGGCGCCCCGAGAAGCACGATATGCGAGCAGGAGCAGACGAGCAAGAGGAGTGGGGAGGGGGCCAAAATGACGAGGCCGGTGTGAGAGAGTGGGGAGGCGGAGTAGGGGAGGAGCAGAGTGGAGGAGGAGGGGAGCGAGTGACGGGCGGGTGGGCACGCGGTGCATGACACATGGGCCGAGTGAGCCTACCACGTTTGTCCGACGTGTCGGACGTAAGAAGTAGAGCATTACCGTATAAGAAAAGAAGAGTGTGCTTTGAAAAAAAATATACGATATATATGGATAGGGCGGCCTGCTATGTTCCAATTGGGCCAGGTAGGGATGTAGATTGGCCTACCTCCAGCTGCTAATGGAAATCTATGTTCATACAGGCCTACCATGGCCTGCTTTTGTTTCACACGCAATCGGACTAATGGAGTAAAAGCCTAAAGCCCGCGCCAGCCGAGAGTTTGAGAAGTAGACGGTACACAAACCAAACTACCAAAGAACCTGTTATAAACTAGCAAAGAACCTACCTACATGTCTGAAAAATCTACCTACAACCGAAAAGTGAAAACACGAGATACAGAAAATCCTCCTTAATAAACGTATAATACAACTACTGGCACATACACGTCTGGAAAATTTTAGAGTAAATGCATCCTAGGTACTTAAACTATTGGCCTCCTTCCATCTAGATACTTACTATAAAACCGCCTATTCATATGTTCCAGGGGGGAGATGAGGTGTATTTAACATCCAGAAAACTGCCAAATAAAATGTGTCCCAAGCAGAAATATCACAAGTACCGCCGCGCCTAGGGCCATCGCAAGAAAAACTATACCCAAAATCCTTTTTATCCGGCATTAATTTGGAACCGCGTGCATCTAAAGCACCCTTTACTAAAATCAATGTAGTTGTATGCAAACCTAGAGCAATAGAATGATGAACCAAGAAATCCCCAGGTCCTATTGTTAAGAAAAGCGAATTACTATTTTATGGCTGGAAGAGATAGACACGAACGGATAGCCTTGTATGTATCGGTATGAA
>CM041635.1:7850259-7884797 GCA_023333625.1 Bothriochloa decipiens | reverse complement strand
GTAAAACTCACTTGGATAAGCCGTATTATTGAACCAGACAAAACAACAAGCGATAAAACCAAAAACAGATAAAGCAGCTAAACTATAAGAAAAGTAAGCTTCACCAGACCATACAAATGCACGGCGAGCCCATGCAAAGGATTTGGTTAAGATATGCAAAATTCCACCAAGTACACAAATGGAACCCAACCATACATGTCCCCCAATTATATCTTCTAAATCATCCAAACTAACAATCCATCCTTCTCCCCCAAAAGGGGATTTTAGTAAATAACCAAATATAACACCGGGGCTAAGGGTCAAATTGGTATTTTTTCTTACATCCCCCCGGGGGCCCAGGTATCATATACGCCGCCAAAATAAAGAGCCTTGAGTACTTAGAAGAAAAGCACCTAGACCTAACAAAATTAAGTGAATACCCAAAATTGTAGTCATTTTATTTCTATCTTTCCATACATAACCAAAAAAATGGAAAAGATTCTTTAAGAGTCTTGGGTCCCAGAAGCGCGTGATAAATACCACCGAAGCCTAATACTGCAGAGGAAATTAAGTGAAGTACTCCGGATACAAAGTAAGGAAAAGTATCTAGAACTTCTCCCCCCGGCCCTACTCCCCAACCTAGAGTAGCTAGGTGTGGAAGTAAAATCAACCCTTGTTCACACATGGGCTTTTCTGGTACGAAATGGGCCACTTCAAATAGGTTCATTGCTCCAGCCGAGAATACGATTAATCCGACATGGGCTACATGAGCTCCAAGTAGTTTACCGGACAAATTGATATGTCCGGCATTCCCAGCCCACCAAGCAAAGCCGGTGGTTTCTTGGTCACGACCAGCTAAAATGAAAGTTCCATTAAAGAGCGTTTCCATGTGGTAGAACCTCCTCAGGGAATATAAGATTTTCATGAGGCTGATCCTGAGCTGCCATCCACGCACGAATACCAGGGACAGGTACGCTGAATATGACTGGGGATTTTCCTATGGGTATTGGAGCAGGTCCAAGCAGATTAAAGAGGATGAGTTGTCAGAGACTGCTATTTATTCGAATTATTTCTGGTATATTTATCATAAAAAGGGGGAGGTGCAAGAGACTGATTCGGACTTCTTGCAGAGTGGAACAATGCAGTACGGTATCATCCCCTTGCCCCTCATTCTTTGAGAATCAGAAGGATCCTTTTCGAGTTTTTATTTCTTCATTTTGAATCTCGGCTCTTCTATCTTCGACTTATTTTTTGGCTTTATTCTTTATTTATTTCATTTCGATTTTTCCCTCTTCCTCTATCCCTATCCTCTAGGTACAACGTTTGCATCAATAGAGAACTTTTTCCTCTGTATGAATCGATATTATTCTATTCCAATTTCTTCCCGAAACTTCCCAAGGAAAATCCTGAATTAGATCCAAAATTAACGGGTTAATGTGAGCTTATTCATGCGGTTAGGCACTCTTCAAATAGGAATCCATTTTCTAACTGGCTTTCGTGCTTTGGTGAGTCGTCCGAGATCCTTTCGATGACCTATGTTGTGTTGAAGGGATATCTATATGATCCGATCGATTACATAAGACCCGCGATAGCAATAGAACGGGGAAAGTATACAGAAAAGACAGTTCTTTTTAATTTCGATTATCTATATATTAGTTCGTTTTTATTTTTAAATATCTATTTCTATATATCTATATATTAGTATTAATATCTATATATTAGTATTAGTTAGTACTACCATTCTATTAGTTAGCGATCCCGGCTCTGTGAGGTCTTTCTTCCGTGATGAACTATCGGCACCAGTCCTGCATTTTTCTCTGTGGACCACGGGCAAGGTGGCGCGCCGAGGGGAGCCGGCACACTGTGAGCTTGCAGCAAGCGACCGCGAGGATCTTCATGTCCGCCGCACCGCACCTAGCGGAGAGGCCGCTGAGCTCCGTTCGCGCCATGCCGAGTTCAGAGGCCAGGCGCACGCAGAAGGCCGTGGAGCTCCATCCGTATGAGGACAACGAAGCCGCCGCACGACCAAAAGGATCCCGTCGTTGGCCAATTTGGGATTTCTGTGGCCGCCGGTCTTCTCGTCGCTGAAACAGAGCACGATTTTACGGTAAGCCTGTTCGTTGATTTTGTTCCAATTAAATCGCATCCTTGGCCGGAGGACCTACCTACGCATCCTTGATTTGGGTTAAGCGGCTCCCACACGGTCTCTCGCATGTGCGCATGCAAGGGGCAGGAGGGGCCAAGCGGTAGCAGACTAGCAGCAGCCGCTCACCCGCTCTCCACGCTGGTCGTGGCCAGGCCTGCGCAACAGAGCAGGGCGGGGCAGAGCTCCCCCGCGCGCGTCCGCGGCGGCCAGGCGGGGCTCCCCGTGCGCGCGTCCATGGCGGCGAGGCAGAGCTCGTTGTCAGCCGAGCGGAGGTGGAGCTGGGTGCGCGGCGTGAGGGCAAGGGCTGGGACAGGGAAGGAGTTAACTGCGAGAAAAAAAAATTAACAGTGTTTTCTTTTTGCAAAACTAACCCTAGTGTGACATGTTTTAGACTTCTGATGTGCATAGTCAATGGATCAGGTATCTAGACAGTCGATTTAATAGTTTAAGTACCTAAATGAGAAGATATCAATAGTTTAAGTATTTGAGGTGTATTTTACTTAAAATTTTAAATATAGTAAATATCAGTAAGCATAATATTTATCCATATTTTATAGTCCCATCCATTATCACTTCTCTTGCTACACACTGAAACCGAAATCCTTCTGTTTGTGACTCTAATCTTCGCTTCTTGACTCCTGTCTTTCAAATGTTGACTATATAAATTCTTCTGTGCACATCGCGCAAAAGAATCTATGCATAGAACCTTTGATCTGAGAACCTTTGATTTCATCTAACAAATAAGTAAAAGTTGTGAAATATGTAAGATTCAACGAATAATATGCATGCATATGAAACCTAAATTCAGTAACATACAGACAGAATAAATTTAAGCTTTATTGCTGCCCTTGCCTAATGAGAGCATCAAGATACATATGATTAGCTTATTGGATAAATGCACTAAATACATAATTTTTTCAAGAGCAGGCATATAATCTATATTTCATTAATAAGAAAGTGGTCAATAGACCTGCGCATAGTGATACAAACGGTTCGCGGGTAATTCATGGATTACCATCAAAATCGTTAACATAGAAACGGAAGCAAGAACATGAGGTAGGGGACCCATCACCTAACAACCCCAGCAACTAAGCCTAATACAAAATAAATTTCAATAAATAGATAGCTAGTAGGGATAGGAGTCCTAGATGAAATAGCAGCAAAGCGTGCGCTAGAACTCCCGACAGCAAAGCATCCGTCCAAACAATCTCGACAGCAAAACATCTGCCGGAAGACACGAACTCAGTGGCAAAACATCCACCGCAAAACACCTCGGCGGCAAAGCATCCGTCGGAATGACAGCAACCTCGTCGGCAAAGCATCTGCCGGAAACACGATTAACCCCTCATCGGCAAAACATCCGCCGAAAATAAACACAGTTTACGGCTACAACACACACTAGCTAGGCAAACCAAGGGGATGCGAACCATGAAGCCCGAGAAGGCAAAACTGAGATAGTTACGATGACCAAGCACAACATCGAGGAGGTAGCCCCACATGCGCCAAGCCATGGACCTCAAGACAACACATTCAAAAAGGACTGCGATGCACAAGCGCCACCACTGCCTGCCCAAAACAGGCTAGGTTTTCACCTCGAAGCTCCACGCCGGCTTCCATCCCTGTTGCCGCATGAGTGTCCGCCCGATAGACGCCAGCCTCGCCACCATGGCTAAATACATAATGAATTGCAACAACAACAACGCTTGCATTTAGATTCCCTGTTTCTCTGTGTTTTCAGTTTTAATACAAATAAGTCCAGCTTTATAATTTGTACAATCACAATGTAGCTCTTTGGAATGTCGACCTTTTTCATATTTTTCATTCATAACGATTTCTAAGACTGTTTGATACAAGATTACTGGCACTTAAAAACATATTATTAGTATCTAACAATCACGGACACATTCACATGCGTGCCGACTACTGATATAGTAAATATCATTAAGTACAATATTTATCCATAATTTATAGTCTGATCCATTATCACTTCTCTTGCTACAACACAGAAACCGAAATCCTTCTGTTTGTGACTCTAATCTTCGCTTCTTGACTCCTGTCTTTCAACTGTTGACTACATAAATTATTTTGTGCATATCGCACAAAAGAATCTATGCATAGAACCTTTGATCTCATCTAAAAAGTTGTGAAATACGTTAGATTCAATGAATAATATGCATGCATAGAAACGACTTTCTTGAGTCGTTTCAACATAGCCGGTTCCAAGCCCGGATAAAGGAGGAGGGTGTGTTAGGTTCGGCTAGACAACATTTCAAAACTAGCCACTCTCATGGATATGAAACCCACAAGAGATTCGTTGGGGCATAACCCTCCTAGCGACGCGCTACATCGGAACCCGGGTGTAGTGTCAAATGGGCAAGGGCCGGGTCGTCATCCCCTTAGTGGCGCGTCGTATCATGATCTGGGTACGATGATGAATGAGCAAGGGTCGGGTTGTCGCAACCTTTGTGATGCGCTACATCTACGCCCGGGTGTAGTGAAAAATGAGCAAGGGTCTTCGCACTTCCCTCGACGGGTGCGAAGGGTAAGGAAGCTAGCCGAACTAACTAGGATTCATCTAGGCAGCTGGAATGTAGGGTCCCTAACGGGTAAGTTAAGAGAGCTAGTCGATACAGCAATTAGGAGGCGTGTAAATATTCTATGCGTTCATGAGACTAAATGGAAGGGCCAGAAAGCGAAGAAGGTGAAGGGTACTGGCTACAAACTTTGGTACACGGGGACAACATCGGGTAGAAATGGTGTAGGCATCTTGATCGATAGAAGCCTTAAGGATGGAGTAGTTGAGGTGCGGAGGCAAGGCGACCGGATTATCCTAGTTCGGTTGGTAGTTGGAGATTTGGCTCTGAATGTGATCAGTGCCTATGCCCCACAGGTAGGTCTTTGCGAGAGCACCAAGAGGCAGATTTGGGAAGATCTCAATAGCATGGTTAGTACTGTGCCTACGAGCAAGAAACTCTTCATAGGAGGAGACCTCAATGGCCATGTGGGTGCGACTAATGTAGGTTTCGAGCGGGTACATGGGGGTTTCGGGTATGGTAGTAGAAATTAAGAGGGGGAGGATGTTTTGAACTTCGCGTTGACCTATGATTTGTTGATAGCGAACACCGTCTTTAAGAAGAGAGAATCCCATCTAGTGACTTTTCGTAGCGGACAACACCTGAGCCAGATCGACTTTATCCTTGCAAGGAGGGGGGATAGACGTGCTTGCTTAGATTGTAAGGTATTACCTGGGGAGTGTGTTGTCCCTCAACACAAGCTTGTGGCGGCGGATTTTTGCTTTCGGGTACGTGTCCACCGGGACAATCGGGCCAAGTTTGCGAGAACAAAATGGTGGAAGCTTAGGGGGAAAGCAGCATAAACATTTAAGGAGAGGATGCTAGATGAGGGGCCGTGGGAAGAAAGAGAAGATGCAAATGACATGTGGCTAAAGATGGCAACATGTGTTCGGAAGGTGGCTTCGGATGTGTTTGGAGTGAGTAGGGGAGGCAAATGGGAAGCGAAAGACACCTGATGGTGGAATAACAAGGTGCAAAGGGCTATTAGGGAGAAGAAGAAGTGGTTCAAGCACCTCCATCATGACAAGAGTGCAGCCAACATTGAGGGCTATAAAATAGCGAACAGGGCTGCAAAACGTGCGGTGAGTGTAGCAAAAGGTCAGGTGTATGATGACCTTTATCAGCGATTAGGCATGAAGGAAGGGGAGAAGGACATTTATAGGATGGCTAGGATCACGAGAGGAAGACGAGGGACATCAACCAAATCAAATGCATCAAGGATGGGACGGATCAACTTTTGGTGAGGAAGGACAAGATCAAGGATAGGTGGAGAGAGTACTTTGACAGGTTGTTTAATGGGGAGAATGAGGGTCCTACCTTGGAGTTGGATGACTCATTTAACGATACCAACAGACGTTTCATGAGGAGATTTCAGGAGGCAGAGATCGGGGAGGCTTTGAAGAGGATGAAGGAGGTAAAGCGATGGGCCCTAACGGTATCCCCATTGAGGTGTGGAGATGCCTAGGTGCTAAAGCGATAGTATGGTTAACTAAGCTTTTTAACCTCATTTTTTGGACAAACAAGATGCCTGAAGAATAGAGGAGAAGTATATTAGTACCGATCTTCAAGAACAAGGGAGATGTTCAAAGTTGTACTAATTACCGTGGGATTAAGTTGATGAGCCATACGATGAAGCTCTAGGGGAGGGTTATCGAGCATCGCCTAAGAAGGGTGACAAGTGTGACCCAAAACCAATTTGGGTTTATGCCTGGTAGGTCGACCATGGAGGCAATTTTCTTATTACGACAGTTGATGGAGAGGTATAGGGAGCAGAAGAAGGACTTGCACATGGTCTTTATTGACCTCGAGAAGGCATATGACAAAGTGTGTCATGTGGTGGGCCTTGAAAAAGCACAAAGTCCCAACTAAGTACATCACCCTCATCAAGGATATGTACAGGGATGTGGTGACGTGTGTCCGAACATGCGATGGCGACACCAGTGACTTTCCAATTAAAATAGGACTACATCAAGGGTCAGCATTGAGCCCTTATTTATTTGCTTTGGTGATGGATGAGGTCACAAGGGACATACAAGGTGATATCCCTTGGTGTATGCTCTTTGCTGATGATGTGGTGCTAGTGGATGAGACTAGGGCAAGGGTTAATAGGAAGTTAGAACTATGGAGGCACACGTTAGAGTCGAAAGGGTTTAGACTTAGTAGGACCAAGACCGAGTACATGAGGTGCAATTTCAGCGCGACTAGGAATGAGGAGGGAGACGTTAGCCTCGATAGGCAAGTGGTGGCCAAGAAGGATACTTTTCGGTATTTAGGATCGATGCTACAAAAGGATGGCGACATTGATGAAGATGTTAGGCATAGAATTTCAGCCGGTTGGTTGAAATGGCGTCAAGCTTCAGGCGTCCTCTATGACAGAAGGGTGCCTCAGAAGTTAAAAGGTAAGTTTTATAGGACAACAATTTATCCGACCATGTTATACGGTGCTGAATGTTGGCCTACAAAAAGGTGACATATCCAGCAATTGAGTGTAGCAGAGATGCGTATGTTACGATGGTGTTGTGGACACACAAGGAGGGATAGAGTCCGGAACGACGATGTTCGGGATAGGGTTGGGGTGGCACCAATTGAGGAAAAATTGATTCAACACCGGTTGAGATGGTTTGGCCATGTCCAAAGGAGGCCTCCTGAGGCACCGGTGCGTAGTGGAGTTCTAAAGCGGGTCGATAATGTAAAGAGAGGTAGAGGTCGGCCTAAACCGACTTGGAACGAGTCGGTTAAGAGAGACCTTAAGGAGTGGAATATCCCTAAGGATTTAGCTATGGATAGGAGCGCTTAAAGATTAGCAATTAACATGCCTGAACCATAATCTTTTTTCTTGTACCATTTATGTGTTCTTTGTTTCCATGCCTCTTTTGGGTTTCATCTCTAGCCTACCCTAACTTGCTTGGGACAAAAGACTATGTTGTTGTTGTTGTTGTTGCATGAACCTAAATTCAGTAACATGCAAACAAAGAACAAATTTAAGCTTTATTGCTGCCTACCTAATGAGAGCATCAAGACACATATGATGTTGGGGGGAGCAACCTCTGCTAGGAGGCCCCCATGCAGCTCCGTAGCCTAGCCAAGAGCCAAGACCCCGATAGACGCCAACGGTGGAGGTAGCGACCTTCGCCATTGCTTCCCATCACACCATAGGAAAGTCTGGCTCACTGACCCTCGCATGAGACCTTCGCATTTGGAACCATGATTTGCAGGAACCGGAGGTCCCCAGCCCGGGCGGTCAGTCTGGTCCAGGCTTCGAGTCCCACGGCGCGGCTACGTTCGCTTGCACCGACGTGGAGCCCAGAGAAGACAAGTCGACGCATGGGGCACCGACGAGCCGACACGTGGCACCATGACGGCGCAAGGAAGCGGTTAGACGGGTCCACCTAAGTACTAAAACAGCCGTCTAGGGCCCACTGGCAGTGTAATATAGAAGAAAACCCTAGGGTAAAAAACCCTCAATCGGTGGTATGCCCTATAAATACCAAGGATGGGGCACCTTGTAAAGAGAGAGCATTATTTCATTCCCAATGCCATTTAATGCATCTTGCCCTGTCGGCCTATCCCAAACCATCCTCTCCAAACCCTCGGTCCTTGTTTCTTTCCCCTGTGTGGTAAGACCCTCGCCCTCCCTTCTCTAGACCATCCGACGAAGGTAGGGAGACAGGTGCATACACCAACATATGATTAGCTTGTTGCATAAATGCACAAAATACATCATGAATGAACTGCAACAACAACAACGCTTGCATCTAGATTCCCTGTTTTCTGTTCGTAACCCCTGTTTTTCAGTTTTAATGCAAATAAGTCCAGCTTCATATTTTGTACACAATCACAATGTAGCTCTTCGGAATGAAATTGGTCTATTTCATCTGTCCAAAGTGAAGATACTAATCTTTCCCTTTTATCTAGTCGATCTTTTTCATATTTTTCATTCATAACAATTTCTAGGACTGTTTGATACAAGATTACTGGCACTTGTAAAAATAGATTATAGTATCTAATCTAACAATCACGTACACATTCACATGCGTGCCAACTCTGCCACGTCGCATCGCATTCAACCTCGTCACATGCGTGCTGGATCTGGATGTTGCCGGACATGGTAGCTTTTTCTTAAGCCTCTTGGCTGGGTATAGTATCTGAAGCGAACACACGCAAACTGTTACACGTTTTAAGCCTCTTGGCTGGGTATAGTATCCGAAGCGAACACACTCAAACTTTTACACGCGTATGCGCACACACCTTACGCACATATCTAAACCTACAACTACACATAGCTCGAAGATCACATCCTTTAAGAGATCGACGGAGTCACGGAAAACTCCGTAGACGACGACACGTCGTTCTACCTATTATGGCACCGCGTGAGAAGACAACAAAATTAACGCATGCAAAATTCCACACGCGTACGCACATACACCGTACGCATATATGTAAACCTACAACTACAAGCAGCTTGAAAATCACGTCCTTCGAGAGATCGACAGAGTCACCTCGAGAGATCGACAGAGTCACCGAGAATTTCGTAGACGACGGATACGTTGTTCTGTCCATTATAACACCGCATGAGAAGACAACTAAATTTATTTAAAAATAAACACGGTGAGACACCAAAAGTTACGATCCATGTGGATCGAACTCCGGCGGGCAGCTCTCACACCGAGACGCTTGCCACCGAGCTACACGCTCGTTCTCGGACGTGGTAGCCTTTTGCTTTCGGTGTGTGCAGGGCCGTTTCCGGCCGGTCTCTGCTACTTTCCTGCGCTAGAATGAATGTGTATGGTCAGCTCACTTCAACTGCTTACTGTAGCAACACTGCACTACTAGTAGACTGGCAGTCTAGCACACCTCTCCCTAGCCCCTAATTCCTAAACGTACTCTTGACCAGCTAACAGTATTTTGTTTATGTTGGGCTCGTGAACGACAATTATTCGGAAATCAACATACATACTCATATCTTCTATAATCTATAATCTCTAGCTAGAAAACAAACAATTAGTGACACGAAATGTTGTTTTTCTTAACAGGTAAAGCGTGCTCCACCACATACAGTTATTCTGCCGGAGGCTATCTAGCTACTATCTAGCTCAAATGCTGGTGTTTTCCGTAACAATCGTCGTTACGCTCGATGCTTCCGCATGAGCGGTGGATCCATAGTACCATCCATCCATGATCCATCAATGGTATATCATGCAGTGTCGACCAATATGCCAGCGATGCCCGCATCGATGGATCGCGCTGGCATGGATGGCATATTTTCTCTACAATTAATCAATTCAATCTATTAGAATGGTCGTCCGCATCGATGAATGGCTCGGTCATGACTACATCGTCTCTGCATTTTCTCACACATCCACAGGTCGATCCACGGAACGGTAGTAGGTGCAATATATTCACTCACCTCCTCCTCTCCTCTGCTCTGATCTGATCTGAGGTGAGCTGGCTGGTATTTCCGAGATTCAAGGATGGGTCTGCATGAACTCCTGAGCACAAGAATGAATGCATTCTCATCCATACACATGCACACGCAGCAAAACAACTTAATTCCTCTGCGACAATTTTGGCATAAATTCAGCAACGCAGTATTTTATTTATATTTGATAATAATTATTCAATCGTTAACTAATTAGACTTAAAATATTCATCTCGTAAAGTATAACTAAACTGTGTAATTAATTTTTTATTTCGTTTATATTTAGTACTACGTATATATACCATAATTTTGATGTGATGAAGAATTTTCTTTTTGTATAGTGCACTTTTCACGAGTTTTGGATGAACTAAACAAAACCATAATAGTATATCTCACCAAATGGGGAGTGTGCCAGTAATAAAGGAAGAATCTACAGTAAACCATTGGGTCGGCCGACTCTGATGGTTTTCGAATTCCTCTATGCTGAAATGGTATTTTATAGTTTAGGATTCTAACCAAATTAAACATCATACATATGTAACTCAATCTTCCTCGTTTGTTGATCCGGGTGACTCATTTTTCTAGATTCGTTAATTAAACTAGGCTCTAAGCACGACTGCACACGCATCATCATGCACCTTGGCAGGACGTTTTACTATTTGATCATAGTCACATGATGGGTTTAATAAGTAGGATTCCAAGTCCATAGATGCTAAACTCTAAATCATTGTGCTCTCCAATGTCGGTACTGTACTCGGTTTGGATTTAAATTGGATTGGACCATTACCCGTTCGGGGCTGCATTAAGTCAATGTAATTTGAGGAGGACATTATTGTGGACGTAACAAGCATGCATATATGACTGTGGGACATGTAATAGGAATAGCTGCAGTGTTTTTGCTTTAGTCCAAATAAACAAAAGAAAATCAATCAGTGTCCCAGCATATCATGTCAGTCCTTAGTGTTGAGTACAGAAAAAACAACCCCAATATTTTCTAGGGAGCACCGTGTAGAGGGACCTTTAATTTGTCAAGGCGCTCGATCGATGGTGCTGTGTAACTATCGGTCAACAAATGAGTTGTTCGATGTAGTCGATCGATCAATAATTTCGATAGGATCGGAAGCCTTAACTTGTCATCATCATTCACTGCACACCATCTACGCTGTACAGGAAGACCAATATTGCAATAACAGTTGCTCTCGCCATGCATTTCGTGTACAAGAACCATCGTCGATTCACCAAGAGCGAGCGGAGAACGGGGGTGTAGTCGTGCAAGGACATGCTCTGCACGCGAAACATGATCACTAGTCTATTCGTGGAGAGTAAGCAGGAGCAACTGGAGAAGATGGTGTGCTAGATGGTCATCGAAGACCTCTCATCGATTGCAAGAACGAATGTATGAGTAAATTTACAAGTCTAGATAATACTCAATTTCGTGTTTCATCTTTCATTTATGTACAATTAATATTATGTGATGCTATAATCAACTGTACATGAAAAAAACTAATCTAGCTTATTAAGTTGTAAATATATAAAAAATGAACAATCTATTTTACAATTGTAAATTTTTAGAAAAAACATCACCTAAGCCCGAGGCCCGCTCCGGTCCCTATAGGCACAGCGGTCGTTTGCATTCTCAAAAATACCCGACAGCTTCTTCTTCCTTCAATTTAGAAGGGGGGCTTGGGGAGGCAGGTAGGCACACAATGGCGGTGGCGGGTTGTTGGCCAGAGCTCGGCGGAGGGGGCGTCGCCGAGCGGGCAGGGCTGAACAACCAAATGGCAAGAGTTATGGCGGGAGCGACAACACTAAACTCCAGTGTTTTCCTTTATTTAGCATGGCGAGGGCGGCAGATGACAGCCGTGGAGGGGATATCGCCGGTGCTGGAGGAGAGAGGGGCGTCCGAGAACAAGCTGGAGGCACGTAGTAGCCGTCAGACTCGTCGGCACCTAAGAAAGGGCTAGAGGGGGCGGGTGGGAGGTGGCGCTTAATGAGGTGGCATGTGGGCATAGCCAGAGTATACACCGACGAGCTGTCTGCCCCGGGGCGGCCGGCTGACTGGATCGAAGAAAAAAGAGCGGCAGTGCGACTCAGCAGCAGCAGCTAGCCATGAAGGCCGCGCGGCAGGCCATAAATGCGCGCCTCCTCCTCCCATCGACCTACCCACCTCCTCCTGCAGTGCTTGCCCTCCCCTATATCACTCGCCCACCTCCCTCCACTCCGCTTCTCACTCACCTTCTTCACTGGCAACTGTTTGCTCATCACACTACACGTACTGGCGTGTTTAACTAGCTAGCTATCTAGTAATTAATTAGCAAGCTAGCAGCAACAGAGATGGCTGTGGAGAACGGCAGCCGCCCTAGCGGCGACGAGGCAGCGGCGGCGGCGGTGACCGTGACAGGCGCCCGCACCGTGGCACCCTCCAAGAACCGCGTCACGCTGGCCACCTTCGACCTCCCCTACATCACCTTCTACTACAACCAGAAGCTGCTGCTGTACCGCACCGCCTCCGACTCCTTCCCGGACGCCGTGGCGCGCATGGCGGCCGCGCTCGCCGACGCGCTGCGCGTCTTCTACCCGCTGGCCGGCCGCATCCGCCAGCAGGAGGAGAAAGACGGTGGCGCGCTCGTCGTCGAGGGCGACGAGGGCGCCGAGGTGTTCGAGGCTGAGGCGCTGGGCGTCGCCGTCGACGACCTCGCCGGAGGGGACTGCACCGACGAGGCCGAGAAGGTCATGCAGCAGCTCGTGCCTTACACCGGCGTCATGAACCTCGAGGGCCTCCGCCACCCGCTGCTCGCCGTCCAGGTGAGTGATGCCCATGCATGCCATTGTACGTATTTCCGGCCGGGATCTCTCGGTCGGTCGCTATATGGATTATACTATTTGCGCGTACGTGCGTCACATTTGTAAGTATATATATGTGACGCATTGTTCAAGATCGAAACGTACAAATAAGTTCATTCATTCATGCATGATGTCACGTTGAAACAGCAAACAAGATAAACTTAACAACCGTCTTTTCAAAAACAAACTAAACGTATAAATTTCAAACAAGCAATTGTGTTTTTTCTTAATAGTATATACTTACAAGATTTTGGACAATGTACTCTGTATACAATTATCATCTTGCCGATCCACAATAATCTCGACAATAAATGAGTCTTGAATGTCAATTGCACCGCCACATACTCTGTACACTGGCAGATGGAAGTAATGCATTGCAACCATTGCTGGTACGGGCACCAACAGCACGTGCAGACCATTGGCCAAGCAAGGGTTGTACTGCGATAAACATAATCTTGTTATTACAGCGATGCATCCTCCGTTCTAAAATAGAATAGATGTCATCTTTCAAAATAGACGTCATTCTCGCTCATGAGAAATAAACGTTTTTAAACTATCGATAATTATATATTAAAATATATAAATATTTATATTAAATAATTAGTATCATCGAAAAGATCTTTAAGTCTATTTTTTTAATAAATTTATTTAGAGATATAAATGTTACGTATTTTATATAAACCTAGTTAAAGTTAAGAAAGTTTGACTGACACGCTTCCCATGACATCATCTTTTTTTGGGTGATTTTTTTAATAAATTTATTTAGAGATATAAATGTTACGTATTTTATATAAACTTAGTTAAAATTGAGAAAGTTTGACTCCACGCTTCACATCTTTTTTTGGGTGGAGGGAGTATGTATAATTGAACGATGGTGACGGTACCAATGTACCGTAACATGGTACAAGAATGTTTGGCATTTTACTGCTGTGATAATTTATTTCTACAGAAAAAAGGAAACAAAATCTACTGGGGTAGTAAATAGTAACTGACCGAGTGACGCACCTGCATCTGCATGGCATGCAGTTCACGAAGCTCAAGGACGGTCTGGCGGTGGGGTGCGCCTTCAACCACGCCGTGCTGGACGGCACCTCCACGTGGCACTTCATGTCCTCATGGGCCGAGCTCTGCCGCGGCGGCCCCGTGTCGGTCCAGCCCATTCACGACCGCTCCCTGGCCCGGTCCGTGCGCGTGCGGCTGGAGCTTCCCGCGTCCTCGGAGGCCCACGAGAAGACGGACCCGAACGGGCCGAAGCCCACGCTGGTGGCGCGCGTGTTCTCGTTCCCCGCGGCCACCGTGGCGCGCATCAAGGCGGCCGCCAACGCGGCGCTGCCCCCCGGCGCCAAGCCCTTCTCCACGTTCCAGTCCCTGGGCGCGCACATCTGGCGCGCCGTGTCGCGCGCCCGCGGGCTGGGCCCCGCCGACATCACCGCCTTCGCCGTCTTCGCCGACTGCCGGTCCCGCCTCGACCCGCCGCTGCCGCCGGCATACTTCGGCAACCTCATCCAGGCGGTGTTCACGGGCGTGCCCGCGGGAATGCTCCTGGGGGGTCCCCACGAGCTGGCCGCGGGCCTGCTGCAGAAGGCCATCGGCGAGCACGACGCGGCGGCCGTGGCCAGGAGGCTGGAGGAGTACGAGGCGGCGCCCAAGCTGTTCCACTACAGCGACGCGGGGCCCAACTGTGTCGCCGTCGGAAGCTCGCCCAGGTTCAAGGTCTACGACGTTGACTTCGGCTTCGGCCGGCCCGAGCGCGTCCGCAGCGCCGGGAACAACAAGTTCGACGGCATGGTGTACCTGTACCCCGGACGCGGCGGCGACGGCGGCATCGACGTCGAGCTCGCGCTGCAACCGGAGCCCATGCAGAGGCTGGAGAAGGACGACGACTTCCTCCTGCGCCAGGCGACAGCCTAGCTGAGCTGCCTACCAAGCTGATGATCTTTCAAATGGTTCGCCGCCTGCGCATGGTGTACCACTCCTGCCGCTGCTGCTCTCTGTCAGTGTTCACCCATCCAGTTCGTTGATCGTGCTTTATTAGTATTGTGTTGCTTGCTATACTGTACTGTTTTACTTATTTATTAGTTCCTTGATTGTACGTGCTAGACGTGCTGGATTATACTGTATTTGCTGGACTGGAGCTGAATAAGGATGGATCAGATCAGACTTTGATTAGTTTGTACAAGTTCATGAGGGATCGAGCGTGGTCCATGTGACCATATATCATCAGTCGTTGTAGTAATGCAGTAATGTAATCTTGTTATCATGTATGTACTTCCACTTGTACCATACCACTTGATTCAATCGATCAATGCAAGAATGGAGTGTGTGTGTGTATATATATATATATATATATATATATATATATACTCAAATGTCTGAATGTCTCATGCTTGCACCGCACCTACTTAATTATATTCTCTTCCTTGATGTTTTGCTACATTCTTTTTGGATGAAGAGGGAGTTGGATTATTTTATTTTAAATTGTTTGTGGGCCAAAACATTCAATACAAGATCGAAAGAAGTTAATGCAAGAAGATTAGCAACCCACTAGCATGATCGTAGAGGAGGCTCTTGCGAGGCAATGTATCCTAAGTTTGAATCCAAGATTCAAAAAAAAAAAGTTTGAATCCTAGCACTACCGGAAATCGCGACTTTGCCGAGTGTATATTCTTTGCCGAGTGCTAAATCTCGGGCACTCGGCAAAGAAAGTCTTTGCCGAGTGTCTTCCTGTTGGCACTCGGCAAAGATATTTTCAATATTATATTACGAGGCACTAAATGAACTCAAATGAAAAAAATTTCTACTACAAAGTTGTATAACTTTTTAGGATCTATAAAGTTTATATTGGTCATTTTTTCATTTGATAAATCGATAGTAATGTTGTTTTTAAAACCTACATCTCACTAATAGTTTCATAAGAATTGTGAACTATGTTAGAACCACCACATCGGATGAACAAATGATCAAACAAGCAAAATAATGTTTATAGATCTTAATAAGTTATGAAATGTTATAGTTTAATTTTTTTTATTTGAGTTCATATTGCCATGCTAAACCTACGCGTGAATTTCAAAATTTAAAATTCAAATTTCGTAAACGACCTCGGATGAAAAAATACCCAAAACAAAGTTTGTAGATCTCGAAAAGTTATAAAACTTTGTAGTTGATAACTTTTTCATTTGAGTTCATCTTACCATGCTAAAGCCATATGTGAATATCTTAAAGTTGAAATTCAAATTTCGTAAAAGAGCTCGGATGAAAAAACTTCCTAAACGAAAAGTGTAGATCTCGAAAAGTTATGAAATATTATAGTTGACCACTTTTGGATTTGAATTCATTTAGGCCCTTAAACAAGCTAATTACTCTCGGTTTAGTATAGAATATGAGGAAATGAAACTAGTTATAGACACATGTGACAGAGTAGTGCAGTGGTTAAGGCAGGAGACACGCGAGAGAGAGGTCACGAGTTCGAATCCCACCGGACACGAAGCGCGCGATTTTCATCCGATGGGTCCCCCTCAAATTTTCATCCCACCGGACGCGAAGCGCGCGACTTGCCGGTGGGTCCCCCTCAGATTTAAATTTTTTTCTATTATTTTTGGGTTTTTTTCGGATTTTTTATTTCGCCGAGTGCCGGCCTTTGCCGAGTGTCTGGGACACTCGGCAAAGCCTTTGCCGAGTGCTTGCCAGGTGGCACTCGGCAAAGACTCCTTTGCCGACAAATTCTTTGCCGAGTGGGCTTTGCCGAGAGCCGCACTCGGCAAAGCCTTTGCCGAGTGTTATTCGGCCTTTGCCGAGTGTCCGAGACACTCGGCAAAGAACCCGAATCCGGTAGTGTAGAAGCCACACATGCGAAAAAACACATGACTTGTACCTTCACTGCTGTGATTCTCTTAGATTTAAAAACATTTGTTTTTTCTACTTTTATGACCGGTTTTCAATTATTTTTTTAAATGATCTTTAGAATCAGACTGTAAGGAAAATAGCACCCAACGAAGGTCATTAAGTGATTTTGACTGGGTGGTGACATTAGTGAAGCCAACACTAAATTCATGGTAGTGCACTACTATGGAGTACATTGTGAAAATTTACTAACTAGTGGCAATTTTTTTCTTACCCACCAGGCAGAATGAACGTTGCTTCGCCCCTGCGTGTCATGATGATCAAATGGACTAATGTTGAGCGATAGTATACAAAGGTGTTAGCCCTATTGATGCAAGGATGGACTGTGATCATGTGATGAAACAAGGAGGCAAGGAGCTGCCTTGAAGTCCACAGAAGACAAGCAAAAAGTCTAAGACGTCGAGTGAAGGAAGCTTGGATGAAATGACGTGAAGAACTGAAATCACGAGAGCACTAGGGTGCCTCCATGGCTCCATATGGTAGCACTCGAGCTTAGGAAGGTGCCCGACAATTGGTAAAAGAAGAAGACCTCATCTTATCTTTCGGTGAGCATCGGAGATGGTCAACTAGAGCTTAAGTCTAGAAAAGTTTGTTGGAGGCCTCTCTGGACTTAACACTTTTCCTAAATGTATACTTATCTCCATTGGTTAAACTCACAGTTATTAGGACCAAATCAAACACCGAGCCAGTCGAGGCCTTGTTTCACAATTTGCTTGGTTCAATCCTTTGAACGCCAAATTCAAAACCTTTAAATAGAACGATATGTATGACCAAGCACAATAGATTTCATAGCTCAGTGGTGACAACTCTTCTTAACCAGGGCGGTGGGTTCAAACCCTCCTGTCGCTCCTGCACCTAACTTAAATTATTTGCCTATGCGCCACTTGCTCCGTTCATTTTTTTAATCAGTCATATAGCCCGTATTTTATTAAGAAAAAGAGAGTGGTCAATAGCCTACACATATTTAGTACAAAAGGATTCGCGGGTAATCCTAGGATTACCAACGAAGGCTCAACATATAAACATAAAGCAAGAACATGAAGATGAGGCATCCTCCACCTAACAACCTCAGAAACTGAGCCTAATACAAAGTATATATCAACACCTAGATAGCCAGTAGTGAAAGGAGCCATAGACGAAACATCGAGACACTTGCTTCATTCATTCACTCTTCTTGCGTCAACACCCAATTTCTTAGCAGCTCTTTCCCCCTTTTGCTTAAATTAATTCGAGCTAGTTTTTTTGCCAATTAATAATTGTCCCTTTCTCATTCAACGGTTCTGAAGTCGCTAATTTCTATCAGCAAGTTTAGAAGGAGGATCAAGACAACAATCTAGTGAAGTTATGGGAAAAGACAACTTATGTTTGTTTTGCCGCAATCTAGTGAAACAGCCCAGCTTGCAATCTAGTGAAATAGCCTGGCTTATTGTAACACCTCTGGTGTTATATTAACTAAAATATACCATATCATCATATGCATTGCAAAGCATTCATGTTTAAGTCAATCTTAATGTGCATCAACTAAAACAAGTTTACATTTCATAGGTTGATTGTGTTTTTTTTGTCACATGAAATAATAAAACCCTACTTTCGAATGTCATCCTAAATACTTGATTTATATTCTATGTACTTGAGGCGTAAACCGTGTTTACACTAGTATCAAGCATAGTGTATAAACCTAAGTCCAACCCTTAAAATTTATTTCCATATTTGAAGTTGAATTTGGGGTTTCAAAGCTTATTCCCAAGTTTTGCTATTTAACTCTAAATTCAGAATTGGAAAGCTATAAAATGTTTTTTAAAGTCAACTTGGTCAACCAAGAGTGTCATTGGGTCATTGACCTAAAAATGTCCTTGGATGATGTTTGTGATCGCTAATGACTAACCAATTAACTTAGAAACCAAATCGAGTTTGAATTTGCTTTCAAAAACCCTTTATTTTAAAAACTGGTTTTATCCCCTTTTCTATAATTCAAAATCTATAAGTTGGGATACTCTAAAAATATAGTTTGTAGATCTTGACAAGAGTTACAAAGTTGGTATATAAAGTTTTTAAAGTTTCCAAAAATAATTTCAAATAAATTTGAAAATACAGTTTTCCAGCATTTGTCCCCTTTTGATTTTAAAAGCATAATTCAAAATTTATGCATAATTTAAGAAAACTTTATATATGAAACATTTTTGGTTTGCAAATTTAAACATTTCATAGTTTTGAAGATTTTCAAGTTTTATTGAAAAATCAAAAGTAATTTCAAATGTTTATTTCTAGGGTTTTATTCCCCTTTTGAATTTGAATTCATATTTCAAAATCTAGACAGAATTTGAGGATGCCAGTTAAATAAAAAGTGTAGCTCTTAAAAAGTTATGCAAATTATATTTTTGGATATTTTCAAGTTCTTATATAAATTTTAGAGTAATTTGTTGTTTCGACGAATGGCATTTTTGTAATTTGCTTGAACAGTACCGAGACCTATGAATTTCGGCCATGGCCGGCTTTTCACGCCGCGCCGCCGTCCACCGCCGCACATGCCGATGTGCTGCCACCGCCAGCTCGTCTCCCGCGCTCAAAGCATCCTCGCCACGTGTCAGCAGCTCCTACCTCGCCCCTGCCCTATATAAAGGTGTGGCCGGCCGTCGTCTTCTCTTTTCTTCCTCTGTCGCCGCCGCCGTCGTCCTCGTCCGCCGATGAAATTCGCCACCACCGAGCGCGCTCCACCTCCATTTTCTTCTCCTTTAGCTTCGCCCTATCCTTGTGTACCATTTGCAACCGCTCATGCTTTGCCTCGTGACCGGAATAGCCTAGCGCACCGTCGTGTTCTCCGCGGCCGGTAGAGCGCCGCCAGAGCTACTCACCGAGAATAGCTCTCTCCGGTGAGTCACGAAGTTCATCTTCTGCACCGTTGCGTTCGCCTTAACACCACGCACCTAATTAGCTCTTTCTTTTCCATAGATACTACCTCGACGTGCAGGAATCGCGCCTTGCCACCGCCGGAGCTCGTCGTTGCTGCCGCCGTACGCAGTCAACCTCGCTCCAGACCACCATCGGCCTCACCAGCTAGTGCATCAGTTTTGCGGTGAGCCACTAGTGCTTATGGCACCCTCCTTTTTCTTCTTTAATGCACCACCATCGTTGCTCCGCGGTCAGCCGCGCCGCCGTGTCCGCCATCGCTGCCGGCGGGCATGCCGTCGTGCCTTTGCCGCTGCATTAACTACCTCAGCATGTTCGCCTAGCTGCGTAGAGCACGTAGGTGCCAAGCTCGTCGCCGGAAACCTCACCGCCGGCGAAGTATCGTCGGTCAAAATCGCCCTGCCACCGGTCAACGTCGGGAGCCGATTTTCCTTTTTCTTTATTTATTTTCAGAAAATGATTTAAATATTATTTTCTTTGAAAAATCATAGTAATTCATGTATAGCTCCAAAAATTCTAAAAATTTTTGTGTATATTTTTTATGATGTCATTTACCTAGAAAAAATATTAAATACCAATTTTGAGTACTTTTTGCTTATGTTAAAATTAGTCCTTTTAATTAAAAAATACACCTTGAATGATTTTTAATAAATAAAATAATTGGCTTTTATTTCTGAAATATGTTTTGCCATCTAATTAGACCAAGATCTTTTCAAAATAAAATTTGGAGCTCAATTAGATAAATTTAATTTTATGCCTTTATTTTAATGCTTTTAATTAATTAATTAACCCCTTTAATCATGTTTAATCATTATAGGATTTGTTTGACTTTGGGATTGATTGATGACCTTGGGTCATTAACCCTAATGACCTTTGGCATTTTAATAAATTGTTTGCGCTTACCTAGATCATGTCATTAGGGTTTAATCGACGTTATTTCATGTGCTTAAATAATGTCATTAAAGATGTAGTTAACCCTAATGAACTTAGTAAGTTTTGTTGGCTTGCAACTTTATCGTGAAGGAAAGTTATACTCAAGCCTTTAAATCTGGTCATGCATCCATTGAGCATCATGTTTACTATTCTATCATGTTGAAGCATATCATTTTCTCGTATAGTTTCCGTTAACGAAGAGTTTAACGTTGTCGCACCAGATCCCAAGGAAGAGCAGATTCAGGAATCGGGAGTTGATCTAGAGCTTGAGACTGTCTTCTCCGAATACCAAGGCAAGCCCCGGATGCATTCAAACCCTACTCTTATTTTGTAAAAGTTTATCGCTTCAGCTTTTATATGTTGCATTAAATATTAGGAGTTGAGTGATAAACCCACCAATTGCATTACCTATCTTACTTCCTTATTCCTTGTTACCTGTTAACTGGAAGATTCTTAGTAATGCTTAGCCCTGCTTAATTAATTAGGTTTTTATAAAGGTAAAAGAATGAAAAAGATGAGTTGGCTTTATCTGTTGGAATCATGATGATAGTTAATAAATTGAGTCCGGACGGGTAACTTGCATTGGGAAAGGAGTCCCTCTGTAGTGTTTCCGTCTGTTGATGCCCTAGGCCCCGTGTCGATGGTGATCTGGTGATATCGAGAAATTAGAAAATCCACATGCATGAAGTGGTATACAGTGGGCCAGAGTCCTCACGTATGTCATGGAGTGATATATAGTGGGCCAGAGTCCCCACATATGTCATAGTGGTACACTGGGTCGAAGTACTCATGTGTATCATGTGGTGATATATGGCTGCGGTTGTTATCCCGGTATATCTGTGATCTGATATGCATCGGAGTTAAAGTCTCCGGTATCCCAGTGATCTAGGCCCTAGCTGGGTATGAAAATGGATTCGAATCGCCGTTGCTTCTCGGAGAAGAAGATTCGATCGGTGTTCATCATCGTAGTAATAACTTGAATGATGATAAGGTATCGAAATGCAGTTGGTTGGTAATTTGGATCTAGAGCAAGATAACTTTATTTTCTGTAAATGCTTTTTCGCAAAAATCCTTATCTCTTGCAAGCCTTACCTTGTCCCTCTAGCCTGCATTTCCTGAGTCTTCACCCCTTTTTCTTTCATCGGATCAGTCTTGTTGAGTACTTTTGTACTCAGGGTTTGTTGAACCTTTGTTACAGGTGAGCCCCATGAGCAGGAGTGCTTCGCATCCTGCTGCATGACAATCGTTGCGGAGAGTGACGACGAGTAGGATGTTTGGCTCTTGGACAGAGCTTATCGTCTGAGATTGTAATAAAGTTATTTATCGCTACTCCACTACTACTATGGTTTGTAATATTTAACTTATGGTTTGTAACCTTTGAAATTAAATGGTTTGTAAAATTATATTATTGTAATCATTTCGCTATTTTACTCCGATATATCTTATTTGTACAAAACCGTTGTAATACTGCAATGTCTCTTTGTAATGATTGATCCTGCTCGGAGAATCATGGATGATTCGGAATTTACCCGACAGACTTTTAAGTCGTATGGAACACATTCATGGTTATTTGGAGTCTCTTTAGACAATAATAATGCATATGAGCCATATGATTTAGGAGGTTCTGCCACACTTATCAATCACAGAACAATGTTTTTTCACACAACAAAACAACGCTAACGCTGGCTACCTTATCAGCCATAGAAATGGTCCAGCGAACAGGATAGGAACACACGAATCAAAAAAAATGTATGATTGAGATGAATGTGTAGAGGTAAAACAGGGAAGAGGGAAAACACAGAAAATAACGGTGTTTAGAACAGATGAATAAAAATAAATGAAAATTTACCTTTGGGGGTCCCGTGGTACTGATTAACAACACAAGAAACAATGAAGGTGTACTCGACACCCGTGCGACAGCATGCTGGCCAGACTCCTCATATCCTGTTAACTCGTCTCTCTCCCTCTCTCTCTCTCTCTCTTGACGTGTGTATTGACTCGGGCAACCACCAATACTTGATTGAATGTTTTTCACCTTGTGTTTTGTGCAGGAATGCTACCTTTCCATAGAAACGACGAGCTCTCTTCCTGTTGAAACCATTGAAGTGCTCCATAGTTGCGGTATCCTCTTTTGTGCACAGTGTGAAACTTACCAGCTAGGCTACCTGCTTCTTCATCACCCCATGTCTTAAAACATACCTGTTGCTGAGAAGATTTGAAGTAGTTTCCCTAGTGGTGCTGGTGGTGCTCGCATCAACGTTACCACAGTCGGCAAGGAAGCGCACGCTCAGCAAGCACGTGATGCGGACGTGCCACGACCAAATGTGCAGGCACAGATCTAGCCGGAGGGGGCATGCCCTCATAGTGCCACTGATTTCATGGATCAACCAAGTTTTTTGGTCATGGCTGCTTTGAGGAAGGAAGACTAGAGGTCAAAGATGAGCTTCAACCTTCCCTAAATCTCCATTCTATATTTGTCGGTAGTTAGCCGCACATCTCCGCTTCCCAGGTGAGGACGTAGAACCTCGAGCTAAATCTCACTATGGCGCACAATGCAAGAAGACGAACTTGCCCGATCAGGTCACAACTTTGAAGTAGGTGCCGCGACATCTATGAGGATCTAGGAAAGGCAGAAGGCTATTATTATGAAGTGGAAGCTGGCCTAACAGAGAAGGCCACAAGCTAGAGACCTAGAGAAGGAAGCTCAAGAGACAAGCTATGCCATGCACATGGTGGTAGCTCGAGAGGTGGATCAGCTTCAGGGCCTCCTAAATTTCACTATGAAGGAAAAAATTATAGGAAGCACTCTTCTTTCTGAAAGTTGTTACTTTCACAAACATGTTTATTGTAGACTTGGCAACTGTCATATTGTGTATTTGGATGAGCAACCTATGTCATACTATGTTTATTATTACTTGGCCATAGTTTTCTAAAAAAAAGAAAACATGTGGCATGACGATCTGATCATAGAAAAAACTTATTATACACGCAATGTATACATGTTCAAATGACCCGTCTCGTTAGTGTTCTAAAAGCCATTGCTCATCTCTAGTCCTAAAAAGCGGTAAAAACAATCATTCATTGTAGTGACCCATCCCCTCCTTGAAAGAAGCTTCCCTCGTAGACCCAACCTTCCCCTGAAAACGGTCGTGTGTAGCCCTCCCCTATCGTGACTCCCTCTGTGTCGTCCTACGTCTCCCTTTGTGCTGCCCGGGCACCTCCCTCTGGCCGCTGCTCTCCGCATCGCCCGCGACACCGTTTGACCAACTCAATCCAGGTCACCTGGACCCGACGTCCCACCACCAGTGCTCCCACACTATTTCGTTGTCTACCCAATTTGGAAAGATATAATACGCTTAAGGAATGGTTTGAATTGTGATTTTTTTTACAAACTCTAAGCATATTATTTAGCCGAATTCACCTATATGTGTTCCACAACCCTACTCTGGTATGACAAATCTTACAAAGTAAATTGTTAAATCTTGAAAGAGAGGGTTAGAAAGACTTAATTCTTTCATGATATATCGAAGTGTCAGTATTCTTCACTAGTTTCATAGGAGCACCTATTTTTTAACGATTTCATATCATTTTCACTGAGAAAAACAATATTTCTTTTCTTGATAAAGTATACCTGTATTAAATATGGGAATCATAAAGGTACAAATACAAGTACATCGTATAAGGACACGGAGGACAGCTGCCTAGCTTATATGCTACAATGACCTCAAGAAAAAAATAAATTCAGACTGGTCCTTAGCCCCTTTGAGAGTGAAAGTCAGCCTCATTCGCCGTTGACGAAGACCGTCGTCACCAGCCAACGCCGCCAAACCTGAAGCACCTGAAGTCGGAGGAAGCCACCGGCGTTGAGGTGGACTGCAGCAGACGCTCAATCTTGCGAAGGTGAAGAAGTCTTTGAACGCCCATCCGTCAGGATCACACTCCAGATTGGAACGACGATGGCGGCGCTGATGATGGCATCCGCCGTCGCGTTGGAGCCGAGCCCGCTCAACCCTGGACCGAAACTCGCCAACGACCCGTGCCGCCGGCAAATCGAGCTCGATCCACCACACTCCATCTTGCCGCGACACCCCCAGCCGCCACTGTAGCCTTGACATAACACACGACACGAGCATCGCCGCTCCGCCGCGACGACGAAACAACAGTCACCACAAACTCCTACACCACCTCATAGGTCTCCCATCGTCACCGGAGCAGACGACAACGAGGGGGATGAAGACCGGGAGGACTTTATTCCACCATGGCAGCGCCGCCACCTCTACCAAGCTCGCGCCGCCGGAGAATATAACCCTACAAAAGATACCTAATCTACACCGCCGGACAAAGAGCCTCCGATTCCCCACGCATCCGAGGCCCCGAGGGCCACCAGAGGCGGAGGGAACCGGCGACCTCGCCGGCAGGAGCACGGGATCACCCCCTTTTCGCCCGTAAGGTTTGGTTAGGGACGAGGGAGTTAGTTTTGCTACCTACGGAAAAACAATTTTTCTAGCTCACTAGAACAATTGTTCTGTGTTTAGCAAAAAAAAAAATCACATGTCGAAGATAAAACTATTTTGAGTTTGGAAAAAAGTGTTATAGTTTTAAAATAAAAAAAGCGTTTCATAACTGTTCTAAGTTCAGATGAAATAGTTTCTAGCTTCAGTAGAAAAAAAATCATCTTAACAAATTATAAAAAAAATACCCTGTGTTCTTATTTACCATGTACTAATAAATGTTATTATTTATCTTATTCGAAACCAATGTTCCACTGTCCAACAGAGAGAACAAATAGGAAAAAATATATATACTAGGAAATTATAAAAAGAGAAAGAAGAAAGAAGAAAAGAAGAATTATCATCACAAAAGAAATGTGTGAAAAAAAAAACGGCCAAGGTCCAAGGAGATGAAGCTCCGTGCGGCGGTGCGGGTGCGCTCGCCTCGGAGCTGATTGGCTGCACTGGGCTACCCCCGTCCAGGGTTCAACCGGCGTGCGCTCTCTCCGTCTGGCTGTCTCCACCCCCCTCTCTGCGCCGCCGCGGCCTTCCTACGCCAGGTGCCGAGGCCTTCGCCTCTTCTCCGGTGACGAGCACTTACCAGGTATTCCCGCCCCTTCTCTTCTCTTCCTGCGGTGCAAAACCAAGCACCCCCCTTCTCTTCCTGCGGTGCGAAACCGAGCACCCAAACCCTAACTGCTGTTTGATGCCTACTACCAGGAATAATTTCAATTTTTTTTGCAAAAATTAGTGGGTCCTCTCCTGAGACCTTCTCTCCCCGTCCTGCTGTGCGAAACCTAGCAACCGAACTTTAACTTAAAGCTATTTCAGCTACTTGTATTCGGATCTGATCTAGTTACATGTGTATACCATCTCAAAAATTGTTGGGTGTTCATATATTGTGCAAAATTATTGGGTGTTCATGTGACATGTCCTTTACTGAGTCCACACCTGCTTTTATGCTTCTAGACTATCCGGTACCACTAATTTCTGTATTTCCAGAATGCATCTTACTGCTATGTTTTCTGTCTGCAGACTTGGAGCAAGGTTCTCAACATGTCGTGGGCCGCAATCGAGAATGATCCTGGTAAATTTGTTTTCTGTTGCCAAAGTTATACATTTGTTTAGATATTGTACATTGCAGGTTTTTCCTTTTTTTTAAACACATGTTCCAAGTATGGCACGATGATATAGGTTCATCATTGGCCCTGATTGAGTGAGTGGCCTTTTTAACCGACTGCACTTGCTCTTAAAAGAAAAATCGACTCTAAGACTGTATTTTGAATAAAGGATCCATGCCAGTCATGTTGATTGATGGTTGCCTAATGTCATTTTATTTTCATTGGATGTTGATACTATTGGTTTGGACCAAACCGCATTAGCAGTTTTTTGTACTGCATTACAAAGATAAGCTTTTCATAACAGTACATGTGAGTTGCAACCTGGTTTAGTAAGGTTGGAAAATTGAGATGTGTATCCCTGCCCGCATACACCTGTTGCACCTAATGAAGAGCATCCATGTCTTTTAGGACACTGCCTTGAAGTAACACAATGCTAATTCTCAAATTCAAACTCACAGAATTTCTGACTTTTTATTTTGGGTTGTCTCGGAGTAAAACAATAGTCATTCTCAGATCTCAGTCTAGAATTCCATGTGTTTCTGCCTTTTCACATTGAGCTGTCAGAAGAAACCCCTGTCTTTGGCATTTGCAATGGAGTGGGAGGGAAACAAAAAATCTAGAATCTAGACCTCTCTTCCTCCTTGTAGTATACATATCTGAACTAACCCACACTGTTAATTTCTTTTCTCACATTGTGACTGGTTGTCCCTTTTTTTTCTGGTAAGGGAAGAAATAACTCATGAGCTTTCATATCTTGCATATTCAGGTGTCTTTACAGAACTGTTACAGCAGATGCAACTGAAGGGTCTTCAAGTAAGTAATCAACTATCCTCACTCTGAGTCTATGTTCTTGATAAAGGTAGATGGTTAGGAAACAGTAACGTCACCTTTTAACTTATATACAGTAAGATCAGGAGTCTGTTGAATTTGATATATGTTTATACCTTACCAAAGTGAGCATACAATGCACCTTTTCGTGTTAGTGGATTAGGTTGTAAGCAATTATCCACACAGGTATTAGAACCAAGGATATCTGGCAATGTTTTGCTTGTTTGATACTTTCATTATTTAGTGACAGATGTTGCCTGGTATAATTTGTGATGATTGTATGATAAAACAGCCATAGTGAGTTGTTAAGGTCCCTTTATATATGATAAGCATATAATGGCCATCAGATTAGATTAGCTAGCTCTGTAGGTTGCCTGAACCATGTACTGGATTTTTACAAGACCACAACAGCCTTTATTTAAACATGCTGTAAGCTAAGCATACTCAGATAGTAAAACAGTGGAAGGTATTCTGCAGCTTGTTCTTTTACTGTTCAAGCTTTTCGTTGTTTCTAATTATAAAACTATATATAGTATACAGAAACATAGAACATAAATTTACTTTTTGCAAAACAAGAGTGAGGCTCTCCTATTTGGCTGTTTCTTCTCTTTTTTTTGTGAAACTTGACATTTCTTTTACATATTAAAAAATCGGGCAGATATGCTATGTTATCTTTTTCATTATCAGGTTGATGAACTCTACTCACTTGACCTGGATGCTCTCAATGATCTTCAGTATGTTATCCTACATCTAGCATTAACATGAATGCCGTTATGTTTCTGAGTTAACAGAACCTAATTTGTGTTGGCATTTACCAGGCCAATATATGGGCTAATAGTGCTATACAAATGGCGACCTCCAGAAAAGGATGAGCGTCCTGTCATCAAGGATGCAATCCCAAACCTTTTCTTTGCCAACCAGGTCAGAAGCATTCGAGTTGGCAAGCAGCCCCTCCCACCTTTATTCGTTTACACTTTTTATAAAATCAAGGATGTTCTTCACTTGCAGATAATTAACAATGCATGTGCAACCCAAGCTATCCTTTCGGTTCTCTTGAACTCTCCTGGCATCGCCCTTAGTGATGAACTTAAAAGGCTGAAGGAATTTGCAAAGGATTTGCCACCTGATCTCAAAGGATTGGCTATTGTCAATTGTGCAAGCATTCGCATGCTAAACAACTCGTTTGCAAGGTCAGAGGTCCCTGAGGAGCAGAAACCATCTAGCAAGGATGATGATGTATACCATTTCATAAGCTATGTTCCAGTGGATGGCATCCTGTATGAGCTTGATGGGCTAAAGGAAGGACCAATAAGCCTGGGAAAATGCCCAGGTGGTGTTGGTGATGCAGGGTGGCTTAAGCTAGCGCAGCCTGTGATTAAAGAACACATTGACATGTTCTCTCAGAATGAGATAAGATTCAGTGTGATGGTGATCTTAAAGAACCGGAAGGAGATGTACACAGCGGAGCTGAAGGAGCTCCAGAGGAAGAGGGAGGGCCTCCTTCAACAGATGGGTGACCCTTCTGCGGTCAGACACATAGCAGCTGTTGAGCAGTCACTAGCAGAGGTGGCAGCTCAGATTGAGTCTGTGACGGAGAAGATCATAATGGAGGAAGAGAAGTCGAAGAAGTGGAAGACGGAGAACTTTAGGAGGAAGCATAACTACGTGCCATTCCTGTTCAATTTCCTCAAGATTCTTGAAGAGAAGCAGCAGTTGAAGGCCCTGATAGAGAAGGCAAAGGCGAAGCAGAAGTCTCACGGTCCCAGTTCTAGGTGAAAGCTGCAATGCACCTACTATCTCTTTTAGTTGGGGATTCCTTGTAGAGATTGGCCCTGTGTCCCTTGTTTTCTTGGCCAGTTCTTGAACCTTATGCTTACCCATAGTTTTAGGTAGCGCCCAAATGTCTGCCTTTACATATTCAGATGAAGGGATCTTGATGAAAACCATGCATGGTTTACCCAGTTTTTTTTCCTGGCAAACTAATGGTGTCGTTTGCTGACACATGTCAAACCTTATTTGTTCCTGAAACGTAGAGGATGACGCAATCCCTGTATGAAAACATGCATGGTTTACCCAGTTCTTTTCCTGTCAATCTAATGGTGTCGTTTGCTGACACATGTAAGCCTCGTTTGTTCCTGAAACGTAGAGGATGACGCAATCACGAACATGTCTACTCTTCCAATTTGCCGAGTATCCTGCAGCGCATCATGCGATTTGGTTCAAACCACCCAAGTTTGCCGGAAAATTGGAGTCTGTATATGTGCTTTCCTGGGACAATGCAGATCCATTTTACCGCACCCATAGCCCAAGTCTTGTTGAAACGTTCAACCACAACACCGGAAGTACCGGTCAGTGCTTACGAGCCTTCAAACAAAGTTCATTCGCTTTTTGACTAATACTATAAATTACTACTAGGGGCAATGCAGATCCCATTCGCCCTGAGAAGAGAAGGCAAACCACACCAGTTGTGTCTTGCTTGTGTTTGTTGGTCGTCAGTTGAGTACGTACGGCGCTCGTACACAACAATGTTAAGTCTGATGTTCAAAAAAAAAAAAAGACAATGGTAAGTCTGTTGGGCCGTTGGAGACTTTGGAGGATTGAACAGATATAGCGATGCGAGTTTTGCGTTTTCCGTAGTGGCCCCCGAACTCATCCAATCGAGCTGTATTTGCTTCTGAAAACAAGAAAAACTACTGGCTTTGAAAACAAGAAAACAGCAACGAAAAAGGACTGAGTAGTTAGGTCATCCTCAGTGTTGAGCATGACGTTGTTTCTAAGACGGTCATATATATGACGTAGAATACAACGAAATATGGATGAAACATCCAAGCATAGTTTTATTCTATATGGATGATTCATATAGAGTTATTAATTGTGTCAAGAAAATTTCATCCTCATAAAAACTCACTTCTTTCCTCTCTTAGTAAAAATGTTATCATGTCATAAAAAGGCTATGTAAATGAAACTCTCATAAAACTTGCACTAAGACCGGAATTAGTGACTCACAACAAGAAGTCGTGTTTATAAAAAAAAAAAATGCCTAGGAGAAGCCGGCAATTTACTAGCAATAATTTGCTCACACGGGTTTAAGTCCTCGACTTGATACGGGTATTCGTATTTTCTTAGATTTATTTCAAGTTTAACGACGCTATGCTTTTAGTGGTAAACAAAAATATTTAGAAAAAAAAAGATTCATGGGTCTCTGTTTCCTACACCTCGCTGCTTCCGTATTTTCCAGTAAATATGCATGACGAGTGATTAAAAATTAGATATTTCATATTTTGCGGACTGTCTCATACAAAATTTGGAAGGGCGAAGGAGCATTAGCTTGGGAAAGAGCATATATATTTTTTTTTGTTCGATAACAATCAATCTCTCTGCGGTCTCAAACTAAATTTGATCGATAACAACGCAAATTTAACGATTGCACTATGTAAATTCAAAAGATCGGAACGAACATTGCGTGCGTCACTTTGTCACGACAGATATATTAAGGGCGTGTGCACACCACTGTGTGATTTAATCTCGCGCGCGTCATGAGGGGCATATATACTACCTGCTAGTCTTCTAACCACTGCTAGTCTGCTAGGGCAAGGGGAAAAAAAAGAGCCTCGATCTCGATCGTCCTAGATTTTTTAGATAAAAAAATATATTTTCCGTTTCAGTCATCCGGAGATGTATCAGGTCATAATTATTATGATAGAAAGACAGTGTTATAGGTAAGATAAAAATTCACATACTGGTGCACCTAAAATTAAAAGTAAACGACAAAAAAATTACATCATCAATGGGGACTCTAGCACCATTGGAGACTCCGAATCCTGTAACCTGACAACAGCCCAAGGCACTAGATGCATGTGCAATGAAACCGTCATCTCGATGCCGACACTAGCCGGTAACCCAAAGGATCTTTCAAAAGTGACGTCTTCAACGAGAAAATGTCATTCAAAGACGTCATCGTCGCCCAACCAGAGACAGGTGTTGGTTTTCACCCGGAGAGATCCACTTGAAGAACAAGACGACGCTTCCAGCGAGGAAAGTGGCGTCTACAGACGTCACCGCCGTCGACACATGGTAGTGAGCGACCATTGCCACATCCCACCAAGGACCATGCCGTTACGCCAAACACCAGCGACGTGCACCATCGCCGAATCCGGCCACAAAGGCCGCCAACTCTCAGATCCGAAAAAATATTGCTGGCTCTAGCACGCCGACATCGTCGTTGTCGTTCCACCGCCAGCAGCAACGAGGCGAGAACCTCACCGCCTCCAGCCCTAGGGGCCAGGATCCAGCCGTAAGGCCACAGACCCGATGCCCCATGCCGACACCTCCTTCTTGACGATCACCGCTGCGGAGACTCCAGCTAGGGCCGACCACCGGGGCACCGGATCTGGCCGCCTAGGCGCCGAATCGCCGCTAGGCCCAGGCCACTGCTCCGCCGCCGCTGCCCAGACCGGAGGGTCGCATCCGCCATCCTCGCCGCCACGCCACACGGATCCGCCCACGCCGCCGGCCGTCCCTCCCGTGGACGTGCCCCCGAGGCTCGCCTGATCCGCTCCCGCCGCCGGCCGTCACGCCCGCACGGACGCACCCACGAGCCTTGCCTGGGAGGATCCTCGCTGCCACCTTCATTGGGAGCCGCGCGGGCCTCCCAGCGGCGTCCTCTGGCGGCGGCAAGGAGAGGGAGGGGTGGGAAGACGTCGGGCGGCGGCTAGGGTTTGGTGCTGCCCGAGCCGTCCTTGCGGGAGGACGACGCGGGGGTCTAGCAGACGTCAAAAAATATTACTGGACTTGTTTTCCGATAGATTGTATCCTGGATCTTCCTAGATAACACCTCGTACAACATGTCCTATAATAATGTTGCATTTTGAACACAAAACTAGCTACTAGCACACAGCAGTCCCGACTCATATGCATTCACAACACACTTCTATCTTAGCTACTAATCAGGTAGTGGCTGGCCAGTCCAGCACAGCACACCGAGAAGTTCAGTAATCTATGGGCAGATCAGGAAGGAGACGGTCCTACAGGTCAACGACCCTTGACAAACTGTGCAGGTTTGTTTATGCATATGAGTTTATTCAGAATAAAGTAGAGATGCTCTCTGCATTGCTTTGCTGAGCTGATGCCTGCAGGGAGAGAAGCAATCAAATGGAGATTATATTATCTTATACTATATTTGAGCAGGAAGGACCTTGCCATACCTAGTTAAACAAACGTTTGAGCTGCTGGGGAGAGGCATGCATGATTGCACTTAAATATGCCAACAAATATATTCTGTTCTTCCATACTAGTTGCATTTGGCCTTGCCCAGAGAGGGTATGAACATAGGGGGGCATATGTATACACACTAGTTAGCCTATAATATTTCTGACATGTACTAGTTAGTCGTGCACAACAGTATGTGTGTGTGTGTGTGTGTGTGTGTCAGCTTTCGGGCTGGGTGTCATTTGAGGGAGGCTTTAAGTAGGGATGTTGTCAAGTGCAGCAGCTAGCCATCGTCCCACTCAACCCCAGTTGACCTACTCACAATTCCCCACTTCCATTCCATCTCCATCTCCGGCCACGCGCCTGCCCTTGTTATCTCCATTGACCCAGCTCGATTTCCCCTTCCTCCTCTCAAATAGAGTTCCAGCCCCTAGATTTCATATCGCATGCGTATAAATCTGCCTGCGGATCGGAGATCGATCGGTCGAGAAAGGAGCTAGCTAGCTAGCAACTACCATGATCGGGGGAGAGGGGAACCCGTATTACCTACATAACCACCAACAGCAGCAGCACCAGCTGTTCCACCATGGCCACGCTGCTGTCGACGGCATGGACAGCGGCGGCTTCATGGCGGAGCCGCCGGCGGCGGCGTCGTCCGGTTCCTCCGCCGACGCGCAGTGCCACGCGCTGCTCCACAACCTGTCCGTGCTCAGCGACAAGGTGCAGCAGCTGCAGCCGCTCGTCGGCCTCGCCGTCGCGCACGACGGACCTGGCCTCGTCGCCGCCGCGCCAGGCGCCGGCACCGTCATCCAGGAGATAATCGCCGCCGCATCCTCGATGATGTACGCCTTCCAGCAGCTCTGCGGCCACGGCACCGCCACGCAGGCGCAGCAAGGCGGGAGTAGCAGCAGCGTCGTCGTCGCCGCCGCCGGCCATGGCAACAACGGCCGCATGGCGGACGCTGCAGCTACCTGCGCCGGCGACCACCAGCAGCACCAGCAGGCTCCCGTCATGGACCACCATGTCATGCAGCAGCACTGGCAGCACCAGCACTACGGCGGAGGCTACGGCGGGCGTATCGACGACAGCAAGACGACAACCGTAGCTGCTCCGGCGGCACCACATCCTCAGCCGACGACGATAGCCGTGATGATGGCCGAGGAGGAAGAGGTCGTCCTCGGCGTCGCCGGAACGATCATAGAGCTGGAGGCGGCGGATCTCCTGGCCAAGTACACGCACTACTGCCAGGTGTGCGGCAAGGGGTTCAAGCGCGATGCCAACCTGCGCATGCACATGCGCGCGCACGGCGACGAGTACAAGAGCAGCGCGGCGCTGGCGAACCCGGCCAAGGCCGCCGGGGTAGACGCCGCGGCAAGCACCAGCAGCAGGTCGTTCTACTCGTGCCCGCAGGAGGGTTGCCGCTGGAACCGGAGGCACGCCAAGTTCCAGCCGCTCAAGTCGGTGATCTGCGCCAAGAACCACTACAAGCGCAGCCACTGCCCCAAGATGTACGTCTGCAACCGCTGCAACCGCAAGCACTTCTCCGTGCTCTCTGACCTCCGCACCCACGAGAAGCACTGCGGCGACCACCGCTGGGTCTGCTCCTGCGGCACCTCCTTCTCACGCAAGGACAAGCTCGTCGGCCACCTCGCGCTCTTCACCGGCCACCAACCCGCTGTGCCCCTGGACAGGCAGGCCAACGGCGGCAGGAGGTCGTCGTCGTCGTTGTCAACGTCCACGCAGCTCGGTACGTAATGGCTACGGCATTTGGGGTCGATCGGACTTGATGAGAATGCAGGTGCAATGCACTGCCTTTATATCAGGTAGGATATATAGATAGTATATTTGTATCCGTGTTTGCAAAAACGCTCAAATTAACACATGAGTTTGGTTGCTGTTTTCACTATCTTGAAAAGAAAAAGGGAAAAACTGCAACCAAACTCATGCTGTTGCTGTTCGTGTGTAGATCAATCGACATATATATATATATTATGGATTAGTGTGATGGATGTGTTTTAGTTTCAGTTTTAGTTTGATTAAATGGTGCTAATACTCCAATATGATATGGCATCAACGCAAAAATGTGACTAGCCTGTTTAACTTTGTAAAATTTAGGGCCTACAGCAAAAACTGAATATCTCCGTGCATGAAAACTCAAAGCATGAATGAGTTTGATTGTTATTTTAAAAA
>CM041635.1:7810333-7850249 GCA_023333625.1 Bothriochloa decipiens | reverse complement strand
CAATCAAACTCATGATGTCTTGAGAACTATATGTAGATTGACATACTTCGCTATAATTCTCAACAAGTAGTGTGGTGGATATATGGGTTTTGGTTGATGTAGTGCTCCTATTATTAAAACTTCTAGAAATATATATCAAATAATGTTAATGCCTTTGTTTACTTAACTTTGCAAACTTTAGGGCCCAAATATAAACATCATCTCACATTATGTATACATACTTTGGTATAGAGTGATTTGTTTTGAGCAGGAATGGGCTGAGGTCTGTCGATCCTTTGTTGATTTCAAGTACTCGCTCTGTTCCAAATTGTAAATCGCTTTGATTTTTTGTTACATGTATTTTGTCATATACCTAGATATAATAATATGTCTGATACATAGCGAAATTTATGTACCAAAAAAGTCAAGACGACTTAAATTTTAGAACGGAGGGAGTATGTACCGATATGGGAAGAGGGAAATGGGATTCAATTCTTGTAAGTTTGTCAAGTATCAGTCAATGAGACAAGAAATTTGGACAAGTATACCTGGATGGGTTGATATTGGCACTCGCTGGGATCTCGCTCTCTCAGCTCGCACTGTTGCCATGATGTTTGTTCTTCACTTTATCCCCGCCAATAGAGTACATTTTTCTTTGGAAACATCAAAATTTACCTTATCACTGATCAGCCAAGATTCCAGTGCCCACTACCTAGTAGCAAAGAAAGGAAAAAAGTCAAACATACTCCTCCGTCTCGGATTAAAGTGCATTTTAGCTATTCTAAGACAAAATAAGATAAACGACAATAGACACATGTAACTCTCACTTAATTTTCTAATATAATTAAATCTGATCCGATTTCGTACGATTAAAGAGAGCAATCTAAGTTTTCTTATACAAAATAAGAAGGAAACATTAATCACCAATCACATACTATTTTTATTAAGAAAAAATATTCTTATATTTTTCAAATGCACTATATTTCGAGACACCAACCAAAAACCAGAATGTACTTTAATCCAAGACGGAGGGAGTATATGCATGTCAACTGTACATGTCCCTTGCAGTAGAATCTGATTTTACTAGTGTAGTAATATTCATTCATCACTTTGGAGACAACTCTAGTATATATTGACACAAATCATCAGCTTATCGTGCATGTTAAACCTCCAAAAGTTTTAGCGATTTTACTTTACAATATATGAGAAATATTTATGAAAAGTTTTTCTAGATCTCACTCTCTCTTAATCATCATTTAGAGTCATTTGCATAAAAGATTGTTATCTTTCTACTCTCCGACGGTTTTCTATATCCTGTGTATACTCTAGAGAGCTAGTCATTCTTATTTTCTATTTTCGCTAGTGAGAAATCTGAAATAGAAAATAACTATATTTGGACATCCATTTAGAAAAGCTATTAAGATATATAGTTTGCACTGAAACCTCTATTCCTAACAATAGAAAGGATTCAAAGAGTCTCTTAGATCGAGTTGCTCTAAGATTTGTCCAATGTCTTCACATCTAAGTTTTCTATATCAAGATTTGGAATTGCATTTTTCGCATGACTGTGAGGCAATGTCAGTTTTTTTCTAACTTATTGGAAATATCATGTTAATTAAAGTCCCTACAGTTCTCTTATATTCAAAAGAAACAGTATGTCTATCTTTCATTTAAATTGAGTAATTGGCGGGCTTACTTTTTTTAAATAAAAGATAAATATATCCGGCTTCATCTATCAAATGATAGAATTAAGCCAATTATTACAGAGAGTTTACAAAGTTCAACGACTTGGAGCACAAATAGCAACCTTGTAGCCCCATCATAGGCTAATCGAAATAAAATAAAGTTTGATCTACGCAAAACCAATGTATGTTGACGACAACCATCCACTATAACTAAAGAACTGAAGCGCGGACATCTCGAAGTGGCGACCAATCCCGACCATTAGATCCCTCTGGTCGTCATGCCGCTGTAGACTTGCCCACTGCCGAAGTCAATGTGTTCCTCTGAATAGTAACCTGCAAGAAAGATTTTGGTTTGCATTTATCAAATACCACTTTGTTTCTTGTTAGCCAAATAGCCCAATAAAGTGCCGTAGCCGCTGTTAATAACACTGAATTATACTTTTTGGTTTCTACTTTTGACCATCTTAAAAACAAATCGTTTATACTAATTGGAGGAGGAATACCAAAAAAAATATGTACAGCACGTCACAGGAATTTGGCATAAACACAATCTAAAAAAAGATGTTGAATCGTCTCTTGGCAATGACAAAAACAACAATGACTGTCACCATTCCAATTACGCCTAACTAAGTTATCCTTAGTTAAAGTTACACCTTTTTTCAGGTACCACAAAAGGATTTTAATTTTCATAGGCACCTTAATCTGCCATAAATCCTGTGACACCCTAACTCCATTGTTAATTAACGTAGCATACATAGACTTGACCGTGAAGTGCCCTGACGCATTCAGACCCCAAACAAAAATATCTCTTTGATCTAGTAAGTTTAAGTCTTGTAAAGAGGCAACAATTCCATGCCAGGCACTTAAATTAGCGCCCACTAAATTTTGGCGAAAGGAAATATTCAGCGGGTTTGAACTAAGTACTTATGCTACATAGTCTTGCTTCCTTCTTACAATATTAAACAACGAAGGGAACTTATCTTTGAGGGGTTTATTTCCCAGCCAGGTATCCACCCAGAACCTGATTTGTGACCCATCTCTCACTTTAAACGAGCCCAAGTCCATGAAAATGTCTTTGGTGTTCATCAAACTTTTCCAAAAGTGTGAATCTGTTGATTTTTTCTCACAGCTTCCTAATGTCTTGTCTTTAATGTATTTGTTTCTAAGTAATTCCTGCCACATCCCATCTTCATTTAGTAATTTAAACAACCATTTATTAAGTAGGCATTTATTTTGAATATCCAGATTTAGAATACCTAAGCCTCCTTGGTCTTTAGGTTGGCATAGAACTTTCCACTTTGCCAATCTGTATTTGCGTTTATGTTGGTCATTCTGCCAATAGAATCGCGATCCGAAGCAATCTATTTTCTCAAGAACACCTCGTGGTAGTTCAAAGAATGACATCATAAACATCGGTAAACTAGAAAGCACTGAGTTTATTAACACTAAACGTCCCCCCCACATATAGCATTTTTGCTATCCAACCACTCAGTCTCTTTTCAATTCTTTCTTCAATTACTTTTCAGTCTCTGTTATTTAACTTTCTAATATGCATAGGTAAACCAAGGTAACAGAATGGGTATTTCCCAATGACACACCTAAAAAGCTGCGAATAAAACTCTTCCCTGTGGCAGAACCTCCTAAATTATATGGCCCACACAAAAGAAAATCTTAAAACATGAATGCATTTATTTCATGATGCTCAATGATTATGCTTGATAATGCACTTGATTATAATTTTAATTGCTTACTAACATCTGGGATGTTACAATCTTACCCCCTTAAAGAAATCTCGTCCCGAGATTTCGGAGCAATAAAATCCCGTGGGGTAAGTAATGGAAAAGGAAATGTGTCAAGTAAATCAATTTGACAGAAGTTCATAAAACAACAAGGTGTGATTTAAGAGTTACAACCAAGATATGCAAGAGGTTGCAACTAACAAGGTATTTAGGTTATCAAGGGAATTTAAGTAAGGATTCTCAAAATTAAGTTCAAAGAGTATGGGTACATTAATTGTGAAGCTAAAATAGCTGTGGGCCATATAATTTAGGAGGTTCTGCCACATTCGTATTGTATAGCTAACATGTCAACCACTATATTAAATAGTATAGATGACATGGGATCTCCTTGCCTAAGACGTTTTTTAGTCTAGAAGTAGGATCCTAGTTGATCATTTACTTTGATATTAACATTCCCTCCTTGGGTAAAACATTAAACCCATTGGCACCACTTTACGGGAACCCTTTCATTCTTAATATTTTCTATAAAAAGTTCCAATTAACTTTGTCATATGCTTTTTCAAAGTCTATTTTGAAAATTACTCCATCTTTTTTATTTGTGTGAAGTTCATGTAATGTCTCATGGAGTATTACAACACCCTCCATGATATTTTTGCCTGGCAAAAAAGTTGTCTGCGTAGGCCTAATTAGCTTGGAAGCTATGGTAGTAAGTCTATTAGCTGCCACTTTAGTAAAGATTTTGAAGGATACATTCAACAGATAAATAGGCATGTACTGTTGAATCACCTTCGCATCTTTTTTTGGGCAAAAGGATGATGGTTCCAAAATTAAGACTGATTGAGGAGAATGTTTCCTTGATGGAAATCCCTGAACAAAGCCATCTGGCCCTGGTGCCTTATTATGCTCCATCTGAAAGATCGCTGCTCGTACTTCCTCTTGTGAGAAAGAATCTGTTAAATACTCATTTTCCAGCTATGATACCTATGGGATATCCTCAATTTTTGATTCATCTAATGTGAAATGAGGCTTCTCGGATGGCCCAAACAGGTTTTTATAATAATTGGTGATATTCCCTTTGAGCTGGGCATCACCTGTTATTATATTATTTCCATCCTCCAGCTGAAAAATATGAGTTTTTCGATGCCTACCACTAGCTAACAAGTGATAATATTTTGTATTTGCATCCCGTTCTAACAAATATTTTACTTTGGCTCTTTGGTACCATTTGAGTTCTTCTTCCCATAGTAACTCCGCAAGTCTTGTCTTTAACACATGTTTGAGATTTAACTCAGCATCATTAAGCATGATCAACTCCGCCTTTTTATCTAATTCATCTAGTTTATTTAGAATAGTTGTTTTTTTCTTTCTTGTATGAACCACTCACATTCTTTGCCCATCCTCTAAGGTATTGGCGTAATCTTCTAATCTTCGTTTGCCACCTCTCGATAGACGAGCCATTAACTTAGGTACTATGCCAGCAACCAACCTAATTCAAATTTAAATTAGGGTTGGTAAGATGTTGATGGAATATTTGTAGACAAAAGTAGAGGGGTATGGTCAGATATTTCCCTTGTTAACGCATGAACAATGGTATATGGAAATTTAGATTCGAACTCTGTGCAAACAAGAATCCTATCTAACTTTTCAAACGTCTGGTTATGTAAGTGATTAGCTCAAGTGTATTTTCTACCTAACATTTCTATTTCTCTCAAGTTCAAAGAATCAATTACCGCGTTAAATATGAAAGGCCACCTGACATTAAAATTATCATTATTTTTTCATCCGGTCTCCGTATAATATTAAAGTCTCCACCTATAACAATAGGTAAAGAGTCTTTGGAACACACATGTACAAGCTCAGATAAAAAAAGAGGCTTCTGTTCTGCCTGTGCGGGCCCATAAACCGATATTAAATTGAACTTGAAATCTCGCTCTTTATGTCTAAGCTTAAAACGAATATAAAAATTACCTTCATCTATTTCCCCAATATCAAAACTTAACAAATGAATCCCTAGAATCATTCTTGGCGGGCTTACTCAAAAGAACATGCATGAAATTATGTGCAATGACATAGGGCCAAAATGGCACCTTATTTTGTTTTTTACCCATGTGTGGTTGTGACGTACTGCTGCTCTAGAGAAAATCTCTCGCTAATCTCACTTTGATCCCAGCATCGCCACTATGGAGTATATTATATATATGCATATGTTTTCGATCACTCACGGGCGATTACTAACTGAAACTTTTTTTTTTTTGCCATGTTAGTCACAGATCGACTAGCTATATCTGGGTCTAGGCTATAGCTAGTAGTGAACCCACAAAAAGAGATCATCATCACTGTACTGGATTAATTTCTGTTTCGCTTAGCCAAATTTATTTATCATTCTGGATGATCTGCTTAGTTGGAAAACTATGCAGTCCAAACGAGTATATGTATATATGATCATATATAAAACCTGAGTTTTAGGAGGATCGACAGTACATTAGCCTGGCAGTAGTCCATTTGGGAGTGCGCCGGTTGTGTTGCTGTCTTAGAAAAATCCAGCGAGCTGCCACAAAGTGATAGATATGTCATGAGTGTGCTTGTAGCCTTGTAGGCTTGTCCTCTACGCACACGCACTGCTAGAGAATGGGCTGAAACTTGTGATGGGCCGCGGGCCAGACAGGAGCCAGGCCGACTTGTTTACTGGCTCCGCTAGCCCTGCAACTCACTCGTGCAACCAGATAGATGTCTTCGAGAGGGTAAGCGTGCACCGCGCAGGGAGTTTTTTTTAAAAAAAGTTATTTTCTTTTTTCTATATGTATATGCCAAGGAAATCATCTGATGTGAAGCCACGTGCATAGGATGTGATATACAGTGACAGTTTAGTAGTGCATCATCATCACATAAATACAGTATATCAGCTGTGCCTGCGCTCGATCTGTGCAGCAGTCAACAGGCAGGTATTTTCGCTGCGTCTATAGTAGGCAAACAAACTGTTGTTGGCAATTGGCATATGTCAACTCTTTGTCTTAAAACCCTGTTCACACCGCGCACGCCTTGCTTCCAAACGAATCCTAACCGTGGACCAAGGAGGCCAATATAAAATAAGGCAAATTATGAGCATTATATTGCTTCCTTCCTGCTGCTGGAAAGTGGCCGGAACCAGTCCAAATAATAGTGGAAGCAGTTGATTGGTAATAAAGTACAGTATGATCGAGATCATGGATGCCTGCACGTAGCGCTAGTCGGTCAATGAGCAGCTTGCTTGCTGGCTCAGGGATGCCGGCCGCCCGGACAGGCGAAGCTAATTGACTTGGGCATGGACTTGACTCGCACGCCCTTCAACTCAATTCTTCTTCATCTTCCTCCAATCCACCTCTTCCAAACACATCTGCGCGTTATCCGCTCAGCTTTTGTCAGTACATTCTTCCAACGGATTCATACGTACGACGTGGTACACGCTGGACAGAGGCCTGTGCATTATTTGAAAAAATTTCGCCCCCAATTCCCAACAAGATCAGTAATGTACACACATATACTGTTGAAGTTTGTAAGACAAACTATTACTATTTTTTATGAGGAATAATACAATTTCATTTATTTAATAATAGCTCAATAATTGCAAAAAAAAAAAGATCAACACTGCGAGTTGCATTGGTTTATATACAAAAAAAACTATATAAGAAAATGATCTGTAATATCGCCAAAAAAACAGAAATACAACAGTAGCTTCTTAATTAATTCTTGGTCCATGGCTATATATAGCTAGTGGCGACTAATTCATGATTCACACGCGTACATACAGAGAAGATGTACATCTTTCTGCATCGTCTGAAACTCTGAATTCATTCCGAATTCAGGTGTCAGCGGCCGAGTTTTCCTCCATCGTCAGTGCGCACACGCATGCAAAAGAGATAGGATGATGACCTGAAAGATATATATTATAATAAGTAGAGTATGCGTGTTTGACTGTAATAAGTATTAGCAACAAGTGCTAACTAATTAACTAGCTTAGTAGGAGTAGTACAGTACATTAATTAATTACTAATTTTCCACGTACTAGTATGCATTAGTCGTCTGCTTCTCAATTGTTTAGCGAACTAGCTAAACTAGCGTGATTGAATTCGCAAAGCAAACAGTTTCACAAAAAAAAAAAAAGAATTCACGAAGCAAACAAGACACCAGAAGCTGCGCGTGCCTGCATGTGTGCCAACCGTTGGATCCACGTATCTCTTTTTTTCATTTTCATTCAGGGTGTACTGTGTGCTGTCCATACTAATATACGAATGCTGCATGCGCATATACGACCGATAATTTGCTATATAAAATTATTAACAAAATATGATATAATAATATTTGTGATGTATAGTAAGTATAATTAGATTACTAGTGAAATGTATTTTTATAGTTAACATATTAGAAGATACGAAATATTGGTAATGATTTCTAGATCTAGTCATTTTTTTAAAAAAAACATGAATTTCAGACAAAAGAGGAAGTATTATATTGGATTCTAAGAACCTTTATTCAATATAAAGGGAGATGCACGGAGGTTACTGCCGGGAAAAAGACTGATGTCTGCGATGTATATATAATACATTAGTAGTACATTTGACCGTGCAAACCAAAAGTTACGTCCACACCGTCAGTATCCTTTTCTTTGATACATGCAATTTACTATGTATAAAAAAATCAAAGCGACTAACAATTTAGAATGGAGGGAGTATATTTTTAGAAGTGATGGGAACAAGTTTGGTGGTGTATATATGTATATGTACACGTCCACTGTTAGTCCATCCTACTGCTACCATTTATATAGTATATTTTCCCACGCCAAAGCGATACGACATAACGATCCCCTACTGAATTTACTATTGTGCGGTACAATCGCGTACGGATCCGTTGATCACATGCGTTGACTAAGTTGACAGCTGGCTGTGTTGTTTTGTTTGGCATAGCTCTGGTCATATGTGAAATTTCTGAGAACGGTGTGGAGGAAATATGCAGGACATGTCTGATACGCTAAAAAATTAGTCCACCTATTATATAGCCCTCCTATTTAGATGCACCAGAGCTAAGTTTATTTATTTTTGGCTAAATGCTTTCTCCGTTTTAAATTATAATTTATTTATCTTTTTTAATCAAATATTTGATCACTTTGTCTTATTTAGAAGCTTATTAATAGTTAGTTCTAAGTCGTGCGTGGAATAGACGCGGCTTAACCTAACCACACTCCCGAGCTCTGCGTTAGAGGTAAGCAGACCAAATCAAGTCAGTTGACAGCAGCCACGTACGGAGTATACTACATACAGTCTACACAAATCAATACAAAATGTGTAATGTAATAATGCTGGTCTGCTAAATATATATGTAAGCCAATGTATGTCGTATGCTGCCGGAATCCCCACATTTATATTTTTCCAAGAAAAGAAACGCGAGAAAAACATTAAAATGAGGATATGACGTACGTTTGACGGGGGAGCTGCGCTATATCGAGTACGAGTTTGATTTGAGTTGCGCGCAAAGATGCCGACGCGAGCAGAAAGGAACATATATGTGTGTGCATGTGGACCCGACCGATTCCATTGGGTGGTACGTGCGACTCTTTGCAAGTCTTTTCTGCGAGGCCCTGCTTGGAAACAAATAATATTTTGTTACTAATTTGACCCGGCCTCCCGTTCATGGCATCGGCACGTACGTGACGTGGCGCCGCGCGTGAGGGCTCCAGCCAGCTGCTTCAGTGGCTCACCGCCGCTAATCTTGGTCGGTCCCAGCAGTCGGTCACGTTTACTCGTCGGCTGCCTCACTCCAATCACGCGCTCGCGGTCGCAGTCGCGGCAACGGAAGGAAAAGTCCACGGTCACCCAATCGCCTAGCAGCTGCGAAACTTCCCCGTGGGCCCGACCCGACCCACCAAACCGTCGAGGCGTGGAGCCGTGGAGTGGAGGTGAAGCACCCGAAGAAGTACACTCGATCCACGTCTCCACTCCGCCGGGTCCGGAGGAGTTTAGCCCAACTGCACCCTCGTTAGTTAGCGATTTGCATGCAGCCCCACTAGGCATTATCCTAGTACACGTGCACGTGCCTGGCTACTTCAGTGGATGCATTGAGCACGTATTTGTTTTTTATAGGATGTTGCGATTTGTATATACATGAAGCATATGTGTGGTTCCTGCCAGGCTGCCACCAATCTGCTTAAAGAGTCGTAGGATCTACACGTATATTGTGGTGGTCTTTATAATTAGTACTTACCTTGTCTCTTATTAACCGTCGCTATGTAAATGCGCTGCATAATTTTTTTTTTCAAAAACTTTGACTAGATTGTTCCACATATATTGCTCTACCTCTTTGCATCATCTATATATATAAGAAATTCCTTGGTGTCTATCACAACCAAAAGCAAATTGGGGTGATGCTTAATGGTTTCTTAGGACCTAGAAGTTTATTCTCACATGTTTATGTTATAATACTACGAGAGTGAAACCAAAAACTAAGTTATATATACAAAGAGAAAGAATAACAAATACATTAGTCGATGGAAGTGAGCCAGCAATGGAGAACTCTATTTTTGGGCTTTTCAAGAGGGCGTAACATAACTAGAAAAACACCATCCATGAGGGTGAAATCTGCGAAACGTTCCCCAAAGCAAAGAGACCAATGGTCAGGCCAGTCCAAGCGCCAGGGGTCGCTGCACACTGGGGCCAGCTGGGCTGGAGAGAGAAAACAAACAGAATCAGTATTTTAACCCTTGGATTTTGCCCTGTTTACCATGGTGTTCCGAAAATGCCCCCGTCCTTTCTTATAGCCCAAGCCACCGCCCTTCTTCCTCCTCTCATTCTCATCTCCCTCGGAACTTTCCCCAATCCACTCCAATATCCTCCCCTCTCCCAACCCTAGCCCGCGCCGCCGCCGCTTACTCGGGTGGCGCGTACATGACCCACCCTTCCTCGTCGTCGTCCTCCGCGCCGCCGCCTCGGGCGGCGGCGGCGGGGGCTGCCTCGGCCGAGGCCACCTCCCTCGCGCCGGGCTTCCGCTTCCACCCCACCGACGAGGAGCTCGTCTCCTACTACCTCAAGCGCAAGGTCCTCGGCCGCCCGCTCAAGGTCGACGCCATCGCCGAGGTCGACCTCTACAAGCTCGAGCCCTGGGACCTGCCCGCCCGCTCCCGCCTCCGCTCCCGCGACTCCCAGTGGTACTTCTTCAGCCGCCTCGACCGCAAGCACGCCAACCGCGCCCGCACCAACCGCGCCACGTCGGGTGGTTACTGGAAGACCACCGGCAAGGACAGGGAGGTGCGCCATGGGCCTAGAGTCGTCGGGATGAAGAAGACGCTCGTCTTCCACGCCGGACGCGCCCCCAAGGGCGAGCGCACCAACTGGGTCATGCACGAGTACCGCCTCGAGGGCGACGGCGCCGCCGGGATACCGCAGGTATATATCTATCTATCCCCGTCCCCCTTATTGCTTGCGTGTTACTCACACTTAACTGTATCGAAATGCAGTGTGTTTTTTTTTCCTATATATATGCTAGTGATAATACTCTTGATCAGTGCAATCTTCTGTTAATAAGAAAACGAAATTGCGACCCACACGGGTATCCGATAGACGATAGGTTCGGTGTGAAATGAGTTAGATTGATATTACAACCTTTTACCTGATGATTACTCAATAAAGTGGATCCTTTACCTGATTCCAGTGCAAAAATTCTTTTGACACCACTGGTTGTACTCTTACAAATGCACTGTACTTAGTACTGACACTGATTTCTGAACTTCTTCGCGCAGGACTCTTTTGTGGTGTGCCGGATCTTCCAGAAAGCTGGCCCAGGTCCTCAGAATGGGGCACAGTATGGAGCGCCCTTCGTTGAGGAGGAATGGGAGGAGGATGATGCAGATGTCGGTTTGCTTCCAGTGGAGGGTGATGCTGCTGTTGACCCTGAGGTTCCCCGCGCTCCTGTGGAGATCCCTGGTGCTTTGGAGAGAGGCTATCTTCAAATGAGTGATCTCATTCAGGTATGGTTGCAACCAGTCAACTTGCATGATGTTTTTTTTTTAAAAAAAAAACTGCCAGTGTTTCTGTACATAGAATTCAATTTGATGTTCATATTTAGTCTAAATTGTACTTGTTAGCCATCAAAACGTGAAGATAATAAAAGAAGGGATGCAAATTTGTTGTATCTCTGAAAGTATTTCATTGTTTTAGTTTTTTTCGAAAACCTGGCAGGAGCTCTGCCTCTCAATTAAGGAAGGAAAGAAGTTATATCTACAGGAAAGGCCGGAAGTCCGGCTAGCCCACACACAGAAAAGCAGGAAACACCCAGCTTGGGTTACACAGTGGAGGCTAAGTTGGGTCGTTGAGTACCCTAAAGCACATATGGCTTTCGAGGCCACTTGTAGAGCATCCATCGCCACAATTTCATTGTTTTAGTTACAATGAATGGTACCTGAAGAAGGAATAGATACTGTATATCTCATTTTCATGGGAACTTTTATGACATCAGGACCTTTAGATTCAATCATTAACTGAACTGTTTGAATGACCCTATGTTCTGTACTACTACATAAAAGTCCTGGTACCTTGTATGATAATACACTGCTTTATGAGTAACGGGCTATTGTATGGATATTGTTATTTACCTGTTGAATGGTTTTTTGGGTTCTATAGGTGGGTTAGAATAATTGTTTAAAAGGCACCTTTCCTGTTCTTATGTTGTTGTTAAGTCAGATTTTAGTTACCTAGTATCAGAATTTTCATTTGTTGCTTTTAGTGTCCGACTAAATTTTTTTTTTAATGTAATAGAAGGAGCTCTGCCTTTCAACTAAGAATAGTTTATAAGGAAAACCAGGCCTGAAAACCTTACAGAGTTGTAGATTAAACACAGAAAAAAAAACCCACATAACCAGAACACAATAGCCCTGACGTACCCACTGCTACCCAATTACACAGAGGTAACACATAGACAAACGTCACCCACCGCATGTCCTTATTGCCAAGCTGATCACAAGAGGCAAAGAGCAGCTCTGGCTTCCCACGGTGAACAACAGTCAAAGGCCCTGACATCCTCCGGCCTCCTAAACTAAACTGATGTTAAACATATGCTAGTATAAATGTGATTTCGTTTTCTCGTAGTGCACTTATCAGGATAACAGGTGATGGTGAATTGGTGATGATGTTTTCTCTTAGCACACTCCTCTGGGATAACATTTGATGGCATGTTGTCCATTATAAGATTCATGTTATGCTCATTGTCGAAAAGGCCCACAGCTGGACAGACCATGACTCTTGCCATGCCTTATATTGATTAATCATGTACCTTGCATTTATCAGGTTGCTGGATTTCCTCCTGCTTTGGCATTTTCCTTGTTCTAACTTGTATTGACGCATGCTGTGGGGCAAGGAACTGACATTTTTTTGGTTGTTGTTTGCCACAAACCTTACTTTTTCTCTCAGGATTAGGTAGGAAGTTGTATGAGATCACGACTACAAGAGTCATGATATCATGGTATTCATGTCTGAACATTAAAAGGTTTGGGATTCTGTGTTGCCATTTCCATCTTTAACTGTGTGGTGTGAACTCCACATCATGCTACGGAGTGCAGATTGTCATACAGAATAGTTCATTAACAATAAGCTTTTTTAAGAAAACATTTCTTGAATGTAAAAATGAGCTTACTATTCATCCATGCAGCGTCTCTCTCTTTCTTTTCTGCAAAATATGATTTATAGGTGATCTTTTTCTGTTTACTCAATTCATTTCGATACATTGGTAGATTCATGGTTCTAATTATGTTGTTCTTTTTTTTTCAGGGTTTGGGTGTTCAAAATGGAAATGGTACACCTAGTTTGCCAGTGTCTGATATTTCAAATAATAGTAACCATTCTGAAGATGTAGATGGAAATTCTGGGGACATTTTAAGTGACCCAAACCTTGGCTCTAATTTTCTTCAGTATGAACCTGGGGAGCAAAATAGCTTAATGCTTAATGGAAATATCACATCAAAGGCAAATGCTGGAGATTTTTTTAATAATTCCAGCCCCAGCGATGGGTTCCTAGAGCTGAAGGATTTTGCAGATGCTGCAAATTTGGATTTCCCTTTGGGCAATGGATCAACCATCTGGCCTTCGGATGGTTGGGCGTGGAAAACACCTGACTCAGCAGAAGCTGTAAATGGAGCTAACAATGAGATTCCTCCACTCCCTGATGACCAGACATTCCAGCCAGATGAGTTTGAACAACTTTTGCAGTCAATACAACAAGATTCCCATTTGGGCTCAAGTATCATTGACCCCCCGCATTCTTCTATGACAAATTCAGTTCTGCCTGAGGATGATTCTTTGATGTTCTATGATGCACCCTTCGATTCCACCATGTGTGATGATGGGTTTGGACAGAATGGAATTTTTGGCTCTGCAGCAACCAATCTGTCTGGCATCGGCATGGTGGACGATGGTATGCAATACTTCGATGCAATGGATGATAATTTATTTAATGATATTCTGAGCTCCATACAGCAGCCTGCTGGTAGCAGTTCCCACGCTTTTGATGGCCCAGTCCTTACCCAAGAGGTATGATATCATTTGAAACAAGTGACGAAGTTGCTGTGTTTGTTTCAGACCATAGATATGTACTGGTGATCACCCAGAATTTTCTACTTTTACAGGTCAACAATACCATGTATACATATAGTCCAACTCAAAAGGTTTTAGAACCTAATTTTGTAGTTGGTGCCCCATCGTCTGCTAGGTTACCTGAAGCTGGTAGTCAGTTAAATTGTGTTGTTTTACCAGGTAATCTTATTATGGAAAATTACAATAGGTTGACTGTATCTTGATCTATAATGGAAAAAGGAGAATTTGTCATACATGTTGCACTAGATTCTTTTATGCTAGATGTATTTACTTACCCTCATTGAGCAAGATTGAAGTATTAGACGATTTGTGCTGTTGAGAGAATCTAGCTCAATCTTGCTTACTTGGGGCAGGGTTATATACAGCTGGCATGCAATTTTCTGGTCATTAGCTTACACCTGTAAATGGACATTGTTGACAAGTTTTTTTGTGTTGTGTTCCACAGATGGTCAGGCTAAGAGTAGTGCTATCGGAAAGGGATTTGTAAAGATTTTGGATTCGATCTCCGCTCCCCCAGCTTTTGCAGGAGAATTCCCAGCTAACCACCGCAAATCCTTGGCTCGTATTTCTGGGGGACGCCCCAACACACTCCATGTTTCTGCCGAAGTGATTCGTATAGGAAGTTTAGCTGTTCCTTCTGGCGCAGATAAGTGGGCTCTGCAAAAGGATCAAGGCATGGAGCTGCTCTTTGCAGATTTTGAGCCTGATACCCGCATACACTGTGGCTGCAACACCATCACCGCGGTGCTGCGTGGTGGCTTCTGCCTTTTCTTCGTTTCGGCAATAATGCTCTTAGTGAGCTACGAGGTGGGCATGTGCATCTATGGCAAGTAGCAGCCTGGTATTGGATTAAGATAAATCTCATGACATTTAGGTTAATCCTGTGTTTGAGGCAGACTCAACTTGGGCCTCCTGCTAGCTTTTAAGTGTATTGCATTGCATGACATGGACCTGTGGGGTGTTTAGCACTAGCGGTACCATTTTGCAGCTTGAGAGCTAATGGTGTATGTATGGATTCAGTGCTATTTAGTAATAGTATGTGAATTGCCTCATTGGTGTGATGATGCCATTTGCCATGCTTCTGGTTGTAGTGGACAATGTTAGTGCAAAATCATGCATATATATTTCACTGCCATGGGAATCATGATGCTTTTGCAGTATATTTGTGTTGGTGTTTTGAGTGTTTGTAGGTTTCAAAATGAATGTTCATCGTGTTATACGACATAGAGCGCCTGCAAATGTGTCTGTTCACAACGATGAATGCAAGTTGTGGCTAAAATTGCCGGTTGGTTTTGTTTGTTTTGCTTCTGTTTTCATCAGTGTTGTTGCTATTGAGACTCGATGACTGCTTAAAGCATGGTTAGCAGCTCGGCAATCTTGTTTGGTTGCTTCAGTCAAATTCGTATAGCAATTTATATATTCATCATATGGAATCATGATGCTTTTGCAGTGTCTAAATGTTAGTGTTGGTGTTTTGAGTGTTTGAAGGTTTCAAAATGAACGTTCCTTGTGTTGCGCCACATACAGAGCCTGCAAATGTATCTGTTCACAACGATGAATGCAAGTTGTGGCTAAAATGGCCGGTCGGTTTTGTTTCTTTTGCTTGTGTTTTAGTCATGAATGGAGATAAGAGAGTTGTTGCTATTGAAACTCGATGACTGCTTAAAGCATGGTTGTCATCTCGGCATGGTTGCTTTATGAGTGTAAAAAATTTGCATCATAGTCAAATTCGTATGGCAATTGTATATATAAGTAGTTGCTACATCTTGCAAGCAGCTCTTTCTCTCTAGTTTCAGCTGTCATCTGTTTTCGCCAGGAACTGTACTAACATAGACAAATGCATTCCAGTGCTATTGCTTCTGTAACTAAACTAGTTTTCTCCTGGTAGCATGATATCTTCCGGAAGATCACAAAACGCAATCCCCTGCGTTGCACAAAAAAAAAAAAAAAAAAAAAAAAAAAAAAGAGGCTAAGCCAATCCTTTCCGACACGATTTCTCTCTTTTAGACGAACTCAATGTTAAGCTAAAATATGCCACTGTGACTTACCTCTCCTGTAAGATGGGCATCGCATTTTTTCTCAGCAAGCAATTCAGCTTCACTCTGAAAGTATTATCATAGGGTCAACTGTTAAATCTATATGCTGCTTATATTCTGAGCATATCAGTGATGGAAGTTTCTATAGCCCTAACCTTTTTAATCCGTTCCCAGAGAAAATCGTCCATTGACACATCAGTGGCTAGTTCGTAATCACCATCACCCTGTTGGAAGAATTTTATGATCATCGCAGAGGTACCTTATCTTAGGACAAAATTAATGACAATTTGATCAGTAGATCGTACCTTCGATCTGCATGGCATGCTGAACACGATATCCTCTGCTATGCCATAAGGATTTCCAGTCGTATAAACCTGTGTGTGTTTTTTTCAATGGCTTTTTCCATTAGAGGAACACCGAAACAAAGATGTGATCAATTCAAAGGCCTCAAAACCTACCCCTGTAGAGAACCAGTCGCCTTCTGGGGTAGGAGTTACAAGAGATTTCATAGCGTCCACTATTGAAACAGCGGTTGATGCGGCTGAAGATCTGCCCCATTTTTGGATGAGCACACCTCCACGCTGTTTAGATTTAGGAATGAAACAGAATCATGGTACAACCTTGACTTAATTTCTCGAGTAACAGGCAGCTCCAAACGTATTGGCAGCAGTAGCGCGCGAAGAAAATGGATTCGATTGGCGGCAGGCGAGGCGAGGCGGGCCGCCCGCCGCGTGACACGTGGCACGACAGCGATTGTTCGGCTTCGGCAGCTTGCGCGTCCACGCTCCACGCGTCTGCTATCCTGGCGGTTCCTCACGAGGAGGAGAACTCAGAACAGTGACAAGTAAAGTCATTTTAAAAAGAACCTTGGAGAATCTCAGTTTTACGGGCAGCATATTTTTTCTTTTTTTAAAGACTCTGACAGATCTGGTACCCTTTTCTTTAAAACGAAAGCCACGCCAAACGAATGAAAAAAAAGGTTATTCTCCCACGTACAATAATCTTCGCTAGGTGCATTTCCGGCCAGGCCTGAGTCTGTTAAGTCGGCCTCCTCGTCTTTTCAAAGAATGTGATGGTACAACTTCTCATCGTTACAACGGATCAACAATTCGACCAGTGAGTGGCAAAATTTTGGCAAAGTGTTCGTTCATTTCCTTTTTGGGCGAAGGGTGAGATCTTTGGTTTGAAGCCATACAAAATGTAGAGACAGTGTTTAAATCATATTATCTTTTGACTAATATATAAGCCCTGCATGTAGATGAAGTTGCTAGCATTGAAGCATAGCTAACCGATACGGGTCATTTGTTGTACAATAAAATTACTACAAGGAATACAACCGTTTAGATGGATTAGAAATCTGAATTAAGATTATGATATGGTCATGTGGCATGTATATTAAACATTTTGTTTAGCTTGGCCTATATATACATAGGCCGCTATCACGTCATAGTGGGAAAAGGTGTTTTTGATGTATGTAAAAGAAAAGAACAGAGCACTAACCAAACGGGTGAAACTTTAAACTATAGTTTCAGAAGCAATTTGCTTTTGCATGGTATATATCTCGTAGCACTTCGGACCCGGTTCTCTGCTTTGCTGCACACCTAGAATGACATGGCAGGCTCTATCTTAAAAAATCATTTGTTTTTTATACAAACATCGGATGAAGATGGTTATTATATAAAAGATTGTATCTTTCATGAAACCTAAAATTTTCTAGTATTAATATGTTTTTCTATTTGAGGTCATTAAAATGCTAAAAATAATACAAAGTTTTGGCGGTATATTAATCATGTATCGGGGCTTCTTATCTTAGAAAAATTCTGTCTCTGTCACACCCTAAAATTTTCTATTTTGGGTTGTGCTTAGAAAACTCTAATTAAAATAAATGTTTTAATATTTGAATAAAATTTACTAAATTTAGTTTAAACTCGTACATGTTTAGTTATAGGAAAAAGATGAGTTTTAAACTTTTCTAAATTAATTTGATAGGATATTGCTTGATGTGATGTCTGCTTGTTCTTTGAGTTTGTGCTTTTGTGTTTGCTAAGCTTTCAAAACACGTTTAGACGTCTTCTAATCCTTCTAGGGAATTTTCTGGACTTTTTTGAAATATTTTTTCTTTATCCTAGAGCTTTGTCCAATTTTTAGATGCTCCATCATATCTTCTTATGAACTCTAAATACTATATTTAGGTTGCTCATGTTCTGAAATGTATCTGACAATTTTTTCTAAATTTTTGGAGCCTTCGGAGTATTTTTCGTGGCTTAAAAGTCAATTCTAGACTTTTCTAGAATTATTTTATCCATGAAATTAATCAATTCTGAAAATAATAAAGTCTCTCAATTTTTCCGACACCTAAAGGCCCATGTCTTTATTTACTAATGGGCTTTCATAATTAATTAGGCCTATTAGTAAAGGTGAAGGGTGCAATATCAATTAGTACCATATTGCTAGTTGACGTTGACGTGGAGAGTTTTCCGCCCTATATATTAGTACCAACCCCTTGAACAAAGCACATCATAATTATCATGAGGGGAGTCCCTAGTTGAAAATCCCTATGGTAGCAAATTCTATTTTTCTCCTTTCTCTACGTCATGGTTTCTAACCTCTTGCCAGCGTCGCCGTGCTGTGCATGAACGTGCAGACAGGCTGCTCGGTGCCGGTCTGGCCAGCCGCCGACGGCCGGACACGTCCCGGCCAAGTTCTGGCCGAGCGCCCCTCTCCCTTCTTCGCGAGCAGCGCAGCAACCATGGCTGCCAGACTCACGACGTTCGTGAGGTTGAAGATACAGTAATTATGAAACTGCCATTGATCGTATAATCTCCGTTGTTTCAACGTTTTAACTCCGATTCAGGCGATTCAAGTTGCGTTAGTTTTGTATCGTCGTGTTCTATGTAGTAGAGTTAATTTTTATCATGTATCATGCTTTTCTATATTTAGCTAAATATTAAATTATGTAATATGTTTGTAATTAGTTAGTTTTATAGTTAAAAACAATATCCGTTTCATATCATCGTAATTATACATGACATGTTAATTTGGTTAATCTTACCCTATGTGTTCCTAAGTATGTTTTGGTTAGATTAAACATGCTATATGTAATAGACCATAGATGCTCCCGTATGTTTATGTCGTTTGCAAAGCAAAATTTAAATATCTTAATGATGTGAGATATATTTATAAATAAGATATAATTAGTTTAATTTAGTTTTTAAAATAAATTATGGTTTTATGTTCTATGAGTTAATAACTTGTTCATGTTTTTCTTTAAATAAAGTAAATACAACTTAAAGTTGTTTCTTTTATAGTGTAAAGCTTTCCGGTAGGCGTTTCTTGTGATCGTAGCTATAGCTCTCTTTTAGTACGTTATTTACCTTGTGTAGTGTACTGTTTTTAGTGGCTTTTCTTTGTTGCTTGTATATTTCCTATGTATGGTGCTACGAGTAGAAGAAGAACCGTTGTGAACGTTGGAGATCAGGAGCTGCAGAATGAAAGATAAAGGATGATGTTTCTCTAAGCATTTTGCTTTGGGTATAAAGCAAGTCTTAAGGCAAGTATAGTTTGGGTTTTATTTCTGTGACCATGATCTTGTGATTTAATCAATGTTTAAGCAATAAACGTTAAAAGATGACTTTTAACAAATTAAGATCTTATCTGTACATGATCATCCGGGATTTACAATACAGCTGTAAGGGCTATATGGCTCTGGCTTTAGCTCAGTATGAGGACCTTTTATAGCTTGTTAGCGGTTTCTTTTTTGGCGCAAGAGGGGTGTGTCCGGGTTGGGTGTAGTTGGACCCCTGTCTATATGTGTATAGGCTGCGATTGTGTGCCATCTAGAAGGAGGGATACTACATTCGTAGGGCGTAGAAATCTTAGCGGCCCTAACATATTAGACGAACCTTTGAAAGGCTTCATAGTGAACCCTGCCGGCCTCCCTTGGTAGTGGGCTAAGAGGTTAGCTACCTCGGGTGAAAGGGAAATTCACGGCTCACAGTGAAAGTGTACACCTCTGCGCAGAGTTTAATAAACTGGTATACTAGCCTTGCTCAAGGACACGAGCGGCCTTGAAGACATTTACATTAGATGATGATTCTGATTATGTTAAGATGCTCATTATTTATCGTTATGTTTTGCATTATTTATGTTACAATGATTATAAGTTTATGGGCTATACTGTCTTATTGCTATACTTGTTGAGTTCGACATGGACTCACTCTTGCTATTCCCCCACACCTCAGGAAAAGTTTTAGGCTTGTTGTCAACCAGTCAGTTGGATCCAGTTGAGTGAAGTCTACACACGGAGTTTGAAGTCGTCTTTTCGCTAATTGTTCATTAGGTGATCTTTTATATATTGTGTACGTTATATTTAAAGCATTATGATTGATACTATTTGTAGCTATATATGAGATTTGTACTTTAAGACTCACATATAGTGTGTATCTAGTTTGTCTTTAGAACCGGGTGTGACAAGTTGCCTTGGATGTCATCATCAGAGTGGCATGGCGAGAGCGTGGTGAGCCCATAACCCACAGGTCCCAGGATCGTTGTTACTTGGACTAGTGATCTTTTACATCATGGATGGAAGGATGTTTGAAGATTGAAAACTATCCTTTTCTCGAAACCCCATGATCGTCTTTTCGCCCTGCGTGTTATGCTTAAATCAAGCAAGATCTATACTTGTCTCGTGGGAGATATCAGTTGGTAGTAAACTTAGTAATGACGTCTTGATTAATAACTGACGATGCCATGTTGAACCTAGAGCCTCCAGTGGGTGTACACACATGGTTGTGCTCGGTAAGCCCTGGTAACGTGAATTGTTAATCATGATCCATTATATGAGCTACTCCCATGTGTTAGCTTATCATGGACCTTTTCTTTGGTCATCTTACTATATCAATTTGAAGAACTGGACCTTGTCTTCTAGAACACTCTGGTGTTACCCCATAGACCTACATCTCTTAACTCTCAAAAAGTAAGTATGTGAAGATCAACTTTGGTCTTTCATGTGATCCAACCTTTGCCTCTCTAGTCAACCTCTCTCAGTCTACAACTCCTTTTTGGTATGTCACCACGGGTCCCAAAGATCTTGGTCTTTTGGTTGATCCATGCTGACCCTTGAAACATTTATTACAAGTGCAAACTCTAAAATAATCAAAGTTCAATATCTCTCAGGTCTCTTTGGAGGATAAATAGAAGATCATGTGTACTTCTCCTTTAAGAGACGATATTCTGCCATCTTGTCTCCATATCTTGGTATATGGATAATCTTTGATTCATTTATCCTGTTTTGTTTTGGATCTCGAAGCAATCTAGAGGATAAATTTGGAATTTCAACATCGACCTCTGAGAAAATCAATCTCTATAACATGTCCCTCCAAAGCTTTTCTAAAGTAGTTGAGGCAATCTCTGAACAACAACGAGGCGCTAGCAACCGTATCTAAAAATTCTCTCAAATCCCTCTCCTGATCCAGTTGCTATAGAGCCCCCTATTAAGGGAATGCACTACACTCCAGAGGATGACAAACCTCATCCTTCTTCATTTCCCTTGGATTCAAGGAAGATATTTTGAAGATTTTGGAAATACCTCAAAATTTACCACTTCAAGTGAGTCCTCTAACTACACCATTTAAGGATGACGATGGTCCGCACAATGATTCCTTATGAAAAACATCAAAGGACTGTCGGCCATCATGAGTCACGAGTGGCTGGCAGAAATGGAGCTATCCACCGAGGTAGCTTGTTGCCCCTTAGATATTCTGCTTTGCACCATTAAAGAAACCGCTATAGAGGCTCACTATAGTCCTACCGATGGGATGAAGATCTTTTAAAAAGCTCTAGCTGACAAAACTTCACCCCAATGAGTCTATTATCCCATCACATAAGCTTCTGGGAATTCCCACGGGAGTTGCTCTTGAAAGCTATGGGATCATAAGGACTAATTCCTTTGTGCATAAATGGTCTCGAGTATCGTCTAGATTTTATATCTATGACATTTGAGACACAATCCTCTTGGTTCATTTACCTTTAGGGGCACTCTTTTAGGAAAAACCAAAACATGGTCTCATGATTTTGAAACTGGGAAGTTCTCCTATCGCTATTCCACCTTCTGGTTCAAACAATGTGATTGTAGAACCCAAACCCGAATCAACCTGGATCATCTATTTTGTCTCTATCCCAAGTCTCCTCGAATCTTGAGACAAGGTTTATGTTAAGTGGGGTAGCATTCGCTACCAACTTCAATCAATCTTGAGCGTCTCTGGTCATGGGACATAAAGGTCTAAACATCCGTATTGGCCTTTCTTTTCATCATTACACTATACTCGATTATGTTCTACATCTTATCAACTCTTATGTCCTGAGTCAGATGACTGCAAGATCTAAGGATCAAAGCGTATCTTGTAATCATCTTTTGCTAACCCTTACTCCTTATCATCTCATATGACTGGAAGTAAGGAAAACATGAAGGCCTGAAGGGATCAATCCTCATACCCTTTGTTGATCTTTGCTAATTCATAATTCATTCATCGCATGTCTCATACATCGTGAATCAAGGAGTTGCGAACACCATAGCATCAATCTCCACCTGTATCATTTTTTTCTGCCAGTGTTGGCATTGGACCATACGTCTCATAAAGATCTAGAAATCTATCTATAAGATTTGTGTCAATCGCTCTCATCATCAACCTTTACCTTTCTTGTAGATATTCCTTATATCTAGTTCTCGATCTTTCACCGAGCCTCGATTGCTACTCATATTTGGAAGTCCTCAAGTTATTTTGAGAGTCAATCAATGACTCCCTTGTTAGCCCTTTTGGTGCTCCTTAAATCTTTATCCGCAAGTGTCAAAGCAACTTTATAACTTGCTTTATCTTTCTCATAGTCTCTTCGAATCTCGGGATGAGATTCATGTTAAGTGGGGTAGAATTGTCACACTCCAAAATTTTCTATTTTGAGTTATGCTTAGAAAACTCTAATTAAAATAAATGTTTTAATATTTGGATAAAATTTACTAAATTTAGTTTGAACTCGTGCACATTTAGTTATAGAAAAAAGATGAGTTTTAAACTTTTCTAAATTAATTTGATGGGATATTGCTTGATGTGATGTTTGCTTGTTCTTTGAGTTTGTGCTTTTGTGTTTGCTAAGTTTTTAAAACACATTTAGACGTCTTCCAATCCTTCTAGGGAATTTTCTAGAATCTTTTTCTTTTATCCTAGAGCTTTGTCTAATTTTTAGATGCTCCATAATATCTTATTATGAGCTCTAAATACTATATTTAGGTTGCTCATGTTCTAAAATGTCTCTGAGAATTTTTCTCAAATTTTTGGAGCCTTCGGAGTATTTTTCGTGGCTTAAAAGTCAATTCTAGACTTTTCTAGAATTATTTTATCTATGAAATTAATCAATTTTAAAAATAATAAAGTCTCCCAATTTTTCCGACACCTAAAGGCCCATGTCTTTATATACTAATGGGCTTTAATAATTAATTAGGCCTATTAGTAAAGGTGGAGGGTGCAATATCAATTAGTACCATATTGCTAGTTGACGTTGACGTGGAGAGTTTTCCGCCCTATATATTAGTACCAACCCCTTGGCCAAAGCACATCATAATTATCATGAGGGGAGTCCTAGTTGGAAATTCCTATGGTAGCAAATTCTATTTTCCTCCATTCTCTACGTCATGGTCTCCAACCTCTTGCCAGCGTCGCTGTGCTGTGCTGTGCATGAGTGTGCAGGCAGGCTGCTCGGTGCCGGTCTGGCCAGCCGCCGACGGCCGGACACGTCCTGGCCAAGTTTTGGCCGAGCGCCCCTCTCCCTTCTTCGCGAGCAGCGCAGCAACCATGGCTGCTAGACTCACGATGTTCGTGAGGTCGAAGATGACTCAAGGTATGAGTTACAGTAATTACGAAACTGCCACTGATCGTATAATCTCTGCCGTTTCAACGTTTTAACTCTGATTCGGGCGATTGAAGTTGCGTTAGTTTTGTATTATCGTGTTCTACGCAGTAGAGTTAATTTTTATCATGTATCATGCTTTTCTATATTTAGCTAAATATTAAATTATTTAATATGCTTATAATTAGTTAGTTTTATAGTTAAAAACAACATCCGTTTCATATCATCGTAATTATACATGACATGTTAATTTGGTTAATCTTACCCTATGTGTTTCTAAGTATGTTTTGGTTAGATTAAACATGCTACATGTAATAGACCATAGATGCTCCCGTATGTTTATGTCGTTTGCAAAGCAAAATTTAAATGTCATAATGATGTGAGATATGTTTATAAATAAGACATAATTAGTTTAATTTGGTTTTTAAAATAAAATATAGTTTTATGTTCTATGAGTTAATAACTTATTCATGTTTTTCTTTAAATAAAGTGAATACAGCTTAAAGTTGTTTCTTTTATAGTGTAAAGCTTTCCGGTAGGCGTTTCTTGTGATCGTAGCTATAGCTCTCTAACACCCTAGATTTTCAATTTTCAAAAATAGGCAAAATGAATTTTTGCTGAATAAATAATTAGACAAAGTAAATGTTTTTATGAAATAAAGTTGAATCATGGTAGAAACATGCTTGAGCATTCATGCTGGTGCATATTTTTCTTATGTGATGTTTGAACCCGAATTGTATTTCAAAATTCACTTGAATTTGCTTTGAAAAAAGTTCAAATAAAAGAAAAACAATTCTTTTTCCTCTCCTCCTCCTTTCCTGCCTTTTGGCCCAACCGGCCTGCTTCTCCATCCGCTCGGCCCGTTGCGCACCCCACCTCTGCTCTGGCCCACTCCTTTCTCCCTCTTGGGCCGAAGCCCGCAACCGCAACAGCCGCGCGCGCTGCCGCTCCATCTTGGGTCGATAGGCCGTGGCCCACCAAGCACGCCGCACTGCGTCGGCCGACCGCGCTCGCGTCACCTCCTCCCTCTGTCGCTGGCAAGCAGGGCCCGCACCGTCTCCTCCTACCTCCGACCGGACCCGAGCTCGGGACACCGAGTCGAACCCGACTCCGACCCCGTGCCTCCAACGCCCGGTCGCACCACCGCCCTGCCAGGCTATTTAAGCCTTAATCCGTGTCGCGACTCCGCCCGTAACCCTAGCGCCAGCCGCCTTCGACTCGAGCAAGCAGAGCAACGCGGAACCCTAGCCGCCATTGCCGCTGGCCACCAAAGCAAGAAATTGGCCGCCATCCTCTGCTCATCTTCACCATCAATGAGACGGCAAGCACCGCCTTGACCTCCTGAGTGTCTTGGAGTTGTTCTTCTAGTTCAATTTCATCTAACTCGAGCTCTCATCGTATGCAGTTGGCCGCCGTCCGCCATCCTCAGCTGCACGTCGTCCTCATCACCTCTCGGCCTCCATGTTCTACGCAGGTGAGCGCGGCGTGAGCTCCGCTTTCGAACGGTACCGGCCGCTTCCGTTTTGGTGGCCGGAGTCACGAGTTTGACCAACTTCGGCGAGGTTTCTCACCGCCGGCGATGGCCGCCGCCGTGTCGGGCGACGTCCCCGGTGAGGCCGATTGCCCCGACCGATCTGAGCCGTCCATCGTGAAACGAACGGCCAGAAACAGTCCGTAACCTTTCACGTGGCAATATTGCCAAAAACCCCTTGGGTTTCTGGATATTCTATTAAGAGCCCTTGGCAAATTCCTCCGTTTACGTTTTCCCCACTGGGAAGCATATTTCCTGTTTAACAGATCGATAATATGCTTTGTCCACTGGAAGGCGTATTTTACTTTTAACGGATCCCCGAATACGTTTTATCCTCTGGAAAACGTATTTTTTGCTTTTCAGTTTCAGAATACGTTTTCATCTATTTATAGTTTTGCCATTATCTTTAAAAGCTTATAACTTTCATGTTTTAACTCCGATTTGGTCCGTTCAAATTCCGTTAGACTCATAATTTCGTAATCTACGCAATGGTACTACTGTTGAAGTATTTTGAAAACTTTATATTTTAGTTTATATTTAAAGTAATTATTTATCTATAGGAAATCTTTAAAAATTCATAACTTCGCCATTATAACTCCGTTTTCAGTGAACTTGACGTCTGTGTGATCGTAGCAATGAGTAGAATAGTTTTATAAATATTTTATTCTATTTTAATGATATTGGTGTACTGTTCCTCTAATAACTCTTTGTTTACTTCGTGTATGTATGCTCGATTGGATTGCTTGGTGTTGATTGTTAATGTCGAGTTTAGACGGTGAGGGTTTTGTTGAGCAAGGATACTTTGAGGATCATTAGGACCAGTAAGACTTTGTGAATTAGGGCAAGTATAGCATAGATCTTCCTTATTACCTATACACTCTAAATAAACAATACATTTGTATGAGTCTACTTGATGACCCTAGAGTTTATAACTAGATGTTGTTATCCTGGTTCCTTGAACCTTTTGGGTTGCATTGGGTAGCTATGATGCTAGTGCTTAATGAATATCATGATCTTGTGGCTTGATGAGTAATTATGTCAGAAACAGTAATAATGACTTTTAACCCTGAGGGCTAATCAGTAAGAGAACCTCCGGAATTTACAGTACAGCTGTGAGGGCTATATGGCTGTGGCTTTAGCTCAGTATGAGGACCTTTTCTAGCTTGTTAGTGGTTCCCTTAATGATGCAAGGGGGTGTGTTTCGGGTTGGGTGTAGTTGGACCCCTGTCTGCATGCATATAGGCTGCGGTTGTGTGCCATCAGAAGGGGGATACTACATTCATAGGGCACAGAAACCTCAGCGGCCCTAACAAGTTAGACGAACCTTTGAAAGGCTTCGTAGCGAACCCTGCCGGCTTTCCTTGGTAGTGGGCTAAGAGGTTGGCCGCCTCGGACGAAAGGGTAAATCATAACTCACAGTGAAAGTGTACACCTTTGTGCAGAGTTTAATAAACTAGTATACTAGCCTTGCTCAAGGACACGAGCGGCCTTGGAATCCTTACACTAATGATGATCTGTCTTGTCATGCTAAAATGTTCATTCCTCTGCTGTTATGTTTACTATTTATTTATGTTACATTGATCATGATAGTTTTAGGAAACATTTGCTACCTTGATGCTACTTAATTGCTCAACATGATTAATTTATAAAAGCTAAATACAGTCAAACAGTATCAGCTTAATTGAGCCTCATTAACCCATGTTATGCTTGTTGAGTACGGTTGTGTACTTACGCTTGCTTTACTTTCAATTTTGGAAAAATCCCGGATGGGTAACAGATGAAGGTTGGAATGAGAGCTATCGTGATGAGTACTAGGCTTGGTGTTCACCAGTTGATGTGTCTCTATGGGAAGCTTCCGCAATAAAGATATACTAGTTATTTATTTATTTATGCGCAATACTCTGTAATAATATGGTTCTCTATGTATTAAACAGGGTGATGATACTCTCTGTAATTTGTCTTCTTATATGTGCGACTGTTTCTCGGGCGTATATAAGGCTATTTATACATTCTATTTTTATCCTTAAAAATGGAGTGTGACAAGCTCTCTTTTAGTACGTTGTTTACCTTGTGTGGTGTACTGTTCTTAGTTGCTTTTTCTTGTTGCTTGTATGTTCCCTGTGTATGGTGCTACTAGTAGAACAAGAACCGTTGTGAACGTTGGAGATCAGAAGCTGCAGAATGGAAGATAAAGGATGATATTTCTCTAAGCATTTTGCTTTGGGTATAAAGCAAGTCTTAAGGCAAGTATAGTTTGGGTTTTATTTCTGTGATCATGATCTTGTGATTTAATTAATGTTTAAGAAATAAACGTTAAAAGATGACTTTTAACAAATTAAGATCTTATCTGTACGTGATCATCCGGGATTTACAGTACAGCTATGATGGCTATATGGCTCTGGCTTTAGCTCAGTATGAGGACCTTTTCTAGCTTATTAGCGGTTTTCTTTTTTGCGCAAGAGGGGTGTGTCCGGGTTCGGTGTAGTTAGACCCCTGTCTATATGTGTATAGGCTGCGTTTGTGTGCTATCTAGAAGGGGGGATACTATATTCGTAGGGTGCAGAAATCTTAGCGGCTCTAACATGTTAGACGAACCATTAAAATGCTTCATAGTGAACCCTGCCGGCCTCCCTTGGTAGTGGGCTAAGAGGTTAGCTAGTTCGGGTGAAAGGGCAATTCACGGCTCACAGTGAAAGTATACACCTCTGCGCAGAGTTTAATAAACTGGTATATTAGCCTTGCTCAAGGACACGAGCGGCCTTAGAGACATTTACATTAGATGATGATTCTGGTTATGTTAAGATGCTCATTATTTATCGTTATGTTTTGCATTATTTATGTTACAATGATTATAAGTTTATGGGCTATACTGTCTTATTGCTATACTTGTTGAGTTCGACATGGACTCACTCTTGCTATTCCCTCCACACCTCAGGAGAAGTTTTAGGCTTGTTGTCAACCAGTCAGTTGGATCCAGTTGAGTGAAGTCTACACACGGAGTTTGAAGTCGTCTTTCCGCTAATTATTCATTAGGTGATCTTTTATATATTGTGTAAGTTATATTTAAACCATTATGATTGATACTATTTGTAGCTATATGTGAGATTTGTCTTTTAAAATTTACATATAGTATATATCTAATTTTATCTTTAGAACTGGATGTGACGGTCTCTCATATATGGTGTCAAATAAAGATACTTTGTATATGAAAATTAGGGAAGCCCAAGTTATATCGGGGGTTCTCTTGTTTACGCGACGCCTCGCCACGTCGGGTTCCCTAGGCGCATATTAGGCGTCGCTTCGCTTGGCCCCGTGCGGTTTTATCATCCACCCAATGTGTCGCTGTGCTAGGCAGCGTTGGAGGACGACAAGAACATTAACAATGGAACCGCCTCATCCTTCCAGTGAAGGCAGAAAGAAGAATGAGGGGGGAAATAAAATTACAATACGATTGTAACCTCACATATAACACATTGTAACTACAAAATAACAGAGTGGCAACTAAATGTGAGGAAAAAAAGTAACAACACTTGCATATGAGCAGAGACGACCAAACAAAAGATTGTAACTACACAAAATCTCAGTAAATACTATGAAACAGAGTTGTAACTCAATAATGTAAGCACAACATGAGAGCAGAAGCGGTACGGCAAAAAAAAAAACAAAATGATCGTAAAAGACGTCTCTGGAACCACACGGGAGCGAGCGCGGAAGCGGAACCACGGGCGCCGTATGGCAATGAGGTGCTTAATTTTTAGTGGCAATATTTGAGGAAACAACATGTGCGCATGATACACAGAGCTGCTCTGCAAGGGTACAAAATATAACTATATTATATATAAAAATATATAAATAAAAGTAGTTGCTGCATCTTGCAAGCAGCTTTCCTCTCAAGTCTCAGCTATCGTATAGACAAATGCATTTTCCCTGTTATTGCTTCTGTAACTAAACTACTTCTCTCCTGGTAGCATGGTATCATCCGGAACATCACAATATGCATTCCCCTGCATTGCACAGACAGAAAAAGCTAAGTCAATCCTTTCCGGCACGATTTCTCTCTTTATAATAAGCTATAAAATACTTCACAGTGACTTACCTCTCCTGTAAGATGGGCAACGCATTTCTTCTCAGCAAGCAATTCAGCTTCACTCTGAAAACATTACAGGGTCCGCTGTTAGGGTAATTTTTTTAGGGTCACTGTTAGGGTAAAATCTCTATGATGCTTATATTCTCAGCATATCAGGGACGGCAGTTCCTATAGACCTTACCTTTTTAATCTTTTCCCAGAGAAAATCGTCCAATGACACATCAGTAGCTAGTTCGTAATCACCGTCACCCTGTTAGAAGAATTCTATGATCATCGGAATAGTACCATCTCAGGACAAAAATAATGAGGACAGTTTGATTAGTAGATCGTACCTTCGATCTGCATGGCATGCTGAACACGATATCCTCTGCTATGCCATAAGGATTTCCAGTCGTATAAACCTGTGTTTTTTTTTTTATCATTTTTTCCATTAAAGGAATGCCGAAACAAAGCTGTAATCAATTCAAAGGCCTCAAAACTTACCCCTGTAGAGAACCAGTCGCCTTCTGGGGTAGGAGTTACAAGGGATTTAATAGCATCCGCTATTGAAACAGCGGTTGATGCAGCTGATGATCTGCCCCATTTTTGGATGAGCGCACCTCCACGCTGTTTAGATTTAGGAATGAAACGAATTATTGTACAACCTTGACTTAGTTTCTCGAGTAACACACAGCTCCAAATGTATTGCACAAACCTTTTGAACTGTGATGGTGAACTCTTCTTCTAACCACTTGGTATCCTTAATGACCTGTTTCACTGGTTTTCCATCAATTTTGGCATTCAAGAAATCAGGAACCTACACAGAGAAGTTATAGTGCCAACCATAAGCGAAGAAATGTATCTGCAAAATAGTCTGCTTATCTAATTCATAATCGAATCTTCACCTGAGTTGTCGAATGGTTCCCCCAAATAGTCACATTTGATACTTTGTCATAAAATACTCCTGCTTTGAGTGCTAGCTACAAAAAGGAGATTGTGTGTGATTGCTTAATCTGTTTTCCTGTTGGGAATGGAAGGACGAGACATAATAAAGGTTCAACGTCAGTCACCTGGCACTTTGCTCTATTTTCGTCCAACCTCGTCAGTGCATGGAAATTTTTTGCTGGTATACTTGGAGCATTTTTCAAGCAAATCAAGGCACTGCATCAAGTGCAAGCAACAACTAAGACATAGTGATGGCATAAAATCATTAACACTTGGTGAAACATACAAGTGTCCGTACTTAGTGTTACAGGGATTTCCAACAACTAAGACTTTCACGTTCTTCGAGGCCACGGCATCAAGTGCTTTCCCCTGTCACAATTCAAAATTTGAGACCATAACAAGAATACAGTTTCGGCTTTACTCAAATTTGTACTTGGTTTCTGGTTTTGACAATTTGCAGGTTCTGTTGCTTAGGAATCCTTCAAATTTGAGGGTGAAGTTTCAGAAATGCTTCTTGGCAACTTTGCGGAAATGATTTCTTTCAATTTGTTGACATAGTACTTGAGAAGGAGGAGGACCAGAGTGCAAAAGAAACCTGGTCGGCAAAGATTTGGCCATTGATATCCAGTAATGCAGCTCGCTCCATGCCAGGACCTCGGGGCTTGGCACCAATAAGAAGGGCCCAGTCTGCATCTTGAAAGACCTCGTAAGGATCTATACCAATGCTGACTTCCCTCAGCAATGGATACAGCGAGTCCTCCAGTTCCATAGCTACACCTGCAGTTGCAGTTTTTGAGAGCACATGAGGAGCAAGTGATAAATATTCACTGTCACAGTAATCCATTAATTGATATCAGAGCGTACAACACTGGAAGTTAAGTTGTAAGGGCAGCTTGAAACTTAAGCCATGTACTCCCTCCGTTTCAATCATAACCATTTTAGCTTTTCTAGACACGTAGTTTTTACTATGTATCTAGACATAACATATATCCAGGTGCATAGCAAAAACTATGTATTTAGAAAACTAGAACGACTTGCAATTTGGAACGAAGTAATAGCAAATGTGAATGGATTCTTCTTGTCGGATAGCAAGGCAGAAAGAATAAGTAGCAGTCATTCACCTTCGAGAGCTGTAAACGATCTCTCTGAGCCAAGTAACTTGAGTGCTATCGGTTGGTCTTGTCCGAAAACCTCACCAGAGGCAAGCTGAATTTATTTTGTAGTGTTAAACTGAATGGCCAAGATTATTATACTGCAAAACATCAGTAAAAGATTTACTTACTTTGAACAGCAGGTGGTTTGATATCATCCCAGCCGCGCCTGACACAGCAACGTTCACTAGCTTCTTCCATGACTTGGTCTTGTCATCCTGTACATGTCCCACCCAATCCATTCAACGGCATGGATGACAAATTGTTAGTACTGCACACTTTATGATGACATATACAAGCAGCATATTGTAGAAGTCAAGCAGTGGCGTGCAGTGCAGCGCTCTCCATGACGCTGGCAGTTCACCTTGCGATTGGGTTTGGTGGTCTGTGAGCTATTTTAATTATTTATAGAGGCCCATCAGTGTCCTCTAGTTGAGGTACTGACCAATGTAACCATGAACCCCTTTTGGTTACTAGCAGCCTTCTGCTGCTAGCAGCCTACTGCTGCTAAATGAATGAAATGCGTATTGTCAAAAAAAATAAAAAAAACCGCAAGCTGTTGCCTGTTGGTATGTGTGCTAGCTATCCAGTATGGGAGCAACGCTGATAGCTTTAGCTTTAGCTTTACCACGTCCAACGGTCCACACCGTGACCCCAACAACGCTGCTGATAGCTTTTGGTGGATAAAGGGATTCTACTTTCACTTTGAGTTTGCGGCAAAAGGCCGATGGAGCATTTCGGCGAACACGGGGAGGACCACCACCTGAGGTGGAGGGACTCAGTGACTCACCGCCTTGAGGTCGTAGATGTTGCAGAAGACCCCGAAGCAGTCCTTCCGCGACGCCGGCGCCTCCGCCGTCGCCACGCCGTCCCTGGGGTTCTCGTCAACGCACACGGTGGTTAGCAGTCAGCCTAGCTTCTGCTGGCATGCATTCATGCATGTCCACCCACATCCGGGGTTACGCCGGCGTGAGTTGAAATATACTGCACTCGTACTACTACTCACTTGGCGGCGTCGCATCGGACGGTGGCGAGCAGAGCCCGGCGCGGGCGGTGGAGCTGGGAGGCGGAGCGACGGTGCGCGGCGCCGGCGCCGATGCCGAGAGGGGCCGGCGCGAGGCCCGATCCGACCGGGGAGTACGCTGTTGAGACGCCCATGGTGGAGCTGGAGCTGGAGCAGATGCTGGCCGTGCCGGATGGATAGGAGGGGAGGGCTGCAGCCTGCACCTGCAGGGGAGGGAGTGGAGGAGATTATAGCCTCTCTGGTTGTATGCGCAAATGCAGCGGCGCGCGCAGGAACCGGATTAGCGGCGAGGCCAGACGGACCGCCCGCCGCGTGACACGTCGCGCGACGGCGATTGCTCGGCGGCTTGTACGTCCACACGCCCGCTATCCGGGTGGTTCCTCAGAGTGGCGAACAGTGACAACCAAGTCGTTTTCGTTACCGGAATGATGTAATCTCAGTTTTACAGACAGCATTCTTTTGCTTTTAAAAGACTCGTTGATAGAGTTGGTTCACTTTTAAAACAAAGCCACACCGAAACTACTTGAGAGACGGGGACATGATACAAAGGCAAAAAGGGTTATTCTTCTCCCATGATCAAGATCGCTCTGCCAGGGCCGCCCTCGTCTTTTCAAAGAGTGCGATGTTACTTTATCAAAAGAGAAAAAAAAAAAAAGGAGTGTGATGGTACAACTTCTCTTCGTTACAAGAACCAACGTTTCGTTTAGCAAAAGTGTGAGGATATTTGGTTTTGAAGCCATGCAAAATCACATTGAAATCTGAATGACAAGGCAATGTTCTAGCTTAAACAATCGTATCTTTTCTAAGTTGGATGAAGATTTTTTTATTTAAAAATTATAGCTTTGGTGAAATTTACAACTTTCTAATATCGAGGTTCTTTTATTTGCGGTCCTTAGGATGCTCAAAAAATAATATAAAGTTCCGTCAGCATATTAATCATTTATAGGCTTGTAACCTTAGATAGATTATATTTCTCTTGTATGATGTCAAATAAAGAAACTTTGTATATAAACTGTAGATTTTGACGAAATCTATAACATTTTAGTTTTGAGTATTTTTATTTCATTCGTGATCATTAAAATAATCCAAAAAGTAATATAAAGTTTTGGCAACATATATTATACGCGTCGGCTTGTCACCATAGAAAAATAATATCTTTCTAGTTTTATACTTTTTTTGTTTAAGTAAGCGTCTTCACAACCACGAATTGAGGAAAGTTGTAAATCTTGTCGAAAAGTACAACTTTCATAATAATTAGCGTTACACGATGCCATACAATAACAAATCCTGATATGCAATCATATGCTAAAATTTTATATTATCTTTTTGCAGTATCTTAATGATCTAAAATGAAAACCTCAAAACAAAAAAAAAACTTGTAGATCTCCTTGAGTGGTACCATTTTCATGTAAAAATATCATTATATGAATTTCTACCCGATACTTTGAAACATTATTGCTTAAACTTATCAGCCATGGTACAATGTTTTTCTCACACAATGAAATAAAATCAGTCGACTTATCAGCCGTAAAAACCATCAGTCAAACAGTTGAGCTATAAGAAAATATATATTTTTATATTTGACATCATAAGAAAATATATTTTTATATTTGACGTCATAAATAGAGATGATTTTCTAAAACAAGAAGCCCTGATACACGATTAATATGTTTTTATTAAAAAATATATCTTATTTTTTAGTTTCTTATAACGACCTTATTAGTTGAAAAAACTCATAACCAAAAATAATGGCGCACAGAAAATATACTTGTCACGATATTTCGGATGGCAGCATAAAACAGTACTGCCGTGCAGCTGGAGTGGCAGAAAAAAAAAGGCTAGAAATAAAAGTATCTTTTCACGTTATTTTGGATGACACGATAAAATGCTACCGCAAAGGGAGTGGCGCGAAAAAAAGAGTTAGAAGTAAAAAAAAAATGAGTGTGCTATTTTTAAATATTTAGAAACAAATAAAAATAAAAATTACCCACCCCCACACCCAAGCCCAACCGAGCCCAACAGCCCACCGCCGCCGCATCCGTTGTCCCCTTCACACCCTTCGCGCTCTCTCGTCCCTCTCGTCTATTGCGACGACTGGGTGGGCTACCGCCGCCGCCGCCGCGACAGGTGGACCTTCTCCGATCTCTTCGCCGGCGAAGAGCGCCCATCAGGTATTCCCACCCCTTCTCTTCCCTGACTGCTGCGCGAAACCGAGTTCTCAAACTCTAACCTCAAGCTATTTTACTATTCGATGCCTACTACTAATTTTTTGACAAAATTACTGGTGTTTTCCCTTGTCCCTTTACCAGATCCGCCCCTGGGTTCAGCCGGTTGAACCCCCATGGCCGACGTCGAGTCCAACCCTGGCGCGGGCGGGAAGCCGCCGCCGTACAAGGACCCTGACAACGGGAGCCAGCGGTTCCTACTCGAGTTGGAGTTCGTGCAGTGCCTCGCCAACCCTACCTACATCCACTGTACTGTACTTTCCTCGATTCTCTTTTTTCATCTCACCTGCTTAGGTTTAGCTAATCTGATGCTGCACGCATGACACATCTGTGGAACGTATTGCTGTATTGGTTGGTGGCCAATGTTGATAGGGGTTGTACTGCTAGTAACTAGCAACTCATTGCACCGGTATGAAAAATTTCGTAGTAGTGTGTGTTTGTCAGTAAGTTTCTGCTCTAGAAGGAAGGGAGAGGGATGATTGCTTTGGAATTTTTAGCACTAGCCTAAGGGCCTGTTTGGATACACATAGCTAGTTACTAGTTGGGGGTAAAAGTTAGTCCAAATTAGTTATTGTTTGTCTAGCTAGTTGGCTAACTAGTTGAAGACTTAGCTAAAAAATTAGCCCTCCTGTTTGGATGCTCCCTTGTATCAAAACATGCACTAAATACCATTTCCCCTTATTCAAACTGGCCCTATCTGTGGGGTCCTCATGAGCGATTTCTTATCAATAGAGTATGGTTGCTAAGCTAAGGGCTAAGGCTGTGATATTATTAGCAGCATTACTTGAATTTCATCATTTTGTGCGCCTCATGGTTCCTTATTTTTTTACTGAACTTTCTTGTTCAATGCGCTTCATGTTTGGTACTGCATGGAAGATTTGAATGCTCTTTCTTTTTCTGAATAGATCTAGCACAGAACAGATATTTCGAGGATGAGGCATTCATCGGGTACCTCAAGTACCTAAAATACTGGCAGCGACCAGAGTATATCAAATACATAATGTGAGTGATACCATATTTGGTAGTTTTTTCTGCAACTGAGGAAATGGCTTGCTCATTGTCTTTGCTGGTGATGCAGGTATCCACACTGCCTTTTCTTTCTTGAGCTCCTCCAAAATGCCAATTTCCGAAATGCTATGGCACATCCAACAAACAAGGTGATCTTTTGAGCCTAGAATCACACATTCACAGTTGCCCTTGGACTCTAAAAAAAATCACACATTGACACTTGAGCACCAATAGAGTTTCTGTGTGGCTCCATTCTTTCTTCAAGAGTCGCTCCCTAACTCTATCACCCAGGAATTATATAACCTTGCATGGTGCGGGTGCAAGCAAACTAGCAAAGGCAAATGTTTCCAGAAGATATGGATTTCTCAGAAAGTTGAAAGATACTCCTCCAGAATAAATTGCTCTATTAATTAAAGCATCCAAGTGTTTGCGTTCTTCCAATGCCCATGCTTTTTCCAATGCAGAAGCAGCCCCCCTCTTGTTCTTGTTGCTGTTAGTGGTATCACTTGAGGAAGCAGCATTAGCCAAAGAAACAGTTTTTGCCATGGACCTTTCCACTAGTTCGTTATACTTTTCAATTTCCTTCATGATGTCACTTAGTATTTCATATGGAACATTAGGACATTTACCTATTCCCCATCCTCAGCCACGCATCCATGCAACATAGGTGTAGAGTATGGTTGATATATTTATTTGTGTAGGAACTGGTGAAGGAAAGAGCTTTTGCATGGTTTATAAATGTTCATAGTTTTACTTTTCTCCATATTCTTTTAATTAATTAAGCCTACTTGTATGAAATTAACACCTGCCAACTAATGTTTACAGGAGCTTGCTCATAGGCAGCAATATTTCTTCTGGAAAAACTACAGGAACAACAGACTGAAGCACATCCTACCACGCCCTCCTCCTGAACCAACTCCTGCACCTGCACCTTCACAAGCACCTGCTACATTGCCCCTACCAGCATCAGTGCCGACACCTGTAGCTCCACCTGTTCCTGCACCAACATCGTCTATGCCACCTGTGGTAGCAGGTGGTCCATCTGCAATGTCTCCTATTCAGTTTGTGGGAACTCCAGGCACTAATATGCCGAAGAATGACATGAGAAATGCTATGGGCAACAGAAAAAGGAAGTATGCACCTCCCTTGCAATCATTCTACAGTTTGTTTTATGAAGTTATTTGTCCATACACTGTTTTCTTTTGCTATTTCGTCTGTGCTATGAATGAACTATTATTTTCAAAGGACATGATCCAATCCAATTTGATTCATGGCCACTCTTCCAATATAGATTATGAAGACCTCTTCTCCATTACAGGAAAGATAGTTGTCTCTCAACATGTCTTTTTAGGGTCATTGGAGAAATAGTTGCTGTTCTTCATTGAAGACAGTGGAGAAATAGTTTTACTTTTAGTTATCTGATCTTTTGCCCATTGTTCGAGTAAAATTTATCTGAAATTTTAACAACAAGGCATATTGAGTCAAGCAATATATTCTTTTACTCCAGCTTTGCTATTTGTCTGATTGGCAAATAAAGATTAGTCAACTGAATGTGGATTTCATGTAGCTGAGTGAATCTGCATATTCCCTCAATCCTAGAAAGAGTATCACTGTCACCTCCCGAGAAGTCAAATATTTTCAACTTTGATAAAATATATATGAAAATATTATATGTGGAGATGAGTTGCCGAATATATTTTCATTAGCTGAATTACTGAATATTTCATAATAAACTTATTTGGAGATATTAATGTTGGCATTCATTTTGGTACGGAGGGGGTATTTCCTTTGACTTTAGCCTTCAAAGCTTATAGTCAGGGCGGGAAATATATAAAACTACTATTTGATTGATGATATGTGTACATCTTCATCGCAGGATGGGCTAGTTGAAACATCTTGCACAATTGAACAGCGGACAACACTGGATTCAAGCGCAATTGTGGCCTCTGGAGCCTTATTATTTCCTTTTGCTGAAGTGCTGGTTATTTGGCTTGTAGACTGTAGTTGAGAGTTGCTGAGTTTTTGGAATCGAAAGCTTCTGACTTAGAAAGACTAAGAGATTGTAGATGTGACTTTGTATGTCAACATTCTCCTGAATGATCATACCATCGGCGAGAAAATAAGAGATTGTAGATGTGACTTTATATGTCAACATTCTCCTGAATGGTCATACCATCGGGATATTGGCAGCTGGAAGCATGCACTGTTCCTAAACTAATGTTCCAAAATATCAACCTTGTATTTGGGAAACGGGCTTAAGTTTTCTTTTCGGTAAGCATACCTTTTGAGTTTTTTTTCCTGCTCAGCACAACTGTGGATGATCAGCGCTGTGATTAGATAGGGCTGAAAATATTGTAAATTATTTTTTTTAATTTTATAGCGAACTAATATTTTATATATATCAAGGTATAAGTATGGAGCGTTTTTATGGGGTTGTTTGGTTGGGCGCCATCACTCGCCGTGCCTAAAGTTCGGCCGCCACGCTCATCGGGCTTGCTGTTTGGTGGCCTCCTACGCTTTGGCCGCCACAGGCTCGTTATCTCCATGTACCTCGTCGTGTAGTGCATGGCTGCTGTGGCGGGATGGTGGCGAGTTATGGTGCAGTTTTTGCCCGCCTCCGCCACACTATAGTGTGGCCAACTACTCCGTGGCGTGGCGAACAAACGTATCGAACCAAACAGCCCCTATATCTTTCACTTTGTTCCATATCTGTACGAGTTAGAGAAGCGTCTTCATCGGTTTTGAAATAAATTAGAACACATGGTACGATCACACCTCTTGTCCATACATGTTAGAGCATTGGAGTCATCGAGACATAGTATGGTGTCTGAGGGCCTTGCAGCACAGCATGAGAAATCCTAAATACTTTCTTCATTTCAAATTATAAGTCATTTGACTATTTTAAACCTATATTTAAAAAATTATACAAGCATAATTAAATTTCAGTCATTCATGGAAAACTTTTACTAATAAAGTAAGTCATGACTAAAGAAAATATATTTTTCATAAATTTTTAAATAAGATGAATGGTCACACTTTGTGTCAAAAAAAGTCAAACGACTTACGATTTGGAATGAAGGAAGTAGCTTTTTACCCGAGAAGGTGATTATTTGTTGATTCTATAAAGTGATTATTTGAAATGAACGAGAAGGCTGAAAGTTTTTTAAAAAGTAGTTTTTCATGGTTCACTCCATATGCATAGTATTTATCCTAGATCTAGAGAATCAGTTTCAGTCAGAGAAACAAGAATCAGCTTCTACGGAGAATCTAGCTCAGGTGGTCCAAGTTGGCCGGTGGTAAATAGTTTTTTCAAGGTTCACTCATGCAAGAATCACTATATATGCATAGTAGTTATCCTAGACCTATAGAATCAGTTTCAGTCAGAAACAAGAATCAGGAATCTAGCTCAGGAGGTCCAAGATGGCCGATGGTGTGCAGCAACCTGTCGTTTGGTTCCTGCACGGCCAGAGCCTGGAGGGGCGGATGCAAAATGCGCGGCCAAAGCCTGGCTCGTCACATGGCAACCAAACAACTGATACGTTCAACCAAACATTAAGGTTCTATGTGAAGTAGGCCCGAGTTTGACCTCAAGCTCTTCTCATCATCGAACCAATTATGCCTTTAGGTCTTGTTTGGATGTATTTGGTTTAACATCAATCCATATATGTTTGTGCTTTGTGGATTGGAGTGTAATTTAATTAAAGTTTTAGTCCACCCCAATACATGTAGATTGGTGCTAAGCCGAATATATCCAAGCAAGCCCTCAGGTGTGTGCGCATGAATTAGCAGTTCATTCAAATTGATCACAACTGGTGTTAAGATGCCCATTGTCATTTGATTTTACACATTGATTTTCAACAACTTTTTTTTAACTCCGGCACCGTATCAGAGTGTATGCATGTTACGTTACCATCTGCATGGCCTGCTTGCGGGAGCAGATCGAGGTTGAAGAAGAGTGAAAGTGGCTACGACTTAGAAGTTCTTGGACGCCTGGAACGTGACGCCGAACTTCCAGTCC
>CM041635.1:7766111-7805333 GCA_023333625.1 Bothriochloa decipiens | reverse complement strand
CAAAAGCTATATCTCTAGAAAAACTAAAATGTCTTATAATTTGGAATGGTGAGAGTACCACATTAAGAAAAAAATATCACAATTGCGGGCATGATCAATGAAAAATTAAAACCTGTCGATATGCACCCATTTGTAGTATCACCAAACTCGTGCTGCAAAATGAAAACTGTGTCATCATCATCTTTACAAATGAAGATGTTAATGCTGAAAGCTGCTGAAGTTAACAACACTCACGAGGTGGAAGCCATGAAGTCCAGGAGTAAGTCCAGTGACACGGACGTTCACAGTTGTAGGGCCTGTTATACAAGATCAATATTCAGAGGGGTAAGAGTAGACACAAAACCAGTTGCATTTCAGAAGCAAATTGTATGTGCCCTAGTGATGAAAAGCCATATATTTGATAACAAGTCAGTAGGGAACCGCATGAGTCAGGCAGTCAGCAATCAATGAGCTAAGCCCAACACTCCCGTGTTGTAGTATTGAGGCGTCACATTTACTTGACTTAGCAAGATTAGAGACTTTTGCTGATGGATTTTAGTCATATGCATGATACATTTGCATAAAAAATAGTGGAAGGAATGTTCCAATTGAGTTCTGACAGCAAGCATCAAGCTGGATTTTGTCAAAGCTGATGCCTGCTGCAAGGCAAATTCACGCAGTCGTGGTACCCGATTTACTAATGGTGGCAGAAGCAACTTCAAACTTTTTGGTAACCATGACACGAGCTTGATCAAATTGCTACCACCCAGAGAGGAATGCACCCTTCACAAAGGGGGGAAATAAAGTTCCCTGTTTTGGCTGCTCAGCGAGGCAACTGCCGGAGGTGAGAAGATGTGGGGATAAGATAGACAGGGAGCGCACCGTCGTCGTCCTGCGTGAGCGTGACGACGCCCTCGACCTCGGACGTGCCCTTGAGAACAGCTACGGCCTTCTTGGAGGCGTCGGCGACGACGAGCGCCCTGGCAGCGGCGGCGGCGGCGCCCCCCGGGCCGGCGACGAAGTGGACCGTGTGGAAAGGGCGTGCGGAGGAATAGGGAGCAGCGAAGAGCGCGGCGGTCGTGGCCGTGGCCGTGGCGGCGAGGAGGAAGGACTGCGCGGCCATGGCGGGCAGCGGCGGCGGCCTTTGGGACTTTGGGGTGGGGTGGGTGACTGGCGATAAGGTGGGGGCTCACGTTTATTATACCCGGCCACACCTACGGACGGCTGCCAGGGCGATGAACTGGATGGATCCCCGTCCGAGCGCCGCGAGGCAAAGCAGCCCAGATGCGTTCTGATGTGCCGCGTGTGGCTCAGCTCGCGTCACAAGCCACGAACACGAATGCAAGCGAAGCACGGTGCATCAGAACGGTCGTGACCCTGCTGCAACCTATCCATTTCTGTCTGGCGCTCTGGGTTCCTCGGTGGAACTTGCTCCAGAAACCTCTCTATTATTCTAAAAAAAGAACCTCTGTTAGAAGTTGGAATTGAAATAGGTACTCCTTCTTTTCAAATTGACCCTATTTTTTTCTACTAAAAATTTAACTCAACTTATAGAAAATACGAACAATATTTATATCTCTAAATAATTTATTAAAAAATAGATTTAAAGATCTTTCTAGTAATATTAATTATGTAGCATAATTATTATTACTTTTCAATATATATTTATTTAAAGTTATTTCTTAAGAAACACAAACGCTAGTTATTTTGGAATGAGGGAGCAGATTGCATTTTGTAAGCTCTCTCCTCCCTCCTTTGTTGACACTCACGAAGATCTTTGATCATAGCAAAAATGATTGGAGGGTTTAAATTCAGATTTCAAAATTAACTATACTTGAAAGGGGCCAAATTTGAAAAGCTGTTGGTTACAAACTGACGTTGCACCAGAGTAGCCTACTTAAGCCATGGCAAATGTAGCTTCATTGGTGTACATACCTCTTTGGGCGGATTTCCATTCTCTCTATCACCATCTCTAAATTGGTGGATGTGGGTAGCGTTGTTTCTACATCTACACAACTATGAACCAATAAATTTTACGTCCAAGTACATGCTACGAGAAACCCCCCACAGATCATTTATGCACCTTTTTCTTTATAGTATTTGTAATTTGTTCTAACTTGATGAGTTTGATTGGTTAGGTTGTGTTTGGATTGGAGACAAAATAGAATGAGATGGTTATGTGTCTCTATTTGGTTTATTGGACAGAGTCATCCTTGTTTCATATTTGAATAGGAATGGGAAGAGAGAAGACGGAGAAAAAACCATTAAGGTGGGATCCACGTTTAAGATTCTTTCCGCCCCCTTCTACCTTCTACTTAGCCTTTTCCTTCAGAATTTCACATTGTAAGTGCAGTCAAGCTCTATTGTGGGTTTTGATGTTGATGACCACCAAATTAGGGAACTAATATGATTTATCGAGATGACAAGCAGGGAATCGAAAGATGAGGATGATGTACAGGTTGCTGGGATCCCAATTATGAAAGCTGGCTGTACCTGACTCAAGGAGGTTTATAATTCATTTTATTTCGAATATTGAGTTTAGTAAAAGCCGTACTATTAAGAGAGATTCTAGTTGGTCAATTGTGCAACCAGATGCTCAAATTATCATTTCTATCATCCTCACACATAGCCAAAACAGCCTGCAAAATTTCATATCCAGTACCCTGTTTTGGCCAGGGCGCCAGTGGCGCTCTCTGAAGGCCGGCAGTGCCGCTTCTTCTTTCCCCATCCATTCTGCTCGACTTAGAACAACTCAGGAACACTCTCTCACTCCTCCATTGTTGCTCCTCCACCTCTCAAGCCAAACTTCAATTTTCACCATCAAATCTTGAGAGAAAAGGCAACAAACTTCGATTGAAGAGTAGATCCATTGATTCCCAAAGTGTAAGAGCATTTGGTTCACGTTTGGCCGACGATTCTAGGGTTTATTACTCTTGGAGCTTGCTCCTAGCCGGCTAGGCATCGCCCTAGAGCTTGTCAACTTGTGTGGCAGCCTAGGGAGGTTTGTAACCATCATCTACAGCTAAGAAATCACCCCTCACTTCAAGAGTTCACTCTCTTGACTTGAGAACGAGGGAAGAGCTAGCCTTTGTGGTGAGCTCAATCCTTTTATGGATACCTCAACAACGTGGACTTAGCAAGCCTTTGTGGCGAGCTGAACCACGGGGTAAATCTCTGTGTCATGTGTGCTTCAAGTTTACATTCTTGCTGTTCATATTGTTGAGGAGCTGCTGGTTAGGTTTTGCTAGCTCGATCTATTCTTGTGCTTAGTTTTTGTGAAATCCAGTCTTCGAGTTGGACTTTACCCTTTCAATTACATCTCGGGGTAGTTCAATATGTTTGTATTCTGTCAGTTAAATCTAAAGTCTATCTGCACAATATTTGAAGGTCGCTAGTGCCGTCCTTCCCAGGCTGGCAGTGGCGCCCTAGCTTTTGACAGAATTTGGAGTTGATTTTTGACAGGCCTATTCACCCTCCTCTAGGCCTCAGATCCGCGTCCAAGGATCCTACGAGTGGTATCAGAGCCTCGTTGCTTCGTATACGCTTCACTGTGTGAAGTATGGCGGAACCAAGTGCTTCGAGGGGAGCCGGTGATCCCACCGGCAATGTGCAGGTTGATGATGTGAGCAGCGACCTATCCATGTCGACAACAAGTGATGCTACGGTCAGAGAAGGAGGAAAGACCACTGATCTCGAGAAGAGAAGAAGAAGAAAAAGAAAAGAGAGGCATGAAGCTAGAGAGAAAAGAAAAGAGCAGCAGTTGCTTGAAGAAAAGAGAGGTAGAAAAGAAGCTAGAAGAATCACAAGAGAGGTTAGAGCTGAAAGAAGAACAGCAAGAGCAAAAGCAATAGAAGAAGAAACGAAGAAGAGGAAGGTTGAGTATGATGTGTCATCTAGTGAGCTCTCTAGTAGCTCGGATGATGGTGATGATGACGTATCATACCATGCCTCTGTCGATGATACCTCGTCGGCAGTCTACCACGGGATACCCCAAAGTAGTAGATTGCAGTGAAGAGCGCGCTAAGACCTACGATCCGGATGTGAGACACAAGAAAAACACTGGGGTTTATCCAGGTTCAGGCCGCTCGAAGGCGTAATACCCTACGTCCTGCGTCTCTGTTGTTGTATTGATGAGATATCAAAAGTCGTGTGTTCTAGGGGGTCCTTGCCCACCATATATAGTGGGGGGCAATGTTATATATCTAGGATTTCCTGATACGGTCGGTTACATTGAGCCGTATCCTTGGAGTATACGACTAGATCTAACCGACCAAGACTCCTTGCATGCCAAGTAGCCTTTAGCACCCGTCTAGCCCACCGACCCGGTCGGTAGCGGACCACGGGCTCCGTCTTACTGTCCGGCCCACCGATCAGGATGATGATAGACCGGCCTTCGTCTTCTGGTCTGGGTCATCTTATACCGAGCAGCCCAAAGTCTAGCCGTAAGGGTATATGGGGTCTATACCCCCACAGCTAGTCCCCGAGCACCATGTATCTTGAGGGAGTCGCCGTCTTGACCTGTGCCGAGCAGTGAAGATGCAGACCATGTAGCACCGAGCAGTGAAGATGCCAACCACGTAGTGCCGAGCAGTGAAGATGCCGACCACGTACTGCCGAGCAGTAAAGCTGCCGACCATGTGACGCTGACCAGCACTGACGCTGACCAGTCAACACCATCCAGGCTCCTCCAGAGCAGTTCGTAAGTCTGCTCCCGACCACGGCTCCCGTCAAGGAAAGTGATCTGTTGAAAGATGCATGGTGTTCCAAGAAAAAGAAAAATATTTCCATGTCCTGAGACATGGACCCACGTTAACACGTGACACGAAGTATCACTGGTATGCTAACATGAACTGTCCACAGAGGTAAGGGTACCGAACTAGAAAATAGAAGATAAGCCCAAGTCATTGCGAGGTGACATGGCCCACGTAGTCCCCAAGCTCGATAGAAGATAGGATGTGTTGTATTGAGCTTTTAACAAAAAACTCAACACAACACTAACTGGTTCGCAATCAATGCCAATTGACGAGTTGATGCAAAGTCCCAGGTATGAACCTATGACCTTCTGCTTAGGAAACAGAAATCAGACTTGACCGGCTCCGGAGACACCGTGAACCACTGATCCATAAACACTGCTGAGTGACAAGTCAAATGCACAGTCCCCAGGTAAATCCTAGACAAAGCAGGCTCGATCAGGTCAAGAGACACCAAGAACCACTGATCCAAAGATGCCTCTGGCTGGCAATGATGAGTTCTCGAACAACATGAAGCATAAAATGAGGTTGTATGGTGCGTAACACCTAGCCAAGTAGTGATGGTAAGTCCCCGAGCAGCATAAAGACGGAGATGAAATTGTACGGCGCGTGGCACTGAGTATGTATCAATAATGGCGAGTTCCCGAGCAGCAGGTGGTCGGGAACGAGACATGCAGCGCATTACACTGAGCCGGACCAACTGGTAAGCATCGAGCAGCCCAACTGGTCAGCGGTGAAGTCCTTGTGTCAGGTTGTGTGAAAAAACCTGAACGACAATCCTTGATTCAGTCCCCGAGTGTACAAGGTGTACTCGGCAACCGGGCCTTGTCCTGAAAAATAAACATGGAAATCGGTAGTACATGGTGTACAAATAAATAATCTGGATAATAACATGTATGTCATTTTAGATGTTTGATATGTAGAGAACATGAATGACGTCAACAATCAAGTTTTGCCTCCCACCCTCGAAGCAAGCTAACTCTGTCAGGTGACTTAGGGATGCGCTAGTGACCGCGTAGGACCGCTAGGAACACTAGGTACCTAGTACCGTTAGAGAGCGACTGCTGAATCTCCTAGTGCCATGTAGCGCGGAGCTGTAACACATCGTAAGAAGATCAAAATAGTGCCTTGTCGAGCCATTCTCAGCGGGCAAAAAACAAAGTTTAATTGTGACTTATGTAGGGCGCATGTATGATGTAGTGAAAAAGATACAAAACTGTGTAGAAAAGGGATGATAACGAAAAAACTAAAATAAACACTTAGCTTGTTTTTTGAAGATGTGTTGTTGTAGCAGTCGATGATGCCGAGAACGTGTAGTCCGTAAGCACCATCTGATGGTAAATTGCCACGCAGTCCCCAAGGGTCGAAAGTAAAAAATTTAATCCATAAAATTAGTCCTCAGATTTTAAGAAAAAAATCTGGAACCAATTTTAGAACAAATATTTGACTGAAACCAAATCTGGGAGTAGATCTTGAGATTTCTGGGCACGTGCTTAATGACCAGATTTGGACATGCAATCACACACACAGGGAAATATAATATCCCGGCCCATGCGCGGAATGGGGACCAGGACGGCCCACCAAGCTGAGTCCACATAAGTCAAGTAGGCCCAACCCTAGAAGTCAAAAGGGCACACCCAAATGGTATAAATTGTGGGCGCCTGTAAGGTCGAGATGGACTAGAGGGGGGTGAATAGTCCTTTCTAAAAACTTATCGTATCGGCTAACCAAAATAATTGCAGAATTAAACTAAACGGTCTAACAAAGACTTCACCCCTCTAACTATGACTCTAGATGCACCTTGATAAAAGAACTTAAGCAAGAATTCAAGGTGTCAACCTAGCTAGTGCTCTTCTAGTCTAGCTTGTAAGGTCACACCAACCTAAGCAACTAGTACTTTAACAACCAAGAGAGCACTTATACAATTCTAATGAGCAAAAAACACAAAGCCAACCTAAGCTCACTAGATGCTCAAGGACAAAGTTACACAAACCGAACCCACAAGCTCAATTACTTTGCTACACAAACTAAGCAAAGCGAGAGATAAACTTCTAGCTACACAAACAAGAAGGCAATTAGAAAACTACACAAGCTATCTAAATACAAGAGCAACTACACAAGCAAGATATATATATAAGAATGTAAATACAAGCTTGTGAAGAGAATTTCAAACCACCGCGAAGTGTGGAACAAGATGACATGGCGATTTTTCACCTGGTTCACTTGGTTGCCACCAAACTACGTCCAGTTGTGTCGACCACCACCCTTGTGATGCCTCTAGTGTGACTCGCAAGCCACTTGCCTCGTAAGGCACTCCCTCGCAAGGGAACGTGAGCGAACCCACACACAATTGGTTCTTCAGTATGACTCACAAGCCAGTTGCCTCGCAAGGCAAGCTCTCTCAAGAGCACCGCAAGAACCCGCTGTGTTGAGTGAGGTAACTTAATGACACGAGCAATCCACTAGCGTTACTCTTCGCGATCCCCACGAGGTGAGCACCAACCTCTCACAAATCAACCTTCAGAGCACTGCACAATCTTCGTTGCGTGTCACACGAAGTCTCCAGCCACCAAGCCATCTAGGAGGTGGCAACCTCCAAGAGTAAAAAGCCTGCAAGCTTGCAACACGAACACCTAGTGCCATATGATGCTATCTCTCAAAGCAATTGCACTAGAATTGCTCACTCACACTATCGAATGATCTCCTACCAAGCATATATGAGTTAGAGGGCTCCCAAGCACCACAAATCAAGCCACCAAGGCCCTTGTGTGCTCAACCACATCAAATGGCCGGCCACCCCTCTTATTTATAGCCCCCATGGGATAAAGAGCCATTACATTCAAATTCAGGTGGCCTACCGGAACTTCCGGTGAAGCCCTACAGGAACTTCCGGTTAGAACAAATATAGCCGTTGTGAAAGATTCCCTAGAAAACGCATACTTTGGACGCCTACCGGAACTTTCGGTCACCTAACCAGAACTTTCGGTCGTCCACCGGAACTCCACCGGAACTTCTGGTCGTGAACCAGAAGTTATTCGGGGCGCGCGGTTGCTCAGGCTGGGCTAACCGGAACTTCCGGTCCAGGCCCACCGGAACTTTCGCTAGTCCAGCACCACCCCGCACTAAAATGGGCATATCTCTTAGCTCTGAACTCCGTTTTCGATGATCTTGGACTCTATGGAAAGCTTATTTAGAGGGCTACACAACCACTTATCCACTTGATCCAAAACACAAAGGATGAAAGTAGCTTTCTAATCCAAGAGCCATTAACTCTCTTTTTCAACGTAAGAGTTTGCGAAAACATCTCCAACACCTTCTCCTTTGCAAACATGCCAACACCACCAAGTGTACATCACCATGTGCATGTGTGTTAGTATTTTCACAATCATTTTCAAAGGATTTTCTCTTGATCTCACAACGCCACTCGATCCTAGCAATATCACAATGTTAGATCGCTCAAGTGGCACTAGATGACCAATATGCAAACTCATTTGCCCCTCTTGATAGTACGGCCTATCAAGCCTAAATCCAGTCATCAACTTCTCTAAATATCTCATGACCGATGAAATGAAATGCCCTAGCTTATACCTTTGCCTCATCTTCATTTCCACTGTCACCTCCAATGTGTCAATGCACCGCATGCATGACACGCTCAACAAATGATATGATTCAATTCACATCATCACATGACCGTCTTGATCCATCAATCTTGAATTCACTTACTCTTCTCCGTTGCATTGGTCCATCGGCGCCAAGTCTTGCCCAAGCTTCACCATCACACGGTCCTTCGCTTCGAAGCCTTAACTTGCCCTTCACACTTGCAACCGGTCCTTCGAGCCAAGCCTCATCTTGATCTTCACCATGCTTAGGTCACATGACTCCATGTCATGTCTCATATGCAATAAGCTCCTTCAACATGAAACCCTTTAGGTCCATCGATCCTTGACTTTACTTGCTCTTCACCGTTGAGGTGGTTCATCAGCGCCAAGTCTTGATCTTTACCTCTTGGTCACATACAAGTACCTCTAGACTGATCCTGTGTATCTCAACCATATATATATTAGTCCACCTAAAGTTGTCACTCAATTACCAAAACCAAACATGGGACTTTCAGCGCCGTCGGTGGAAAATGATTCCGCACCGCAATCATCTCTATTGCCAGTCGCTCCATCTTCTCGAGCCCGTCATCTGCCCGAGCAACCGCTGCCATTCCCAAATCCGCCGTCGCGAATTCGACCGCCACCACAAGGCAAGCCAGCCAATCCGCGTAGTAGCACCGCCGCCACCCTCTACTCATCCACTCAACCCACCAATCTCGGAGGAGATGGCGAGGAAAGGAAGCAAGAAGACGGGGAAAGCAACCGGATCTGAGGCGTCAGGGGCGCAATGGCGTCAATCGACTTCCACCTGGAAGTCGCTGCAGGCGCTGGCCGACGAGGGATTACTGCCGCTGTACGAGATGGAGGAGTGGCGCGAGCCACGAGGTGAGGACATCCCTACTCCCTGAGATGGGGAATTTGTAGTTTTTGAGGACATGGTGCCTCAAGGGCTCGGAGCACCCGTGAATGAGTTTGTTCAGGACCTATGTATTTACTAGGGGATTTCGATTTGTAATCTCGACCCCAATTCCATCCTCTCCCTTTCCATTTTTATTGCCTTTTGTGAGATGTACCTAGGCATCGACCCCCATTTCAATCTGTTGTGCCATTTCTTTCTGTTGAGGAAGAAAGGGGCCAAATCTGGGGGGTCCCAAGTAGCGGGCGGATGTTATGTATGGCTCAGGGATGGGCTAAGGGAAAATTGGCTAGGATTGAAGCCCCAATTCGCTGCCAAGGGATGGAACACCCGCTGGTTCTATATGAGCTAGAATGTGGAGGGGAGACAGGTGCCCTGCGACATCACACAGGTGCCGGAATGTAACCCGAGGTGGTCAGAGCTGCCAACCTCGGAGGAGATGTTCCAGGTGAACGAGCTGTTGTCGTTGATCAACAACAAGTCAGTCAATGGAGCACTGGTGGTAGGGACATGGTTGACATGCCAGGTTCAGCCGTGCAAGGAGCGGGTGAACCACATGTACGAGTATGTTGGTCGGGCTGACCCTTCATGGGAGATCTGAGAAAGGCCAACGCCAGAAGTAGTAGACCAGCGTATGTCCTCACTTTTTGAGAAGTTTAACCCAAGAACCAGCTACCCTGAAGCTCGTGCACTGGCATACAGCCTCACCCGACCACCACCAGAGGTAAGCTGACCACTTTTATACTTTGATTGGATTAGTATGCACTGGTATGTGATGATGTTTGTATAACCTGAATATCTGACTGTCAGACATTGTTTGGACAGGACCAGAAAGTGTTTTTTTCTGCTGTGCCGGTGGAGCCGTGGCCTCAGGGTGAGGCACAGGCCTACCAGCGCAGTGCAGAGGAGATGCTCCGGGATGAGACCAAAGCTGAGCAGGGGACAACCGACGTCTCCAACTCAGATGACGACCTCCCTGCTGCTCGGGCACAGAGCCAAGTAGCGGGCAAGCCGCCCATGGCAGAGGCTACCAAGAAGAAGAAGCCTTCTGCTCTGTTGTCCGAGGGTAAACTGAACCTGGACGATAGAGGTGGGGAAAGCAAGAATAGGGGTGCCTCGGCCACCCCAGAGTCGTCTGATGATGACCTCTTGACGCTAAATCAGCGCCAGAGGAAATGTCAGGCCACGATGCCCCCGACGGGGAGGAACCTGAGGCCTGCACCTGCAACAACACCCAGGGGGCCCGTCCAGGCCACCCCGACACTGACTCCTCCACCTGAGCGGGTGACCGCTACATCAACCACTCGGCCAGTTAAGTTTTGCCCCCACCCTCGAAGCAAGCTAACTCTGTCGGGTAACTAGGGATGCGCAAGTGAACCGCGTAGGACCGCTGGGTTCACCAGGTACCTAGTACCGTTAGAGAGCGACTGCTGAATCTCCTAGTGCCATGTGGCACGGAGCTGTAACACATCGTAAGAGGCTTCAAGACAGTGCCTTGTCAAGCCGTTCTCGGCGGGTAGAGAACAAAGTTTAACTAAGACTTATGCAGGGCGCATGTATAACAGTTGTGTACACAAAAAACAGAATCGAGATAGGAAAAGGGGACAAGAAAGGAACTCTTTATTATATAATTGAATTACAAAGACTTGGATACATATCTTTTTTCTATGGGTAGAAGCATATAAGGTGCTCGATGTGCCAGGAGTTGGACTCCTCGACACCCTCCATTTTCTCCAACTGATAGGATGTCGGGCGTGTGACAGCCTTAATCCTAAACGGCCCTTCCCATCTTGATGATAACTTGTGCAGACCATCTGTCTTCTGGATTCATAACAACACCATGTCGTCGACCATGAACAGCCTGCCTTTGACGTTGCGGTTATAGTAACAACGCATTGACGTTAGGTACTTAGTTGTCCGAGCATAGGACTCGAGCGCTATCTCTTCTTTGGCAATGATGTTGACTTCCCTAGCTTCGTCTGAGGCTTCTTCATTGTATAGCTGGACACGCGGTGAAAGGCGTGCAACCTCAGCTGGTAGGACAGCTTTGGATCCAAACACCATGAAGTACGGAGAAACTCCAGTGTTACAACTGGGCTGGGTACGGAGTCCTCAGACCACGGCAGGTAATTCCTTGAGCCACCGACCAGGTTTGATATCTTTATCATCCCTATACACCCGTTTGCGGAGAGCGTCAACAATCATACCGTTAGCTTGTTCCACCTGTTCGTTTGCTCGAGGATGAGCGATGGACACGTATTTGACTTTTATGCCATTATTGTCGCAAAAGTCAAAGAACTCATCGCTGGTGAACTCAGAGCCTAAATCGGTAATGACGGTGTTGGGTATACCAAACCGGTGGATGACATCATCGAGGAACTGTATCGCCTTCTTCGATGAGGCTTTCTTGATGGCTTTGTACTTGATCCATTTAGAAAACTTATCGATGAGCACAAAAACACATGTATGTCCACCAGGGGCCTTCTTGAAAGGATCGATCATGTCAAGTCCCTAGCATGAGAATGCCAAGCGACCGGGATGGTCTGGAGTTCATGCGTAGGGACATGAATGTGCTTGGCGAACATCTGGCAATTTTTGCATCGACACACATACTCTTCTGCATCAGAGATAGCCGTCGGCCAGTAGAACCCTTCTCGGTAAGCTTTGTCGACCAGCGTCCGGGATGCTGCATGGTTACCATAGGTTCCCTCATGAATATCCTTCAGAAGTTTCAAACCCTTTGCTTGGGTGATGCATTTCTGGTAAATCAGGGACCTTGGGGCCTTGCGCATCGGCTCGCTGTTAACCATGAGATAGGCATAGGCTCTGTGGACCAGTTGTTGGGCTTCAATCTTGTCCTTCGGAACAAGGTGGTCATTCAGGTATCTGACAAAGGGCTCTCTCTAGTCAGGCTGGGGAGGCGCTGCCTGCTTGGCTGGTTCATCACCAGGCGGCTGCTCATTACTATTGTCAGATGCCTGCTGGCCGGGGTAGCTGTTTTCTACCTCTACTGCTTCACCTCTGAGTGTTGCTACGAGCTGGTCGGTAGCTGTGCTGGGCGCGGGTGCTTCATAACCCTGACCGAGGATCGAAGGCTTAAGCAAGTCTTGAACGAAAACACCAGGTGGTACCTTGGCTCAAGATGATCCGAGTTTAGATAGCTCGTCAGCACCTGTGTTCTCGGCACGTGGAATATGCATGAATTCCAATCCATAAAACTTGTTCTCCAGCTTGCAAATTTCAGCAACATAAGCATCCATCTTCTCGTTGACCACATCCCAGTCTTTGTTGACTTGACAGATGACAAGAGCAAAATCTCCGTACACCAGGAGCCTTTTAATGCCTAGCTTGACTATGATACGAAGGCCATGTAGGGCGCTTCGTACTCGGCCACATTGTTGGACGCCTTAAAATGTATGCGCAAGACATAGCGGAGCGTGTCATTGGATGGAGAGATGAAATATACTCCTACCCCAGCGCCATCAATGTTCAAGGAACCATCAAAATACATCTTCCAGTGGTCGGGAGATGTATCGGCCAGGGGCAGGCTGAGGTCTGACCACTCCACAATGAAATCGACTAGGGCCTGAGACTTCACAGTATTGCGACTGCGGAAGTTCAGTGTGAACGCGGAGAGCTCTAACGCGTATTTTACAATACGGCCACTAGCATCTCTGTTGTGGAGTATGTCACCGAGTGCAGCTTCTGTAACCACCATGATCTTGTAGGCTTGGAAGTAATGGAGGAGCTTCCATTTGGTGATCAAGAGTGCGTATAGCATTTTTTGCACATGGTTGTATCACTGCTTGGTCTCGTTAAGAACCTCGCTAACGTAGTATACTGGCCGCTGCACCCTATAGACATGCCTGAATTCCTGGCGCTCGACCACTATCACGGTACTGACCATGTTGGTTGTGGCAGCAATGTAGAGGAGAAGCTCCTTGCCTTCTTGCAGCACCGTGAGTACTGGGGGAGTTGCCAGGTACTCCTTGAGCTATCTGAAAACCTTGTCGGCCTCCTTCGTCCACTCGAATTTCTCCTTAGCTTTGAGCAGCTTGAGAAGGGGAGCCCTTTTTTGCCCATGCGGGAGATGTAGCGGCTCAGGGCCGCCATGCAGTCGGTGAGTTTCTGGATATCTTTGACGTTTCATGGTGATTGCAGTTCTAGCATGATCTGACCTTCTTGGGATTTGGGCATATGCCGTCCTAGTTGACGATGTTGCCGAGCAGGATCTCGAAAGGGATGCCAAAGATGCACTTGTTGGGGTTCAGCTTCCACCAAAAATTGTTGAGGGTTGAAAAAGTCCACTGGAGGTTATTAACCAATGTGTGGGACTCTCTGGTCTTCACCACCATGTTGTCAACATATGCCTCGATGAGGTCAACGGCGATTTCGTGCTCAAGACAGGCTTGGATAGCCCATTGGTAAGTAGCTCTGGCGTTCTTGAGGCCAAACGACATGGTCGCGTAGCAGAAAGCACCAAAGGGGGTGATGAAGGCGATCTTTTCCTGGTCCTCCAACTTGAGGGATATTTGATGGTAGCTTGAATAGCAATCTAAGGACAACAGCTCGCAACCTACAGTAGAATCTATGACCTCGTCGATTCGAGGGAGATTGAAAGCCTGTTTAGGGCAGTGTTTGTTGAGATCAGCGTAATCAACGCACATTCTCCATTCTTTATTCTTTTTTAGTACAAGAACCAGGTTGGCTAACCACTCCGGGTGATACATTTCTTTGGTGAAGAAAGATGCTAGGAGCTTGGCCACTTCTACCCTAATGACTTCCTTGCGGTCATGAGAAAACCGATGCATCTTCTGCTTGATGGGCTTAGCAGTCTTTGAGATGTCAAGGTAGTGCTCAGCCTTTTTCCTCGGGACAACAGGCATGTCGACGGGTTTCCACGTGAATACGCTGATGTGCTCTCGAAGGAATTGGACGAGCACGTCTTCCTATTTGGGGGGAAGGGTAGCCCCGATCTTGGTGGTCTTCAAGGGATCATTTGGATCGAGCTGGATCAGCTTGTGCTACTTGGCCTTGTTGGAAGGCCGCCGCGTAGATCCGACTAGAACCTCGAGCTCCGTAGGGGTCGTCTCCTTGATGCCCAGGTCAGTGTGCTCCATGACGTGCTTCAACTCCTCGACCTCCGTGGCTGCCTATGCGTCAGACTCGCATGCACATGCCGTGAAGATGTTGCCGCGCAGGGACAGGACACCCTGCTTAGTCAGGATCTTCAGCATGAGGTACCCCTAGTAAGGAACCACCATGAATTTGGCAATCCCAGGCCAGCCAAAGATAGCGTGGTATATGCCCACGAAGTCAGCCATGATGAAGGTAATGTGGTCGATGCAGAAGTGCTGCTTGGTCCCAAACTAGACGGGCAGCGTGACTTGCCTAAGGGGGTACGAAGGTTTCCCCGGCATGATGCCCCAGAATGGACAATTGTATGGCTTGAGGTCTTTGAAGTCCAACCCTAGCTCCTTGAAGATTGGGAAGAATAGGATGTTCAGGGAGCTACCACCGTTGACGAGCACTTTCTCGAACCGGACACCATCTATCACCGTGTCAAGGACCAGCGGGAACCGACCAACATCGAGGATTTTGGCCCACATATCATTGTGACTAGACGTTATGGGCTGCTCAGACCAGGCAAGCACCTTCACATCTGCAACAGAACCGTTAGCCTCTTGGATAGCCACGATGGCTCGTGTCAGCAGCTTCTTCTCACGGGCATTCTCCAGCCCAACTTTGCCACCAATGATGACTATCGGTTACCAAGAGAAGGGGTACCCTAAACCTCCCTTGTCTTCGGTTGAACCCCAAGTTTACCCTCAGATCAATCTCATGGGGAACCTCAAAAAAACAAGCGCAAGACCCGACAATATATCCTCGATCCACCGGGGCCCACCGGAAAATACACACTGGGCCGACCCACAACAGAATACTTAACTTCTGTCGCGACCCTTGACAATCCACTGACGTCACCATCTGACCCTCTACAAACCACAGACATCACCAGCTGATGATCACTCGAGATGGGGGGACCTCGCGTCAAGTATCGAGGCCTCGATGGGACGGACGCCTCGATACAACAAGGGTCGAGCCCCCCTCGATCCACCAACTCCAGGTGCGTCTGATAGCGCATTTAATGCAAAACTACCTAACCTCGTCAAATCGTATGGCTATAGTGTCCGCACAGTGGTCCGTACAGCGGTCAAATCCTGCTTTACCGCCCATACTGAGGACGTGCATCGGTCTGCACGGCACTATTACGCCGTACTCAGCGCTGTTAGGCAGCTCGAGGCCCCCTTCGACGCGCTACGCGACAAACAACCGACATCGGATTCCCTAAATTCAATCTTATCCGCTCAACCACTACGCTCGAGGCTACCCCTCGACTGGCCTCAAGTACGCACCGACGCCCTCCGGTCAACCTACATCGACTTCGAAAGCTGCGCCAACAACTCTCGATGCAACCCCAACAGGAACTCGCACGTCCTCTACAGGGGATCGCGTCTTTCACCGGTCAGCAACCACGTCTCTGAAGGACGCCTGTCAACTCCGAGCCACGCTACTATAGAACAAGCCATGCTCAGTGCACGTCCCTACAGAGGCCTCAAGTTGACCACCATGACCCACGACGTCACCACCGCGTCATCGAACCAGGATATCTGTACCCCTGTGCCTCCCCTTGGTCTATAAAAGGGGACACCGGGAGGCCCATATAGAGGAGGAACGGACCCCAGACAACGATCTCACAAACAATCAAACACACGCCTAGGCTGACTCCTAGACTTTGAATAACTCTTTCGCCCTACACCCGAACCCCCCACCCCTCGAATTCTCTCCTTCGCTTGTATTCACCCCTGTACAAGCACTTAGGTGCAAGATAATACAAATCTTCTCCCCCCGCTGGACGTAGGGCCTTCTTTGCCCGAACCAGGATAAATTGCTGTGTTCTTCTTGTATCACCATCCGAATGGGTTACACACACATACGTTTACTCGTTGGCTTAGGACACCCCCGGGTTCCTAACGCCGATAGTTGGCACGCCAGGTAGGGGGCCTATGTGTCAAACCGCTTCGTCTGGATGGCGGACTTCGTATCATCGCTCCCTTTCGGTTCGGTGATCTGGTTTGGGAGTCTGGAGTTTATGTCGCTCGGCACGAGCCATGACATGGTCCTGCTCTCAGCCGGGCACACAAGCGGGGGTGTTTCAGGGACTCCGCAAGGAGCCCCGCGTCGTCCTCACCACCACGCTTCCCAATCAAGAAGGAGACGAGGATCGCAGGGCGGGCGGCGCCGCCGTGCGACCACGGTCGTCACACCCTTCTCGTCTTCAATAGACGACTTGAGCTCTCTGGCCAGGAGCCTCATACAACTATGCGTAAGGCCCAAAGAGGGGCGGCGCTCGCCAGGGTTGAACGCGTCTCCGTAGGTGAACGCGCCCCTCACATCTACGGCTCTCTTGCCCCATGAGCAGTTTGCCGCCCGACCGGCACTGCCATTTGGGCTCGACAATGCCGCTTCGACATACTCCACTATCATGCGCTCAGGTTTTGGAGTGGACAGGGAACGGACCGGACCCCCCCCACGCGTAGCAGCGCGCCGAGAGGTACCGGTACTGGCCCCCGAACGCCCGATTAACCCTCGCCCACGCGGCGCCTGCCCTCCCGCGCTTCGAAGGTGGCTGGAAGTGGAACAATTTGGGCGGACCATTGTGCCTTGCCCGCTCTACTCCGACTCCAACTATGACCCCAGCTACTATGATCCCACGCAAGAGTGTTTCCACGTCGACATAGTCGCCGCGTCGGACGACGACGCCGCCGATCCGGCAGAGACGTCCACACCACCGGCTGCAACAGGTGGGCCCCTCCTCCTGGCGGGATAGGAGGAAGGGCCCCCTGCCACGACCAATGACCCGTATGATTCGCAGGGCGCTCGCGTCGCCCAGCTCACGCAGATCCGGGAGCTTCGAGCCAAACTCGACGACGACAAAGAGCGACTGCGCCAGCTCGAGCGTGCCCTCGAGCAAGACAATCGGAATCCCCCAGGCGGAGGGGCTCGGGCCCGAGCGCGACAAGTACAGTGGCAGATTGTGGGCGTGGATACAGTTGCACATCCTGCCTTCAATCGAGCCAGTCAGAATGTCATCGCGGCAACCATGCTTCTCCGCAACATGCCGGCCCCCTCGAATTCGGAAGCCCAACGAGTCCAACAGGAAGTAGCTCGGATTCGAGGCCTAAAACACAAAGCAAGAATTAGACAAACCAAACGGGAAGAAAAAAGGATCAAAAATCCTTTAAGGAACTCACCAACACAGCAAATCTCGAGGGCGTTGCGATCCCCCAGCACGGCGTCGCACTCCCCCCGAGCCTCGTCCCGCTCCTGCTGGCCCTCCTTGAAGGCTCGGGTCACCTCCGTCTTCTCACAGCGGAGGGTCTCGAGGGCACCACCAGCTAGGATGATGGCCTGCTCCTTCTCCTGGAGGGTAGCCTTCATTGCCCCGAGCTGGGTTTCTAGGCTAGCGGCTCGGTTCTTCTCCTCCTGGACCAAGGCGGAGAGGGCGTTGTGTGCCGTGGAGACTTCAGCAAAATTGGCCTCGAGCGAGTGGATGCGCTCCACGGAGCTTTGAGCCTCCCCCACGAGCAGCTCGATGCGCTCCTGGGCTCGGATGCTCTCGCCCCTGGCCCTCTCCGCTTCGGCCTTGGCCGCGTCAGCCTCCTCCTTGGCACGCTTGAGCTCCTCCTTGAGGTGGGCGGTTTCCCCTCGAGCGGCCTCAGAGTCCTCCTTCGCCCGGGCGGCCTCCTCTTTGGCTTGGGCGGCCTCCTCCCTAGTCCGCTTTAGCTCCTCCTCGATCTCGGCCACCCTGCCCTACGCAGAGCCGCCGGCTTCAAGTTGGCGAAGCACTTCCTCCCGGCTATTGTGCGTTTCGTGGAGGAAGTACGACTTGGAGTAGGAACGCCTCCGTGCCTCCTGGGGGCAAGAAGTCAAGGGTTGAGGCATTTCATATGAAAGAACTTAAAAAACTGCATATGGCCTACACAGTGACTCACCGCGAGGTTTCGGTCGAGGCCTTCGGTGAGCTCGAAGCCCAGCTTCAGCAAGTGCCACAGCCACGCCCAGGACCGCTTGGCCTCCTCCCAGCACTTGACCTCCGCCGGGTCGTTCATCTCGATCCCCGGAGCGCTGGAGTCGCCGAGTTCCCGGAGTACGATGCACTCCTTGCCCCAATGCGGAAGGACTGTCTTGACCTTGGCTCACGCCAAGGACTCGATCTCATCCACCACATCACATGGGATGCCATAACTCACGGCCAACTCCTCCGGGGTGCGGAACTCTGATGCAGCGCGGGCATCCCTCAGCCCGGGGTTGGAATTCGACCTCCTCAGCACGCCAGAAGCCGCCGTCTTCTCCGGCTGCTCCGTCGACGGTTGCGGCGGCTGGCTCGACGCTGCTTCTGGCGCCTTCGGAGGCAGCGGAGGTGTCGAGGCCATCGCTTCCCCCAACACCATGACTTGTGGCACCGGCAGGACCACCGTCGACACATCTCCCACCAGGTTCGGTACCGAGACCTCCTCCAGCTGCACGCCCGGTAGCCCCGGGACCATCGACGCCTTCGACGCCGTTTCTTCTTCGGCTATTTGCTCATCCAAGGTAATCACAGACACCCATTGCTTGGGCAGTCCGGAAGTTGCCTCTGTCTCCGGCGCTTCGAACGGCTGCTGCGCCGACGGGTCCATCGGCGCCGTGTCCCCCGGCGGCGTCTGCTACGCCTGTTGGTGCTGGGGCTGGCCCCCAGTTTCCTCCTCCTCGTCCCGCCGCTACAGCAGCTCCTTCTCCCCCCTCCTGCTGCGGCCGTGGCAGCTCCGCTTCTTGCAGGGCCCCCTGCTCCTGCTTCCTCCGGGCCTCGAGCTCACGTAGACCCGTCGGCCAGGGCCTCCGCTCTCCCATCGAGGGAGGAAGGGCCATGGTCTCCTCACCCTCGAGGTCCACGATGACTACCTCCACTCTCGGCTCGTGGCCCTCGGGGGCTCCCGCCTTGGGTACGGGGATTGAGGCCTCCGGCCCGCCAGAAGTGGAAGCTCCCGGCGTCGGGGCACCACCCCCTGGTGCCGGGCCGAGCTCGAGGGCCGCAGGAGATGACATCAAGGAGGCGCTCCCTCCCTCATGCATCCTCCCTGGCTCGGAGTCACCGCCCGTCGCGGTCCTCGAGACGCTCGACCCTGCAGCAAGAGTGGAACCCATCAGCCTACCGCACGCCACAGCACCGAGGGCTGAGGACAACCACTTGGCTTCCCACGGAGCCAAGGGCCTCGACATCGCACCTGTGACCGGGGCCTCCATCTTCGCGGCTACATCCATCTTGAGCCGCTTAGCCGGCGCAAGGGAGGCCTCCTCGATTTGGCATTTGGGCCTAGATAGGAAGCAGAACGGCAAAAAGTCTATTAAACGGCACAAGCTAGACGCAACGAAAAGAAAGTGAAACAACGACACTTACCCAAAGGGGATAGAGGCCTTTCGGGTCCCCCTCGAGCCGCCAGTAGATTTCGAGACCCCTCTCGAAGCCGAGCTCTTCCCAGGGCTAAGGCTGCTCGGGGCCGTCGGTGGGGTCGCCGCGCCTCCCTGCCTCGACGGAGCCTCCTGGGCACGGCTCTGCTCCGCCCGCGCCGACGACCGGGACTGGGTTTCCCGGATTGAAGTGGGTGGGGTCCCACCTCGAGTACGACGCGAGGGGGGTGAACCCCCTCGAGGTGAGGCCTCAGCCCCCCTTTTTCCACGCCGGCGCTCCGAGGCCGACGCCACCGGCTGGGGGACGTGCTGCTCCGCCACTTCCTCCTGCACGAAGGGGCGGTCAGCTTGGGAGGAACCCGACAAGATGTGGTCGAGGTGCCTCTCCACCCCCTCGATGTCATCACTATCATCATCATCTTCATCTCCCTCGGACGAGGGAGACTCCTCCTCTGGGAGCCCGTCGCGCCTCTGTTCAGCGTGGCGCTTCGCAAGTTTTTCGCGCTCCCGGAGCTTCTTGGCTTTCTTCTTCTCCTCCTCGTCCTTACTTTGCTTCTCTTGCTGGGTGGTGAAGCGTCTTACCTGATGATCGGGAGCGTCCTCCCTCAGCGGGGGCCTCGATCTCCGGTAGTCGATTCTCCCCTACACAAAGACGTTTAGTCACAGGGACAAGAGGAAGGGAGGGGGGAAACGTGAAAGGCACGGGTTGAGGCACTCACCAGGTCGAGGCAACCCTCCTCCGGCCGCATGGGGAGGTGGTTGATGTCTTCCACCCTGAATGAGCCAGCCACCATCCCCTTTACCCGCACAACGACTTTCGTGGTGGATGGCTTCTCGCCGGGCATCCGGCACCTCTTGAGAACCTCGGGCGCTGCCAAGGGGAGCATCTCGTCCATCCGCAGCGGGCGCTCCATCAGAGGGAGTATCCGTCGACTATGGAAGGCCGAGACCACCACACCCGCCATCAGGCCCGCCTCTCAAAGGGTCCTCATCGCGACGACGAGGGGATGAAGTCGATGCTGAAGGTCTCCCGCGACACCGTGCGGCCAGTTGTATGGACGCCCGGTGATAAGCCGCCCGGTGTACGGCGGGAGGTAGCCGCCGTCGTTGCGATGGTAGAACCACTGCTCGTCCCACCGGGAGTGGTTGGATGTCAACCCGGTGGGGATGTACTCGCGTGGCTCCTCCGACCTCCTGGTCTTCAACGCGAAGTTGAGGCACCCCGCTCTGACGATTCGCCTTACTCCTTGCGCCACCAGGGAGGCGAACCACTCCCCCTTGTAAAGGTGAAGCCATAGCTCCTAATGTGGCACCATCCCGAGGTAGCCCTCGCAGACTGCCACAAAGATGGCAGCGTTGGAAATGGCGTTGGGGGAGAAATGGTGGAGCTCGACGCCGTAGAAGTTTGTCAACCCCCGCATGAACTCTCTCGGGGGAACACCAAACCCATGCTGATGATACTTGAGGAAGCTCACCACGTAGCCCTCCGGTGGATTTGGCTCTTGGTGGTCCCTGGGCGGCGCGATCCACTCCGGCCGATTCGGATCGGTGACGGGACGGAGAAGTCCTTCCCTCACCAGCTCGATCAGCCTTTGTCGCGTCACGGTCGACGGGCGCCAGGGCTCGGCGGGCTGGAGGACGGGGGCCATGGCGGCAGTGGCAGCACATATCTGCTCGGTGGGCGCGGCGGCGGCAACGACAGCACGAATCTCCTCGGCAGACGGACGACCAGGAAGGTTCCCAATCGCGACTTCTCGCTCCAAGTTTTTACCCTCTCGCGCGCAGGAAAGCAGGAGCTCAGAAAGATGGCAAAAGTAGGGGCGAACAGCGCCTGTCCCTCTCCGTTTTTATACCTGGGAAGAGCAACGGGCAGAGTCCCGCGGCAGGGAAATGGTAACTCCTCGCAATTAATGCATTTACCTGACCGTTCCCCCCTCGACCCTCGACCGGACGTACGCGTCACACCTCTGACAGAGAGCCATTGCTCGGGCCCGCCACGATCGCACCGCTAAGCCCTTCTCCTCAAAAGGCGTGCCCAACGGTAAGAAAAAAGAACTGTCGCTCGCTAACGGAGTTTTCTATGAAAGGTAAAACAGGCTCCGACCCCGCCTCAAAGTCTCGAGGGAGCGAAGGCCGGTCCTCGAGTGAGGGCTTAACGGCCGCCCTTGAGCACCAAAAAAGAACGGGCTCCGACCCCGCCTTGAAGTCTCGAGGGGGCGAAGGCCGGTCCTCGAGTGAGGGCTTAACGGCCGCCCTTGAGCACCGAAAAAGAATGGGCTCTGACCCCACCTCGAAGTCTCGAGGGAGCGAAGGCCGGTCCTTGAGTGAGGGCTTAACGGCCGCCCTTGAGCGCCAAAAAAGAACGATTACTCGCCAACGGAGATTTCCACGAGAGGTGAAAACGGGCTCTGACCCTACCTCAAAGTCTCAAGGGAGCGAAGGCCGATCCTCGAGTGAGGGCTCAACGACCACCCTTGAGCACCAAAAAATTGGGCCCCGGCCCTAAGCCTTGAAGGAGCGAAGGCTGACCCCACGAACAGGGTTCGACAGCCGCCCTCGAGCACTCGAGTCAGGGGTGACTAAGGGGGAGCCAACACGAGGCCCTGCTCGAGAACGAACTCTCGAGACCCCTTTGGACGTATCCAAGGTGAAACGCTACGGACTTTATGGAATCCCCCCGAAGAGAGGCATCGAGCCGCCGAGACCTATCAAATGGAATCGGTATCCATAGGACCGTTGTGTTTTGCTTTAATGAGACCGCCTCCGGGCCTCCTGCCGACCTCTATCGAACGAGGAACGGGCTCTCGCTTGGATTTTCCTGTTACCAGCTCACTGAGAACTTCGCGGCTCGCCCTATCGGGGGGTAGTCCGATGCTTCTCGCCTCACATCCGATCGAAAGGACTCGTGAGAAGAATGCCGAGCCCAGCAACGCCCCAGCCGCACGAGGCTCGGGGGCTCGCCTGTGCCCGGCTCCCCTCGATGAAAGAGGGTCAAAAATCCCCCGGGGGCTCCCCTCGGTAAAGCGCTACGACTCCAGTTCAGGCCTGTACCCGACTGGACAAGAACCCTTTAACTAAATATAAATAAAGCCCTCACAGGAGTCTTTCGACTCCTACGAGGCCTCGGGGGCTACCCCCGTGGGGGTCGCTCGTGCGCCCCCATGAAAAAATTCGAATCACGTCCCATTTCCAATTCCTGACCCCCTGCCCGAGTGTCATCACTCGCACAGGGGCTCGGGGGCTACTGTCGATACCCAGGAAATGGGTACTCCAAACCCTTGGTTTACCGGGCTAAACCCCGCAAAATCAGCAACACAAATCCCCCGGTGATCTCCCACGATTAACGCTCGAAGACCCACAAGCTAAAGCACGTCGGGCTGGTCCATGAACGGACTACGACGGCCCAAAACCAAAGCCTGCTCGGGAGGCTACCAAACGGACTAGTACTGTACGCTCCAAAATGGACTAACACTGTACACTCAAGAGACCCCTCGAGGATGGAACTTCACCCGGCGAACGAGCCCGCTCTCGAAGACAGAACTTCACCCGGACGAAGGGGCGGTCCTCGAGGACAATGCACCCCTCGGCTACCGACTCCCTCGTATGGATCCGAGCGCATTTAATGCGATCTACCTACCCCCGTCTAACCGCATGGCTACAGTTACAGTAACAGTTGCAGGCGTGGCGGTCAAATCTGGCTTTTACCGCCCATGCCCCCAAAATTCTGCGGATCGTACTACGCTGTAGCACCATATCGAGCACTGTGCCACGTCTAGCACCACCTCAGATGTATAAACCAGCACGTTTCTCGCATTTTCTGGGATTTAGCCTTATCCGGTGAGGTTCGCCCTCCTCGGCACGACCCCCTCGACTCCAGCCAAGACCCTCGACCGTCGCCCCTCGACTTCATCAAACGAACCCTCGAGAGAAACTTCAACAACTCCCGACGCGACGGCTGCAGGGCCTCCCATACCGACGTACGTCACTACAGCGGCACCGACATGATCGGCCTCAATGTCGTATATCATTAGCTAAACGGACTCGAAGTACATGTACCCCTGTGCCCCTCCTTCATCTATAAAAGGAGGCGCCAGGACCTACCCAGAAAGGATCGAGAGCTAGAGCATAGCTAAGGCTTTAGATCACAGAACGACACTGTGAGCTTGTGTAAGGCCGAAAGCTAGGTGTCCGACCGCCAAAGCCCCACCTCACACTCCTCACATCTGCTTGTATTTTCCCCTGTACTAGCACTTCGGTGCAAGATAACACGAACTATCCTCCCCCCGCTGGACGTAGGGCCTTCTTTGCCCGAACCAGGATAAATCGTCGTGTCCTTCTTGCATCACCCACCGGATTAGGGAGCACGCAATTACAATATTACTCGTTGGTGTTAACCCCTCGAGGGTCAAAACACCGACGCACCTCTACCTGGCGCGCCAACTGTCGATGATACCTCATCGGTAGTCTACCACGGGATACCCTGAAGTAGTATATTGCAGTGAAGAGCGCGCTAAGACCTACGATCCGGATGTGAGACATAAGACGAACACTGGGGTTTATCCAGGTTCAGGCCGCTCGGAGGCATAATACCCTATGTCCTGCATCTCTGTTGTTGTATTGATGAGATATCAAAAGCCGTGTGTTCTAGGGGGTCATTGCCCGCCTTATATAGTGGGGGGCAAGGTTACATATCTAAGATTTCATGATACGGTCGGTTACATTGAGCCGTATCCTTGGAGTATACGACTAGATCTAACCGACTAAGACTCCTTGCATGCCAAGTAGCCTTTAGCACCCATGCGGCCTACCGACCCGATCGGTAGCGGACCACGGGCTCCGTCTTGCTGTCCGGCCCACCAATCAGGATGATGATAGATCAGCCTTCGTCTTCTGGTCTGGGCCGTCTTGTACCGAGTAGCCCAAAGTCTAGCCGCAAGGGTATATGGGTCTATACCCCCACAGCCTCCAAGAGCAGCAAGAAAGAGAAGAGCAGGGGCAAGAAGAAGGATAGCAAGGACAAGAGCAGCAGCAACAATAAGAAATATGCAGCCATATCCTTTAACTATTCTTATTCATCTAACGTAAATCTTTTATCAATGTGCCCGCAGGAAAGTTGCCTCATTTTGATGGGACCAACTATGCCAAGTGGAAGCATTTGATGAGAGCTTATCTTGGTGGTATTCATCCAGGTCTTTGGGAGATTGTGGAGAGTGGATTTCAGCCACCGAAAGATTCCAAGAATCCAACAAATGAAGAGCTCATGGTTGTCCAGCTCAACAACCAAGCCACAAGCATACTCCTTAGTGCTCTTGATGGAAATGAGTACAACTGTGTGATGAATGTCAATGTGGCAAAGCAGATTTGGGATACTTTGATCCTTGCACATGAAGGTGTTGACAAAGTTAGAAAGGCCAAGATTGATTTGTTGATGGAAAAGCTCAATAGATTTGTGATAAATGAAGGAGAAGGTGCATAAGAGATGTTTGATAGATTGATGATCCTTGTTAGGGGAGATTAGAGGTTATGGATGTGAGGAGCTTGGTGACCACAAGGTAGTGAAAGTGATGTTGGAGGCCTATTCTCCAAGAAATGAGACCGTGGTCACTTTGATTTGAGACAAGAAGAGGTTTGAGCACTTCACTCCTAATGATGTGCTTGGAAGATTGTTGACATTTGACATGCAAAAGGAAGAAGCAAATGAAATAAAAAGACTTGGTGAGCTGCAAGCCAAGCTTGATGGTTTGAAGATCAAGGAAGTAGCTCTCAAGGCAAATAAGTCCAGCAGACATGGCTGCTCAAGGAAGCAAAAGTGCAGCAAGCAAACATCAACAAGTCAGCCCAAAGAAGTCAAGCAAATTCCTTAAAATAATGATACAATTCATCCTCAAGTGAAGATGAAGATGACGGGGCTGATTACAAGCAAATTGATGATATGGCTCTATTCATGAATGACTATCACAAGGGGCTAAAGAATAATGGGTACAAGATTGTAGAAAGGAAATTTCCAAATAAGAAGAAGAGAACTTGTTCTAGATGTGGCAGCACTGAACACTTTATAGCTGATTGTCCTCATGATACAAAAGATAGCAAACAAAAGAAGAACAAAAGGGGCAGCAAGCATGATGGCATGAGAAGGTACAAGAACATGGGAGAAGTACACATTGGGCATGAGTGGGATTCAACTAAAGAGTCAAGTGATGAGGATGAGAAGGTTGCAACAATAGCTATCCAAAAGCCATCCTCTACACCAAGACTTTTCAGCAACATGTCCGATGATGATGATGGTGATGACTTCTCCCACATTTGCCTCATGGGTAAGCATGAGAAGGTAAAATCCAAGAGAAAATCTCCTTCTCCACCTCCTAGTGATGCCTCTAGCAGTGAACTTAGTGAATCTAGTGATGAAGAGTCTAGCAATGTTAAAGAATATGCTGAACTATCTAAAAAATTGGATCCTAAGACAAAACTCTTTATCACTACACTATTGGAAGAATTAGAAAGTGTTAAAGCTGAGCTTGCTAAGAGACATGATGTTCTTGAAAGAACTAAAAAATTATATATTAACAACGATGAAGCTCTTGAGTTAGAGAAAACTGAGGTTAACTCTTTTAACAAAGCTCTAAGCAATGAACAAAGAGAACATGTTATTACTAGGAAGGCTAATATTGCCCTCAATGACAAGTATTGTGTCTTAGTGGAAAAGCACAACAAACTTGAGGAACAACATAGTCATCTTTGGGAGAGCACCTCATAGCCCTCTAAAGCAAAAGACACTTCTAATCCTTCCGCTAGTGAAGGTTGTGGAAAATGCTATAATATTGATATGAATGTCTATTCCACTAACCTTGCAAATATAGAGGCTATGAAAAAGGAGATTGCTAGAATCAATGCTATGTTAGGTGCAAAGGCCAAGGAAAGCAAGAAAGCTGCTAGTTGCAAAGTTGAACAACCAAAGAGGCCACAATATAAAGATGGAAGAAATCCACATATCAAGGATGGGCTTGGGCACACTCATCGAGGTAAAGCCAATGGGAGAAAGTTAATAAATGGATATGAGTGTGTTCAGTTCATGAGCAATGGAAAAGTTGGCATAGAGAGGTCTGCACAGCAGGTGGCACAAAGCCTGCCCTGAGTAGCACAACCGGCCCAAGACGCTAGTGCCGCTATGAAGGGCGCCAGTGCCGCCCCCAAAGAAAAGTGAAGACCACCACCTCTTTTTCTGCTCATGTAATGCCCAAGAAGAAGGTATCAAATCCAAAGCAAGTTGTCTAGAAACCGAAGAAATCAACTGGGCCCACACAAAATAGGGTTGTGTATCAACCAAAGGCAAAAACACCCCAACATGCTCTAAATTCTAACTTTGTTTTGCAGCACAACAGTAAAGGGGAAGTGTATGCCAAGTTTGTTGGCAATGGTTGAAATGTTCATTTTAACACTTCCATTTGGGCTCCTAAAGTTATTGTGACTAACATGCAAGGCCCCAAGCTTGTTGGGGGGCCTAAATCTAGAAACTAAAACTTGTGTTGCAGCAATACTCCTCCGGTGGGTCAAGTTGGGTGCTTGACAGCGGCTGTACAAATCATATGACCAGAGAGAAGAGTATGTTCTCATCATACTCCCTAACTACAGATTGTAGTGACAACATTACTTTTGGTGATAACTCAAAAGGGGGAGTTATTGGTCTTGGTAAAGTTGCTATAACTCATGAGCATTCAATATCTAATGTTTTACATATTGATTTAGTGAAGTACAACTTGCTTTCCGTTTCTCAATTATGTGAGATGGGCTACAATTGTGTCTTCACTGATGTGGGTGTGGAAGTCTTTAGAAGAGTGGATTCCACCGGAAAAATTGTTGACGGTAGATAACTCATAATTTTAACCGTCAACTAAACATGAAAATGGATCTATATAAAAACGCCTGGTAGATATAGGGTTATCACTAACAGAATTCCATGAGTTTTGGTGAATATCTGTTTCTACAGGGTGTCAGCTGAAAACTACCAAAGAAGGTCCACATGTCAGGATTACATAGAGATAAAGGACGAACGTGTACACAGAAACAATCTAGAAGACTCGGGAAGCCACCTCCTGCAAGCTAGGGCCCACCTACCAGCATGGCTGGACGGGCGCCCAGAGCCCTCCACCAATCAGGTGGAGGCTCACAGATCCTGCCTCCACCGACTTTGAGGATGAATATTAGCCGTCTATTTAGATCGGTTTGATCCGAGGGCTGTGGTGCATCCTAGAGGGCTATATAAACAGGGCCCCTAGCCCCTAGATCAATGCTAATTCAGAAACCCTAATTCATATTTTTCAGAGAGAATTAGCTAGAGAAAGGTCCCTTGAATGGATCTGTCTCTCTAGGGTATTAGCAACAAGAGAGATTGAGAGAGTATAGGGTGGAAGTATAATTGGAGGAAGCATGGCCTATCCGTGTCTCCTTTCTAGTTGTACTTGCGGAATCAAGTCTCCTAACCTGAGGCTTGGTTCTAGGATCATTCGGCAATTCGACTTCTAATACTAGTAAGTTCATTGTTCTTATTGTTCTTTGGTTTACGAGTTTACTTTATTCACTTCGCGTAGGAAATAGAGTAATTGTTCATAGCGTAAGCGTGGTGCTTGGGCTAGGAATAATTGTAGATACTCCCTATCTGGCCGGATTTGTGGTAGCATCAGGGGAAGTGACAGTCCCCTTGGTGTCTCTGTAATCCATGTCCTGTTAGGAGGATTGGTAGGAATTAGTGTGTCAGGGTTAAGCATTCTGTGTGGTGTCTCTTTCCCCTAGGTGCCCCCTTAGAACAATAATTGCAAATCTTGTCATAGGTTAGAGGAAGACTGATGGAGTAATTCTCTCTATATCGCTTAATTCTCACTATCTTGCCTTGTAGCCCAGGGGTAGTAGTTAAGACCGGGTTAGTCTTTTGCATGTTTTCTCCTAGCGAATAAACAAATACGATACTCTAGATTTATCTCTCGGGTGAAGTGTTCAACGATATCCATGCGCTTGTGGATTATTTTTCTTTGATTCTTTCGTGTGCATAACCAATATCAACAAAACTCAAGAACAAGCTTTACTTAGTTGATTTCAGCAAAAGTAAAACTAAGCTTGAGACCTGTTTAGTGGAAAAATCTAGCATGGGCTGGTTGTGGCATCACCGCCTAGCTCATGTTGGGATGAAGAACTTGGCCAAACTCCTAAAAGACAACCACATTCTAGGACTAACAAATATTTAGTTTGAAAAAGATAGGATTTGCAGTGCTTGCCAAGCCGGAAAGCAAGTAGGTGTGCCTCACCCACCAAAGAGCATCATGACCACCACTCAACCCTTGGAGTTGATTTGCTCAAAAAAACCCTTGGAGTTGATTCAAATGGATCTCTTTGGGCCAAATGCCAACATTAGTTTTGGAGGGATAAGTATGGTTTAGTAATTGTTGATGATTATTCTCACTTCACTTGGGTATTTCTTGTCTATGATAAGTGCTAGGTACAGGATAAGGTGAAAACCTTCATCAGAAGAGCACAGAGAGAATTTGGCCTTCCCATCAAGAAAATAAGAAGTGACAATGGGACTGAATTCAAAAACACCCAAGTTGAAGAGTTTCTTAATGAAGAAGGCATCAAGCATGAGTTCTCAACTCCATACACCCCTTAGCAAAATGGTGTAGTAGAGAGGAAGAAGGGGACACTCATTGACATGGCGAGAATAATGCTTGATGAGTACAAGGCTTCGGACCTCTTTTGGGATAAAGCAATCAAGACCACTTGCCATGCCGTCAACCGCCTCTACCTACACAAGAAATACAAGAAGACTTCATATGAACTTCTAACTGATAACAAACCTAAGGTGTCTTACTTTAGAGTGTTTGAGTGTAAGTGTTTCATACTTAACAAAAGGCCCAAAACCTCTAAGTTTGCCCCTAAAGTTGCTGAAGGCATTCTTCTTGGTTATGGATCAAATAAGCATGCCTATCGTGTCTTCAATAAGGCCTTGGGCAGAATTAAAGTCATGGTAGATGTTACATTTGATGAATCTAATGGCTCTCAAGTAGAGCAAGTTAACTCAAGTGTTCTAGGAAAGGAGGAACCACCATGTAAGGCAATCAAGCAAATGGCTATTGGTGATGTTAGGCCACAAAAAGATCAAGCCGGTGATGATGAGGATCCTCAAGCTGTTGCTGTACCAATTTCCGCTGACGTACTCCATCAAAAAGGGCAGCACACACCTGCTGAAAATAGCAGACCGCCAGGGGCGCCCCTAAGGGTACCAGTGGCGCCCCCTCTACCTCAGCAGCAACTCCTTCAACTCTTGCATCATCACCAAGAGGGCTAAACCTAGAGCCAATATTTGAACAAGAAGAAGCTAAAAGTCCAGAAGAAGAAGGAGTATGTGTTGAGCATCCAAGGCTATGTCAAACTATACAACGGGATCATCCCGTTGACAATATCTTTGGGAGTATCCGTAGGGCGATAACAACTCACTCTCATTTGGTTAACTTTTGCCAATATTACTCATTTGTTTCCTCTTTGGAACCTCTCAAGGTACAACAAGCACTTGGAGATACGGATTGGGTCATGGCCATGCAAGAAGAGCTCAAAACTTTGAAAGAAATCAAGTGTGGACCTTGGGGGAAAGACCAAGACTAATGTCATTGGCACCAAGTGGGTCCTCCACAACAAGTAAGATGAGAATGGTATTGTGACAAGGAACAAGGCAAGATTGGTGGCCCAAGGCTTCACTCAAGTAGAGGGCTTGAACTTTGAAGAAACGTTTGCATTGGTGGCAAGGCTTGAAGCAATTCAAATGCTTTTAGCCTTTGCTGCCCATCATGACTTCAAGCTGCATCAAATGGATATCAAGAGTGCATTTCTCAATGGCCCCATACAAGAAGAAGTGTATGTCAAATAGCCACTGGGTTTTGAAGATTCCAAGTTCCCAAACCATGTCTACAAGCTCCATAAGGCGCTCTATGGGCTGAAACAAGCACCAAGAGCATGGTATGAATGCCTTAAGGAATTCTTGCTAAAACAAGGTTTTCAAATAGGCAAAGCTGATCCTACTCTATTCACTCATAAAGTTGGAAATGATATATTTGTGTGCCAAATATATGTTGATGACATAATATTTGGTAGTACTGACCATTTGTATGTTGAGGAGTTTAGTAGGACCATGACTAAGAGATTCGAGATGTCCATGATGTGTGAGCTAAAGTTCTTTCTTGGATTTCAAGTCAAGCAATTGAAGGAAGGGACTTTTATAAGCCAAACCAAGTATACCCATGACATGCTAAAGAAGTTTGGCATGGAGAATGCAAAGCCTATCAACACCCCCATGCCAACAAATGGACATCTTGACCTTGATACAAAAGAGAAAGCCGTGAACAAGAAGGTATATCGCTCCATAATTGGTTCCCTACTTTACTTGTGTGCATCTAGGCCGGATATTATGTTTAGTGTGTGCATGTGTGCTAGATTTCAAGCTGACCCAAAAGAGTGACATTTAACGGTTGTTAAAAGAATCTTGAGATATCTAGTTCACACACCTAACCTTGGCTTGTGGTATCCTAAGGGCTCTAAGTTCACTCTACTTGGCTATTCAGATTTAGATTATGCCAGTTGCAAAGTAGAGAGAAAAAGCACTTCGGGGACATGTCAATTCCTTGGACGGTCCCTAGTGTCTTGGAGTTCTAAGAAGCAGAATTGTGTAGCCCTATCCACCGCTGAAGCCAAGTATGTTGCTGCCGGTGCTTGTTGTGCACAACTACTTCGGATGAAGCAAACCCTTCTTGATTTTGGATGTCATTTCACCAAAATCCCACTTTTGTGTGACAATGAAAGTGCCATAAAGATTGGAAACAATCCTGTAGACCATTCAAGAACAAAGCATATTGACATCCGACATCATTTCTTGAGAGACCATGAAGCCAAAGGAGATATCAAAATTCTCTATGTGAGCACCAAAAACCAACTAGCCGATATCTTCACTAAGCCTCTCGATGAGTCAAGGTTTTGTGAACTGCATGGTGAACTAAATATTCTTGATTCTAGTAATGTGGTTTGAAATCTTGCATACCTCTTATTGATCAAATAGTATCATAGGTAAAAGTTTAAAAATTTCAGCATTATGTGTTTCAAAACAATTTTTGAAAGGCTATTCAAGTGGCATGACCATTGTCTGTATTGTTGTATGCTTACTGGTCATAAAGCTTGAAGACTCTGTTTCCATATCTGAGGTGAAAAGTGTCAAAAAAGTTTTAGCTATATCTCAGAAAATTTGGTTCGCCGGTAGTGGCGCTCCATGGGCTGGCAGTGGCGACCTCTGAATACTGCTCGGTTTTCTCTCAATTTTGGCTGAGTCGTGGGTCCTATTTTCTTCCCTCTAATTCTTATCTGGTCCACGTCTCTCTCTTTATCTTTCTCATCTGCAATCTTTTCTTCTCTTCTCAATCTATGAGGCCAAAGCAAAGATGAAAATCTTAACCTAGCCCGACCTATGCAAAGTGGATGTCTTGGCCATGGATTTCTGTTTCTAAGGGAAGTATGAAGGGTTTGAGAGAGGATTTAAGAGTTGAATCCAATGGATGGCTAGGCAACCTTGCTTTTAATTTTTAGACTTAGATTGTGAAATTATGATGAAGAATAAAAGTGGTTGGAAACATAGGTTAGCAAGAATGAGAAAGTAGAATATGGTGTGGTGAAGCACCTAAGAACGACAGTGGCAGTCTCAGGGGGAGGCTGATTCAATTCTAGCAAGCTTCCTATCTTATATTCCAAGTTCTTTTTCTTGTTAAAATCTGTTTGTAACTCCTTCTAACGCTTCATCTTAAACAATTTCTCATCTAGTCCTCTTTGATTGCAAAATGGATTGAGGAGAAGGCAGTTGACAAGGATAAATACAAAAAAGGTTTGCACAAATTGGTGTTTGGCTGAAGGAAATGACACTTCGTCTGAGGATGAGCAGCCACGACACCATGATGAGAGACATATGAACTACCACAGGAACAGCAAGGAGAAGTGATAATAAGATTCATGCAACAGAGGCTGATCCGGTTGTTCTGACAAGGAATAAGTTGGTTTCTCTTCTTTTCTCCACTTTTTGATACTTGATGACAAAGGGGGAGAAACTTAGAGGGGTCACAAAAATTAGAGGGGTCAAAACTTTTTCGACGCCATGTTCTTTGCTACAACAGTGCTTCATGTTCAGATCTTATGAGAATAGAGTTGTGTTAGTTTGTGAGTTGAGAGTAAAAATCTATTTTATATAATAAGCAACTTATTTGACTCTATTTGCTTTGGATATGGACATGTATATGTGGATCATGCTTTAGCTTGTGTCTCTATATTTTTTATGTCTATTTGTATGTGGTTTTCCTACTGTGTAAATTTGATTATGATCTGACTGAAGAAGTCAGAGCGCCAGTGGCGCTCTTCCTAGGCTGCCAGTGACGCCCTATGCTTTTTCAGCTAAATCTTGTGAAATTTGTCTGATAAGATCATGTCATAAGCATCACGTTCGTTCCTGTGACACTTTACTCAGCACCCCACAGCACGCATGGATTTAGGGGGGAGGCCCCCAATACACCTAAACTTGTGAATATTGGCCTCTCATGCCAAATTGAGAATTCAAATCTCCATTCACATTTTTAGGGGGAGGTTCCTACATCCATGGCTCAAAAATCTCTGTTTATATTTATTATCTTTTGTAAGCTCTAATTGGGTTGTCATAAATCACCAAAAAGGGGGAGATTGCAAGTGCAATCAAGCTCTATTGTGGGTTTGGGCGTTTATGACCATGAAATTAGGGAACTAATGAGATTTATCGAGATGACAAGTAGGGAATCAAAAGATGAGGATGATGTACATGTTGTTGGGATCCCAATTATGAAAGCTAGCTGTACCTGACTCAAGGAGGTTTATAATTCATTTTATTTTGAATATTAAGTTGAGGAAAAGCCGTACTATTAAGAGGGACTCTAGAACAGTTGGTCAACTGTACAACCAGATGCTCAAATTATCATTTCTATCATCCTCACACATAGCCAAATAGCCTACAAAATTTCATATCCGGTACCCTATTTTGGCCAGGGCGTCAGTGGCGCTCTGTGAAGGTTGGCAGTGCCGCTCTTCAAAATGACCGTTGGGCTCTGGCCTATTTAACCAGCAGGCCCAGCACACAACGGTCATCCTCTTTCCCCATCCATTCTTCTCGACTTAGAATAGCTCAGGAATACTCTCTCACTCCTCCATTGTTGCTCCTCCACCTCTCAAGTCAAACTTTAATTTTCGCCATCAAATCTTGAGAGAAAAGGCAGCAAACATCGATTGAAGATGAGATCCATTGATTCCCAAAGTCTAAGAGCATTTAGTTCACGTTTGGCCGACGGTTCTAGGGTTTGTTACTTTTGGAGCTTGCTCCTAGCCAGCTAGGCATCACCCTAGAGCTTGCCAACTTGTGTGGCAGCCTAGGGAGGTTTGTAACCATCATCTGTAGCTAAGAAATCACCCCTCACTTCAAGAGTTCACTCTCTTAACTTGAGAACGAGGGAAGAGCTAGCCTTTGTGGATACCTCAACATTGTGGACTTAGGCAAGCCTTTGTAGCGAGCTGAACCATGGGATAAATCTTTGTGTCACGTGTGCTTCAAGTTTACATTCTTGCTATTCATATTGTTGAGGAGCTGCTGGTTAGGTTTTGCTAGCTCGACCTATTCCTGTTCTTAGTTTCTGTGAGATCTAGTCTTTGAGCTAGACTTTACCCTTTCAGTTACATATCTGGGTAGTTCAATATCTTTGTACTCTGTCAGTAAAAATCTGAAGTCTATCTGCACAATATTTGAAGGCCATCAGTGCCACCCTTCCCAAGCCAACAGTGGCGCCCTAGCTTCTGATAGAATTTGGAGTTGATTTTTGACAGGCCTATTCACCCCCCTAGATCCACGTCCAAAGATCCTACACATATGACATGCTCGACTGACCCTAGGCATCTTCTTGCCTAGCACCTGCCACTCAACCCTTGCATCTTCTCCTCCGTCACATCCTCGGTCCTCGTGCTCGGTCATGGATGCAAAAAATTGGGTAAAGAGTGCGGTTTTTATTGACACTATAAAAAAACAGGAAACCATTACGACCTTTGGTGGAACTGTATCATAGAATCAGAGCTTTGTAAAAGGAATTCAGTGGCTAAAGTGCCTCTTAGAGATCCTCTATTAGAGCAACCACAATTTATATAGACTCCTTAGTCCAAACAGGTAGCTTTTTGTGTATGTGGATTATAGATACGTTGTTGCCACAATGTTCCGGCCAGCAAGTAGTCTATAAGGTAGGTTTCATCAGAGATAAACAAATTCTTCATCTCCAACCCTGTGCCAAGAAGATCAAGAAAAAGATAGAGGAGTAATGAAAAGGCAAAATAGCCATTTTCGTCTTCAAACTATTGGACGAGTCTCATATTGGTCCCTCAATTATCGAAACGTCCAATTTAGTCCCTAAACTATCTTTTTTTGGGTCAATCCTGTCCATCCCCATTAGTTAATCGCCATGTGTCCCTGAGTGCATGCAAAATGTCATTGGTACCCTTTCATTTCATTTACCAGCCGCCAGGTGAAAGGTCTCTATGTGGTTTTGGCAATTGAGTGACAACTTTAGGTGGACTAATTTGTCGATGTGAGGATACACAGGAGATTAGTCCATTGATAATTGTATGATGAAGGAGCTCATTGCATATGAGACATGATATGGAGTCATGTGACCAAGATGAAGAAGATCAAGATGAGGCTTGGCTCGATGGACCGGTTGGATATGTGAGGCAAGTAAAGGCTTTGAAGCGATGGACCATGAGACGGTGAAGCTTGAGCAAGACTTGGCGTCGATGGACCGACTCACGGTGAAGAGCAAGTGAGGTCAATATCGATGGACCAAGAAGGTCATGTGATGATATGAAGTGGATCATATCATTTGGTGATCGTGTCGGTGCATGTGTTGCATTAGCACATTGGAGGAAGACGGTAGAAATGAAAATGCACAAGGCAAAGGTATAAGCTAGGGTATTTCATTTCACTGGTCATAGGTATGTAGAGAAGTACAAATGACATCAACCTGGCGGCTCGTAAAGGAAAAATGGAAGGGTACCAATGACATTTTGCATGTACTCAGAGACACGTGGCGATTAACTAATGGGGATAGACAAGATTGACCCAAAAATAGATAGTTTAGGGATCAAATTGGATGTCTCGATAGTTGAGGGACTAAAATAAGCCTCGTCCAATAGTTTGAGGACGAAAATGGCTATTTTGCCTAATAAAAAGTAACATTTTTGTATGGACATTTCATAAGTTTAAGGATATCTTTCGCTATAAATTGCCCTATGTTGGTAGGTATTATTTTACTCACTGTGGACTGCTTTTGAGCAACACTCTGCTTGCTCTTATGAACTTTTTTATTTTTAATTTTTTTAAAAAAAATTTACAAAATTAATTTTTCGTTTCGAAATAAGACAGAACCAGTCGTCTACAGTGGGCGTTTTTTGTGACGCGGCACAGGGCCGGCTGGCGCGCGGTGCCGGCTTTTGCGGGCGGCCACCTGGCGGCCAAAAAATGCCCACTGCGTGGGCATTTTTTGTTGGCGAGGGGGCTGCCTGCAAAAGTGCGCGCTGTTTTACGGGCGGGCCTCGGAGCAGTAAAAAAACGCCCACTGCGTGGGCGTTTTTTGTTGGGGAGGGGGCCGCATGCAAAAGTGCGCGTTGTTTTGCGGGCGGGCCTCGGAGCAGTAAAAAAACGCCCACTGTGTGGGCGTTTTTTGCGCTGCAGGGGGCCGCCTGCAAAACAGCGCCCACTTTTGCAGGCGGCCCCCTGGCCACCAAAAAACGCCCACACAATGGGCGTTTTTTGGGGTCCCCCTATATATACCCAGCCCCCTCTTCAGATTTTCATTATATTCACTAAATTTTCCAGAAAAAAAGAAAGAGGTGAGGAGGGAGGAGAAGGAAGTAAACGGCGAAGCCCTGTCAGTTTGAGACCTCGGCTTTTAGGTAAGTTTCTCATACATTACAAGTCTGTTGCTATGCATTAGTAAAATATAATGTACACTAGAGTTGTTTAGTTTTTAGTTGACTCTGGATAGATCCATGAGTAGTATGTATATTAGATCTATAAATAATGATGTTAGAGCATTGCAGTTCATGTTAGAAATAATGATGTTTCTTCTATGCTTTAAACAATGGATTGCATGATTTGAAATATGATGAATATCGTATTTTCTCTGAATAGATATGTCAACCAAAGTGATGTTTCGGTTGTTCCATGGTAGTGACACTGTCAGATATGGGCCATATGGTATAGATCTGTCTGAATTTGGGTCAACACTAAAGGGGATAGATAGGCCAGCGGAAAAAAAATTTCGGTCAGTGTGTAACTGGTTAATGAGGATATTTCATATCAACCCAGAGGTGAACACAATAAAAGTAAATGTAGTAGTCAACCGTGGCAACGAAGAATGCTTCTAGGAATTGATCTCGATAGATTGCACCGAAACATGAAAATGGTACGTAGAAAATGCATTGCAGCGGGGCTGAGAACCCAGCATTTTCATGGAGGTGCACGATAAAGACAATGCAACCTTGCAAGATATGGAGGGTACAAGCATGGTTAGGACTGATGCTGAAATAGAAGAGGAAAACGACCGTGCTCAGCAAGGAGAAGAACAGGGACATGATGTGCAGGAACCAGAAAGAGAAGGAGAAGCCAGTGAGCCGAGAGGCTTGGCAGATGAGGGCGAGAGGATCAACTCCATTGTTCAGACAATGGAAAACGAAGATGCGGCGAATGAGGAAGTGGAGGGTGATGAATCTTCTGATGAGGAAGGATGCAATGTGAATCCGTGGCAATGGTCTAATGAAGACTTCTCTGGACTTGCTATTTCAGAGGGATACCATGTTCCATGGGAGTATAAGGAGAATGAGGTAATCGAGGGAGCGATGTACGTAGAGAAGGAAGAATTGATGGAGGCAGTCAAGCTTTGGGCTGTATCACTGCAGAGGGAGTTCTGGGTAGCAAAGTCCACAAAGTGTGTATATGAAGTTAAGTGCATGAGATCCAGCGATGGTTGTCCGTGGAGGGTGCATGCATTCAAGGGAAAGTGGAAGGATTATTAGAAAGTGTCAATAGTCACTCAGCACAACTGTCACTTGGAAGATATACAGAAGTACCACAGAAATATGACATCTGTATTTATTGCTGCAGAGATGTATTCAGATGTTGTGCATAATCTGGGATATGAGCCAAGGTCAATAATAAGGCATATCGAAGATAAATTCAAATACACCATTTCATATGCTAAGGCGTGGAGGGCAAAACAGAAGATTATCGAGATGAGATTTGGCACATTCAAAGCCTCATATGATAATTTACCATCTCTTCTTCAATGCATAGCCGTCAGAAATCCAGGGACATGTACAGATCTTATAACATACCCAACCATGGAGAATGACCGTGCAGTATTGGTCTTGCAACGAGCTTTCTTTGCACTAGGTGCTTGCATCAGGGCATTTGTGCATTGTCGTCCAGTACTCTGTATTGACGGGACATTTCTGACAGGTAAATACAGAGGTCAGATACTAACAACAATTGTCGTGGATGGGAACAATCAAGTTGTACCACTGGCATTCGCTTTTGTGGAGAGCGAGAATACCGATAGTTGGTACTGGTTTCTCAAGCAGGTGAAGGTTAGCATTATTGGTATGAGGCCTGGTGTATGCCTAATTCATGACCGTCATGCTGGCCTTCTTCGGGCAATTGAATATCTGAAGAACGGTGATGCAGAGATGAGATATGGTAAAGATTGGCCAGATGTTCAAAGTCGGTGGTGTATGCGTCACATGGGTGCTAATTTTTATAAGCAGTTTAAGCGGAAGAGCTTGATGGATCTATTCAAGAGGCTGTGCGGACAGAATCAAGAGAAAAAATTTAATGAGCTTTGGAGGAGGTTAGACGAGCTCACAACGAAGCAAATGGAAGAGCACTCAAGCCGATCAGCACCTGTTGGTGAGGATGGTCCAGAGTCCTTAGGACCGCTGCCCACATATGGTCCAAACATCAGAAGGAGATTGGCATCTGCTGTGAGAAAATTTTCGCACTGGATAGAGAATGAGCCTAAGGAGAAGTAGTCTTTGCTGCATGATGTCGGCGGAGCGCGGTTTGGTATTATGACAACTAATTTGGCTGAAGTTTACAACTGGGTGATGCGTGGTGTTAGAGACCTTCCCTTGGTTGCCATTGTTGAGTTCATCCTGCATGGAACATGCAGATATTTCAGAGACCGGTACCAAGTCGCTGCCCTATCAATGCAAGTGCGAGGTGTTTTCTTCGGACATATGCTGACAAATTATCTGGAGGAAAAACATAAGAAGGCAAAGGAGCATAGAGTTATAACTCAAGGTACTAGAGAGCACCGATTTGAAATCTTGTGTGCTGATA